>OY770150.1:12066828-12431828 GCA_963669345.1 Gortyna flavago | reverse complement strand
AGCATATAACTACTGGCAGGATCAACCAGGGAGCTTCGTTATAAGAGACACCGAGACGCGCCCCGCAACACCGACGTGCGTCGACGTGGAAGCGCGCACCGAATATCCTCATTCCCGAGCGTTCGCGATCGTATAGACGCAAACGCAGACGGGCGAGCTCTGTGTTTTGAGAGTTTTTGGGTCGCACGCGCGAACGCCTGGACGCATATATCTCAACGCGCCAGACGCGCTGCGCGCGCATTAAGGGCGTTGACGTCCATGACGAACATGAACAGAAAAAGCCCCCATTTGGAACGTTCGTACCGAGACGAGTTCACTTGTGTAAAATTTGTTAACACATTCGCGACATCCATATACGATTCCGCCCGGAATCTATAGAGTGCCTCACATTATAAACAACAAGAGCATAAAGCTCTCATCAGACGTGACGAACACTAGACGCGTCCGAGCGCCGGTCGACGTCACGCCGTTCAAATAATTTCATACAACGACCGTTATAACCTCGCATACGGAGACGCATAAAATACGATCCGTCGGTCCACACAGTTAATCATCAACCGTCCAGAGTACAGTCAGCCGTCAGCCGTCAGCCGTCACAGAGGAGCGAAAACAGACACCGTCGTGTGCGTGTCGCAGTCACGAAGCAGTCGTATAATAAACGCAATAAGCACGAAACTCCAACTCTTAAAACACCGGCACGCACCGACGCACGCGCAGAAGTTAGACTCCCAACACACGCGTCGGTAAACATATACCAAATGAACAGAGCGTATGTACTCACTCGCACAGAGCAGCAGCGTCAACACAACATCTTCGTATAGAATTTCTTCGAAACACTCTGCAACAACACCAACACTAGGGCACAAAGTTCACAAATCCACTAGAAACCCACGAAGAACACTGACTGTTTTGTTGCTGTTCAAACAAACAACACCAAACTTGAAAATTTCGTCTTTCGTCGTCGCCCCGCGCGCTCCGTCCTCTAGTTCGGACGTCGCGTCGCTTGACACATATGCGAAGCTCGAAATCGATGTGATCGGGCAATTCGAACACCGACATACATGTCAAGGTGATGGGTGTAAGTGGAGGCCTGTGTGTCTGATGTGTCAGAGTGAGCGAATAACAACCTAGGAGCAAGGTAGAAAGACCCCAGCATATCCCAAAACACACCCCCCCCCCCCCCCCCCCCACCTCCCTCCCTCCTTCATCGTGTTGCCCGTTACGTTGGCGAGGGCCTGTGAGTATGAGTGATATCAGTGATAATAGCACCCCCCAACCCCCCCAAAAACCCACTTCAACACCCCAAACCCCACCCCCCCCCACCCCCCTTTTTCCCCAGTTACGTTGGCGAGGGGCTGTGATTGTTGCTCATATCAGTGATAATAAGAAATTAATCCATCGCTCCAATACCGAAACCAACCCCCCTTCATCGTGTTCCCGGTTACGTTGGCGAGGGGTAGTATCGTTCGCCCCTACACCCTCTTCCTTGTTCTGACTGAACTGACTTTCAATAACTCGCCGCGTATGCGATATCGGGTCGTGTGTTTACTGCCGGATACATAAGTCTGAGATGACGTAGGAAGGAGCGGTGACTCACCATCATCATTCTGATCGCTCGATTTTGGTTCTAGCTTTTTCTGGGCTAAGGGAGTAAGTACCAGCCGTTTTGCACTCGCTCATATTGAACTTGTTCAGTAAGGACAGGATGTAATTATTTGATTTACAAATATTTTAATACAATCAAATAAGTTACCGAGATCTTTTAATGACAAAAATATTGTGACAGATCATTCTTGACAATTTCAAATGTCACGTCAGAATGAAATATTAACAGTTATATCATCGACTCTCGAGGAGCATGTTTTATTTAGACCATAGAGTGAACAGACTTCATCCTCCTGTCCTTTCTTTTACCCCTGCTTAATTAGTATTATTTTTTAAATGTTCGTTTGATATATTTTCTTTTATATTATTTGTATGCAATAAGTCCTCCAGTGGTGTTGGGCTGCCGTCGGCCGCCGCCGCCGCCGCCGCCGCCGCCGCCGCCGCCGCCGCCGCCGCCGCCGCCGCCATGTCGTTCGCTTGCTAAACGTGCTCTAAGGTTCGTGTATTAAATCGTATTCATTATTTTACGTACGCCGTATAAATATTATGATAAAATAATGAATGAAGGTACTTACTGTCATTGAACCATAGCCCGTAATAAATATGTAATCATAATCTATACTGTCGGGTTGCCGTCGCGCTAGGATGTCGTTCGCGTACTAAAGGTTCGCGTATTAAATCGTATTCAGTTCGTGTATTAAATAGTAAGGTTTGTTCGCTCCGCGCCAGCGGCGGGGGGAGATGTTATTTTTCTTTTTTTACTTTAAATATTTCATCGTCGTGTGTTCCTGTTCGTGTATTACATACAATATACTACACACACACACATACAACACTGTAAATTATTATTATTATTATTATTATAACGTAGTACGACGAGTGCACCACATACATCGTACGTCGCAAAATATTATAATCAACGGTCGTATAGTATATATGCAGGTGGACCATATAATATTTTATGATTATATTATAATGATCGTAGATCATCGTCCTCGGACGAATCACCTGGCGTAGGGCTGAGTCTCAACAGATCGCAGCACGACGCTGCTCTACCGAGCACAACACCCCGCCAGGAACGGAAGTCGTCTACAGACTATTCCGAGCCCCGACATCGAACTGAGGTAAATTCGGACCTTCGGAGCCGTGATGCACGCGTTAAACGGACAGCATCGATCTCCGCGATCCAAATGGGCTTCGACGTCGCACCTCACGTGGTGAAGCGCGACTAGTAAAGTCACATTGTTTAGAGCCTCCCGACTCTCGGGGCTCCACAGTGAGCATATCCTTGCCGGATTCGGCTAGGCTGGCTTCGGCCTTAGAGGCGTTCAGGCATAATCCCGCGGATGGTAGCTTCGCACCACCGGCCGCTCGGCCGAGTGCATGAACCAAATGTCCGAAACTGCGGTTCCTCTCGTACTGAGCAGTATTACTATCGCAACGACAAGCCATCAGTAGGGTAAAACTAACCTGTCTCACGACGGTCTAAACCCAGCTCACGTTCCCTTTTGATGGGTGAACAATCCAACGCTTGGCGAATTTTGCTTCGCAATGATAGGAAGAGCCGACATCGAAGGATCAAAAAGCAACGTCGCTATGAACGCTTGGCTGCCACAAGCCAGTTATCCCTGTGGTAACTTTTCTGGCACCTCTTGCTAAAAACTCTTTATACTAAAGGATCGATAGGCCGTGCTTTCGCAGTCCCTATGCGTACTGAACATCTGGATCAAGCCAGTGTTATGTTGGGAGACAGGGACACAGCATTGAAACTCGGTGGTTGAGCAAAGACTGGTTTATTGTACTTCATACATCCATTTCTCCTGCCTACCTTCACATGCATTAATAAAGTATGGAACAATCATTCATAGTTATTTACTTATACCTACAACCCCCTTATTAATTAATTTGAATCTAGTTTTACATTCCATAATTTTTTGTACCTGTAATTACTTATTTAAATATTTTCTATTTTCAGATTCATTAACAAAAATGAAAGGAAATAAAAATAAACTATTCACTTGGGTTTGAATTAGGTACATTAGCATAATGTAGGTTCACAACTAAGTACACAATATATAATAATAGGAACTTATAACATATTACATGCGTATATCCCCTTTATTTAAATAATTTTTATTTTATTACAATCTAAGTTTAGGGTTAGTGTAACATATATATATATTTTTTTTTTTTTTATTAAATTTGTGTTTTTATTTCAGCTGCTTGACTTTTGAGTGCTTCAGGTAGATTGTCCCCAGCGATCAGGTGGTTTCACTGAACTGCCGGAACGAGTTTTATAATAATTAGTGGTGCAGCTGTTATGTTTTACGTGTGTCGTTGTTGGAGCACTGGAGCCGCTGTGTGACTCATCTACGGGCATGGTATGACTTTGCGGGCTGTCTATAATTATATCGTCATATGTATTTCTGCAGTGTTCATGCTGTTGTTCGTCATTACGCCTATTTGAATCAATACTTATATGTTTTCTATTACGTCTTAAAACCTGTCCTGTTTTCATTTTTATTAAATATGATCGGTTTGTTAACACACGTTGAATAACTCCATTATTCAACTGATTATGCATTTAAATTTTTACTTTTTGATTTATTATTAATGGTTTTAGCCTTTTTGATCCTATATCAAAGTATTTTTTCTGCTTTAATTGTCGATTTTTTAGTTTATTTGATACATTTCTCTGCAATTTCGGTTGAAGAAGATGTGGAGAACACGGAATAATACTTCTTAATTTTCTGTTGTATAACAGCTCGGCTGGTGAACTTAATTCATTACTTATCGGCGTATTCAAATATTCTAACAATCCCAAACTGAAGTCGCTATTTTGAAACGTGGTTTTTTTCATCATATTTTTAATTGTCTGGACAGCTCTTTCGACCTGTCCATTTGATTGTGGGTACCTAGGAGAAGATGTTATGTGTTGAAAACTCCAGTTCAATGTAAACTCTTTAAACAAATTAGAAGAAAATTCCGGACCGTTATCTGACATAACCATTTGTGGTATTCCATGACGTCTAAATAAATTTTTTATTTGTTTAATTACCTCTGAGGATGTTGTTGAACACAATTCTACTACTTCTATGAACTTGCTATAATAATCTACCACTATCAAATAGGATTTAGTGCCGTAGTGGAACATATCCGTGCCTATCTTGTACCAAGCTCTGTCGGGTATGTCATGCGGAATTAACGGTTCTTTTGTGTTTTCTTTTCTATATGTTAAACAGGCCTGACAGTGTGATAAATAATCCTGTAATTGTGAATTCATATTTGGCCAATACATGATTTCTCTAGCCCTAAGCTTACATTTTTCTATACCTAAGTGCCCTATATGTATTTTCTGTAACATTGTTTTACGCATACAGTTTGGTATAATGATTCTATTGCCTTTCCATATAAGTCCATAATTCACTGTTAACTCATCCCTGCTATCCCAATAAGGTTTTAATTCATTACTAATTTCACTTTTATGCATGGGCCATCCTTTCTTTATAATTTTTTTTAGGTCTTCCTTAGTCCATTTTTGTATTTCTAAAAAATGTGAGTCTGTTAGTGGATTCATCGTTGTTATGGCACACACTTGTGCTTGTGCTTCGAGATGATCGCGTGTAGTTATATTATCGGTATGTGGTAACGCCGCTCGTGATAATGCGTCCGCTATGTATAGATATTTACCTGGTTTATATATTAGCGTAAACGAGTATGGTTGTAGTCGCATTAACATTCTCTGTAGGCGTGCTGGCGCATTCACCAAAGGCTTGTTAATAATACTCACTAATGGCTTGTGATCTGTTTCTATCGTCACATCGTTACGGCCATATATGTAGGTATAGAATCTCTCGCATGCAAACACACAGGCATATAATTCCTTTTCAATCTGAGCATAATTTTGTTCAGTTTTTGTTAACGATTTCGAAGCGTAACATACGGGATTGTTGTCCTGCATTAAACAGGCACCTAAACCATTTTTACTCGCGTCTACTGAGATGACTATGGGTTTCTCCAGTGTGTAATATCTCAACACGGGTGGACTGGTTAACTGCTTTTTTAACATGTCAAAACATTGCTCATGTGTATGATCCCAGTGCCAAGCTACGTCTTTTCTTAATAACTCGCGAAGAAAAGATGTCTTTTCTGAAAAATTTGCTATGAAATTACTAACATAGGTTATCATACCTAAAAATCTTTCTACATCTTTTACATTTTGTGGTCTTGACATATTTTTTATAGCCAATACCTGTGACTCATCGGGGCAGATGCCATGTTTTGTTATTTTATGGCCTAAGTACGTTAGCTCACTTAAACCTATTTTGCATTTACTTTTATTTAATTTTATGTTTATTTCCTTACACCGTTTCAAGACTGCACGTAATCTCTGATCATGTATTTCCTTTGTTTCTGCGTAAATCAGTAGATCATCAATAAACAATATAACACCCTCTATATCATCGAAATGTTCATATAAACGTTTATGGAAAATTTCTGACGCCGATGATATACCGTATGGCATTCTCAAAAACTTAAACCTTCCAAAGATTGTGTTAAATGTACAGAGGTCTGTACTGTCTGGGTGTAAATTTACATGCCAAAATCCTTGTTTAGCATCTAATGTACTAAAATATTTGGCACCGGATAGGTTGTGGGTTATTTCTTCAAGAGTAGGCAACTTAAAATGTTCCCGCTTTATTGCATTGTTTAAGTCACGCGGGTCTAAACAAATGCGGAGATCTCCGTTTGGCTTTTTTACAACCGTCATGCTGTTTACCCAATCGGTGGGTCCCTCAACTTTTGCAATTATACCCTGTTTTTTCATTTCCATTAGTTTTTCTTTTACTTGTTCTTTTAACGAGATTGGTAACTTACGTGGAGCATGAACTACAGGTTTGTAGCCATCTTTTAATTGTATTTTATATGTGCCTGGTAAACAACCCATTCCTGTGAATATGTCTGGAAACTCATCCAATATATTTGTACACGTTTTAGCTGTTTGTTTTATAGTCATTACTCTTTTCAATAGTTTTAATTCATCACATGAACTCCTACCCAAAATGGGAGGTGAATTAGTGTCAACAACTATAAATTGTAAAATGTATGTAGGTATTGTTTTTATATTGTACTTTGAGATGACATTTACCGATAACTTTAATCTGACTACCTGAATAGCCGTGTAACTTCATTGTTGTATGAACTAGTTCATCTTTCGTTAGTTTAATTTTATTTAAATACTAGCTGTGCCCGCGACTTCGTTCGCGTGGATGTCGGAAAACAACAGGTAATGTGTCGCTTAGGAAAGGTGTAATTGCCACTCCTTCATTGAAATGGAAGAATCATCAGATCTTGCCTGGTAACGCTTTCCTTACCTAGGGTTCGCTACCACGGCCCTTTCGACTGCAATCACTGCGTCTTCATGGTTCATAATGACAATGCGACGAAGTGTCACTTTGATTTTTGAGAATAAATTAAAATAAAAGCGCCTGCTCGAGGCTGATTATCTAACCAAATAGCCATAATTATGTCCATTAATTTTTATTTTGCGTCTGTCTTAGAATACCAACTTGTAAAATCATATCACCATTTTATCTAAAGTATATCTGAGATTAGTAGGTGAAGTCTTGGTTTCTTCTCTGTGGTAAATTTAGAATTTCTTAACTTGGTATTGAAGATATCATATATACCTACCAATATTATGCCTTATAAAGCATCGAGATATCTAGATGATAAAAGGAAGAATACATTAATGGTAAGAGCTTCTACATAAAGTTGCCCGTGTAAAAAGCAACCCATTAAACTTTGGTTATATTTGACACTGGCCGCCATTTAAACTACGAAGATGAAACCCATGAAAACTTTAGACATGATTTTGATTTAGACCTTATACTGCCGAAAACCAGAAAAAAAATTGTAAAGATAATTACAAAAAAATATAACCGACTTCCATAAAAAACCCTAGAAAGTGCAAAATAGTTTAGTTTGGGAAGACGTTGCGCGTTGGCAAGAAATTACAGACTTCTGAAACCAAAGGTCTATTGCACTTTGAAGTGTGTTTTTAAGTCGGTTGTATTTTATTTTATTTCACACAAAGTCGTGTAAGTTTATATTGAAAACCATGAAAACGACACACATGATAAAAAAGAAAAAAAAAATTGCAGCCGCCATCTTCGATTTTCATTTTGACGTCACAATCGGCTTCAGCACTCTCGAAAACCATGAAAACGACACACACTACCAATTTTTCGACTTTCATTTTAACCGGTATTGAGACGGTTTACCAACAGTCGATTGGTCCATGAACCGTTGGTCAACACCATTAACTTTTCATCCAAAGGACTTGTGACCCACGAACGTTGCCCCAACAGAACTCTACGTCAGTGAATGCTTAACCAACAGAATGTTTTGACCAATAACTTTTCACCCAAAGAACATTTGACCCATGTCAAATAGAACTAAGGATGCAAGGGCGAGCGAAGCGAGCTCGGGACTTGGGGCACCCCGACTCGGACAGGTAGGGTTCGAAGGGATGATGGCGGCTCAAGTGAGCGAGCAAAGCGAGCGAAGGGCACCTCGAGGTTAGGCTTGGTTAGGTTACTTTATACCCTTTTCACAGAAATAAAGGACTACCTACGTCTTATTATTATTTTACTTTCATCTTTCCCGGCGTCTGTTGGCCTTGTTCTTTGGGTGAAAAGTTATTGGTCAAAACATTCTGTGGGTAAAGCATTCACTGACGTAGAGTTATGTTGGCAAAACGTTCGTGGGTGAAAAGTCCTTTGGAAAAAAGTTAATGGTTTAAAGATAATGTTCACCAACGGTTCATGGGCCAATCGACGGTGGGTAAGCAGTTACAGTTTCATTTTAACCTCACTATTGGCACTCTCAAAAACCAATAAAACGAAACCCATAAAAAAAAATTGCAACCTCCGTCTTGGATTTTCGTTTTGACCTGCCTATCGGCTTCAGCACCTTTGAAATCTATGAAAACGACATCCATGACAAAAAATCAAAACAAAATTGCAGCCGCCATCTTGAATTTTCATTTTGACCTGACTATCGGCTTCAGCACCCTCGAAAACTATCAAAACGACACCCATGACAAAACATTTGAAAAAAATGGAGCCGCCATCTTGGGTTTTCATATTGACCTGACTATCGACTTCAGCACCCTCAAAAACCATGAAAACGACAAACATGATAAAAAAAATTGCAGCCTTCATCTTGGATTTTCATTTTGACCTGACTATCGACTTCAGCACCCTCGAAAACCATAAAAACGACACCCATGACGAAAAAGTTAAAAATTTAGGCAACCGCCATCTTTGATTTTCTTTTTGACCTCACTTACCGGGGTCAGGATCCTCGGAAACCATGAAAAATAGCTATCTCTCTCTCTCTGTGTGTGTGTGTCTCTATCTACCTATTACTTTGAAAAATGAGGCATAACGCTTTTTCGTTATTTGACGATTTCTCCCTTAGAACTCCTACCGCAAGCTCCATATAAGAACTTCGTTAAAAAACGCTCTGCGTTACTCAACTTTCTATATCAATAATTATCTAATTTCTTTTTCGCTCAGAACACCACATTCATTATTATTATCTTACATTATCCTCACTTTTTGTTTAAAATTATTTTAGCGCCACAGGCGCCACTAAATAAACCATCAATGGAAAGCGATTTTGTTTAATATTATAATCATTATCATTACTTTTTAAAATAACATAGACATAAGTAGGTATCTGTGTTATTTCGTCATTTAAGTAAGCATAAACTAATAGGACGTGATTATTCACATCACAATAACAATATGTTTTCGTTAGTAGGTACTATATCGCGCCAATAGATGTCGTTACGTGTTACTAAAAAACGTAAAAAGTTGTTCTAGAATACTTTAAATTGATTATATCTTTTGATAGAGTGAACCGATTGCGATGAAATAAAAACTAATCACTGCTCCGAGTTCTACACCATATTTGAGTATAAAAAGTAACCGTATTGGTTTGGTACTTTTTACGTTGACCCTGTTCAAATCAATAATCTGTCACATCCAAACAGACAAACAGACAAACCGACAAACCGACAAACCGACAAACAGACAAACAGATAAAAATTCCAAAAATTGATGAAATGGCATCTATTGGTTATTCTTTATCACCCCAACTATTTTTTTTGGAAATATTTTCAATGTACAGAAACGTCTCGTCTACAGATTTATTATATGTATATAGATATAGATAGATAGAATAGAAGATATAGATATACATAGATAGATAGAATAGATATAGATAGATAGATATAGATAAGATATAGAATAGATATAGATATAGAATAGAAGAATAGATATAGAATAGAAGAAGATATAGAATAGATAGAAGATAGATATAGATTATAAAAGTAAACCTAAGTACCTACCTAATAAAAAAAAAACTCAATAACAGAAAATAAAATACCTACCTACCTAAATAAACCTATTTCTGATGATACGTGGCTAAATAATAACAGCCGCACAGGTCGATCGATCAGGTTAAGCTACGCTTGCCGCGGTTGGTCTGTGGATGGGTGACCATCTTTACATATGGAGACCCCTCCGTGCCTCGGAAAGCACGTTAAGCCGTTGGTCCCGGCTGTCATTCGTGGATCTTTGACAGTCGTTACGGGTAGTCAGAAGCCCGAAAGTCTGACAACCAGTCTTACCAAGGGGTATCGTATTACCCAGTAACTGGGTTGTGGAGGTCAGATAGGCAGTCGCTCCATGTAAAATACTGGTATTCAGCTGCATCCGGTTAGACTGGAAGCCAACCCCAACATAGTTGGGAAAAGGCTAGGCAGATGAGGCAGATGAACTAATCTAAACTCAATAAATAAGCAAAATCCCTAAAAACTAATATCTATACGAATGACTAATCCTACCTAACAGTTTTATAAAATAACCTACGGTCACTACGTACACTATCAAATATACTACCCATACTTTAAAATTAAAATCTATACTTACTTATAAAAACGACTTATAAAAATAAACCTAAATAAGTCTACCTTAAACTGTACTTAGTAAAAACTAAAAGGAATAAAAAGGTCGCACTGAAAAGCACGTTTTGGAATTGCAAGTAGCAGTTAAAACATACAATTTATAGAATGCTAATATGAACGAACGCTCGCCTATTATTATTATCTTCGTCGTGTACTACGACAAATTTATTATTTGCGGTTGGTACAGTAATCGGGTCTAGGGATCGAACCGCAAAATTAAGTTTGTTTTTTATTGTATATTTTTTTCCGGGATAAGAAGTACCCAGTATGGTGCCCAGGATATTAAAGAATAATTATACCAAGTGTCATCGTAATCGAACCGGTAGTTTTTGCGTGATGCCTGAACAAACAGACAGACAGACAGAATTTTTTTTTAATCACATTTTTGGGTTCTGTGTCGGTCTAATAACACAACAACTAATACCTATTTTATAAAAAACAACAAAACAAATTCAAATAAACTATTTAAAGACTAAAAGTCGCGCTGATAAGCACGGTTTGTTAATATCAATTATCGTCTGTCAATAAGGTCGAACGCTCTGAACGCATCAACAGCCAAATATTGAATGAAGCTCGCGCTCGGACCTCCCTTACCCTACCGCCGCGACCCGCGTCGAGTGCGGCAACCGTTACACAAAAATAATCCTTATGGCATGATTCAGTATTCACGCGCGACGGCGCGATGGCTTATTAGCGTATTTCATGTATAAGTTTGGTGTTTCTATACCGATTACTATGATTCTTTTTTTATTGAATAGGTAATAATATTAACTTCTTTTAATTAGGGATGAGTGAGAGTATTATAAACGTAAGAGTAAACAAATATAATCAGAAAGCTCCGAACTGCTAAGGTATCAGGAGTTACACGTGTTATTGTGAGTCAACCATAAAAGATAGACATATGCTGTAGTAGGATATTTTTTAGATAATTTTATGTAGAACATTTCCGTCATAAATGATTTCTATGTAGCTTTAACCATTAAGGCTGCACACGCGACGGAAGCTTAAAAAATGGAGCAACTTCTCCCGTTTTCCCAACATTTCCTTTCACTGCTCTGCTCCTATTCATTGTAGCGTGATGAAAAGTATACTATAACCTCCCCAGGAGTATGAAGAATAATTGTACCAAGTTTCGTTAAAATCCGTCGAGTAGTTTTTGTTTCTATAAGGAACATACAGACAGACAGACAGACAGACAAAAATTTTACTGATTGCATTTTTGGCATCAGTATCGATCACTTATTACCCCCTGATAGTTATTTTGAAAATATATATCATGTACAGAATTGACCTCTCTACAGATTTATTATAAGTAGTTATAGATTTATTTGGCAAGACATTGACGTCGGCTCCAGTGTCCAGTTTAAAATTGACATTTTTATTTCCAATACATAATGCTACCGTCCACTCATTACTAGAATAACTATCAATAGCATGTATTACCTGATCGCTGGAGTCTTCTCGTACCTCGTACACACGACACATTCTTGAATAATGGTTCATTTTTCTACACTGACTACATCGCTGACCATACGCTGGGCACTTATATTTGTCATGGCTTTTTCCACACTTTCCACATACTGCACGTGATCTTCGACGAGCCTCTCCTAGATGTTCATGTACGTGTCCTCCTGATCTCTGTCCATCTCGCTGGTCACGATCCTGACGGAAGGTCCTAGCATCACTACCACTGGACCCGGATGACCGCCATTTTCTATGACGCGGCGCCGAACTTCTTGCATAGTGTACTTTTTTTTTTCTTCCTTCTCTTTGTTGGTAACTGCATGTACATTATGAGTTTGTTCCTGATTCTCGTTTTTTATATTTTTCGCTTGAGCTCGAGATACTTCCGCTAATCTACAAATATCTATAGCTTTAGATAAGGATAAGTCTGGTTCTCTTAACAGTCTTTCTCTGAGTCCACTGTCTTTAATTCCACAAATCATTTTATCACGCACCAACTCACTGCATAAATCTTTGAACTCGCACTTTGTTGCTATATTTTTCAGTTCGAATACGTATTGCTCAATTGATTCTAAATCTTGTTGGTCCCGGGTAAAAAATGTATGTCTTTCTATCGTTATATTCTTACGTGGCAAAAAAAATGAGTCGAAGTCAGCTAGCAAGTCTTCTATAGTTTTGTACTCGCGTGTAAATTGTTCATATACCTCCCGACATTTTTCTCCAATGATATGTAACAATATGTTGATTTGCACTATTTTTTCTTTACGATGTAGTTCACAAGCTTCATAATATATCTTGAACGCTTTTTCCATTTTTCCCATCCTTTGCTTAAGTTTCCTGATGTTACATTTGTTATATCATTTTCAAAAACGAACGGTTGCGGCGGTTGTAAAATGGATTCCATTGTGTGCTTCGTTTGTAATATTACTTCTGCTTCTTCAAATGATTCGGAATCACTGCTACTTGTCATCTACGTTTTTCGTTTAGCTTACTTCTATCTTGTTTTAGTTTTATTTTATTTATTTATTTTAGAAACGGCATGTACTTAGCTACCGGCTGCGCCATGTTATGTTGGGAGACAGGGACACAGCATTGAAACTCGGTGGTTGAGCAAAGACTGGTTTATTGTACTTCATACATCCATTTCTCCTGCCTACCTTCACATGCATTAATAAAGTATGGAACAATCATTCATAGTTATTTACTTATACCTACAGCCAGCTTTTGCCCTTTTGCTCCACGCGAGGTTTCTGTCCTCGCTGAGTTGGCCTTAGGACACCTGCGTTATTCTTTGACAGATGTACCGCCCCAGTCAAACTACCCGCCTGGCAGTGTCCTCGAACCGGATCACGCGGGAGTTGTACGGCGACGAGCGTTG
The DNA here is from genome assembly GCA_963669345.1 of Gortyna flavago. Taxonomy (NCBI): domain Eukaryota; kingdom Metazoa; phylum Arthropoda; class Insecta; order Lepidoptera; family Noctuidae; genus Gortyna; species Gortyna flavago. Next base: position 12,418,344 of record OY770150.1, on the reverse strand, counting down.
CCGCCACGTCGCCACTCTGCACGCTTGGAACGAAACACCGTGCGCCCGCCGATATTATCGACCGCGCACCGCTTCCGCCCAACCGAGTAAGTAATGAAACAATGAAAGTAGTGGTTTTTCAGCGACGATCGCGCGAACGATCTCCCACTTATGCTACACCTCTCATGTCTCCTTACAATGCCAGACTAGAGTCAAGCTCAACAGGGTCTTCTTTCCCCGCTGATTCTCCCAAGCCCGTTCCCTTGGCTGTGGTTTCGCTAGATAGTAGATAGGGACATAATCCCAACCCCTCCTGTACAGGTCCTTCCCGCCTTGCGGCATACGGACCATGTGTTCCGTCTGTTATTTCCCTTCTATTAATTTCCCATAATCCCCGTTCTGGGGCGCTCTACGACACAAAACATCACTTCGCGCCCGAGCAGGTCAATTAAAATTTTTCCGTCACTCTTCCCAGTGCAAACCCCAATTGACTTACCCTACCTAAGTCACAATTATCCTGGCTCTACATTTTGGTCCCCGAACTCTAATTCCCTCCGTTTACTGTGCCATTTGTGGGCGAATGACCGCAGCCTCCGGAAGCCCTCCGCGCTGGCTACCAGTTCCCGGTGATAAACCGGACCAACCTCCTCTCTTTGCCAGTCCCCCAACATCACCTCCCTGTCGTCTGCGTAGAGGGTGCAGTCCCACAGGACATGGTCCCGAGTTTCATCCGCCTGCCCACAGTAGCACTCAGCAGTGTCGCACAGCGACATTGCATGTAGGCGGCTTCTGAAACTCCCATGTCCTGTGAGGATCTGCGATGTAACGTAGTCCGGCTCCACCCATCCCGACGCCAGTCGATGCGTCACCTCCGGAAAGAAGGAATGCAGTTCCCGCCCGTCCCCGGAGGAAGCCCATCTCTCCTGCCACTGAGCAATGACCTCCTCTCTCACCTGCCCAATGGCCACCTTACGTTCCCTGCCAACCCCTCCGGAACACTCCTGCGCAACTCGTCCCGCACGGCAGACCTCTAGGTCGGCCGGAAGCACTCCCGCCAATACTGGTAAAGCTGCGGTACTCACCGACCTGTACGCTTTGGTAAGCAGAATTAGTGCTGGGCGTTGCGTGCGGAGCAGCGTACTCCGCACTGCATATCTGGTACAACTCCGCCACCATACGGCCGCAGCATATGTAAGAATTGCCACATAGGTCCCTGAAAACAGGACCTTTAGGGCTCTATACTTGATGCCCCAGGAAGACGCAGAGACCCTCGACATCTTCCCGAAGGCGTTCACAGCCCGTTGGCCGGCCAAACTTGCATGCGGCATGTAGGAGCCCGCTTCATCAATGACAACGCCCAGCAACTTGGCCTGCCCTACACTTGCGATCGAGGCACCGTCCATGCGAATTGTAGGGGGACGTTTAAATTTGCCCTTCACCGTAAGGGTTTGCGACTTGGCCGCTGAAAACTGGAGGCGGTTCCGTGTCCCCCAAGCGGACACCGCCTCTAGCGACGACTGAGCGTTACGCTCAATCGCCGCTCTACTCGGTGCCTCGATCACAACTGTAATATCGTCGGCATAGGCAACCGCCCTAACCCCCTCCGGCCATGGCAGCCTCAGGATGTCATCTAGCAGGAGGTTCCAGAGTGTCGGCCCAAGGACAGATCCCTGGGGGCAGCCCATAGTGGACTGCTTCCATACCGCCTGGTCGCCCATGAACAGTCCGACTCGCCTGTCTGTGAAATAACTCACTAGCATTTTATAAATATTTGGCGGGCACCCGCCCTGCTTTGCCTTAATCAGGATCATGGGCCACCAGGCGTTATCGAAGGCCCCCGATATGTCTAGCAGCACTAGCTGAACATAGTTCTCCGAGGAGCCCGCCACCCGGTCCAGGATCGCGTTCAGCGCCGTTACCGTTGACTTGCCCCTCGAAAAACCATGCTGCGCCTCTGAAATACCGCGGTGTAGGCAAGGTGCACACGTTATTACAAGGCGTTCCAAAATTTTGCCCAAAATCGGCAGAAGGGTCACCGGCCTGTATGCCTTGGGATCCGAGAGAGGCCGATCATTGCCCTTTGGCAAGACGACCAGCTTACCCACCTTCCAGATATCGGGAAACACTCCCTCTCTTACGCACGCTGCGTACACTAGGAGCATCTCCGCACCGCTCACTCTCCACGCATGTTTAATAATGCGGGCTGTCAGGCCATCCAACCCTGGTGCTGTGTTGGGGAGATCCCTAATGATGCGGTCGAGTGCCGCACCGCTGGGTGGGCCAGAGTCCCGCCCTGTCGGCGAACACGCTGCCGCGAGCCTGACTTGCCGGTGATATGGCGTGTCCTTGCCAGGGTCGTCATCCGGACACAATGTTTCAAGGAGTCCCGCTGCGGTACCTTCTGCCGTCGTGGAGTAACTCCCGTCTGTCAGCTTTATGCCTTGCATGACATTAGCAGGGGGGCGAACTCTGCCCGACGCGGCTCTATATGCTAGCCCCCATGGGTCGTCGTTCCCTGACTCCGCAATGTCACGGAAATAGGTCATCTCCGTCTCGCGCATCCTCGTCTTGTAAACGGTCCTCATGGCCTGGAGTGACTCGAGCCGTTCTCCTTCCCTGGCATCCTTCACCTTGCGTGCATGCTGCCAAGCTCGCCGCGCGTGGTATACCTTACGTCGCAGATTGTCCAAATCTGGAGTCCACCATTCGTAACCCCCGGTATCCTTCCTCCCTCGCCTGCCCAGACAGACTTCCGCCGCGCTGATGACAAGCTCCGAGTACTGGGAGCAGACCACTTGTGCCGGCTTCCACGTCTGAAGCCTACCCATCCTGTTGTGGAGCACCTCGCGGAAACGGTCATAGTCTACCCCCTTCTCACGAAAGGATGTCGTAACGACCGCCCGCTGCTCATTCAAACCTGTCCTTGCAGTGCCAATGCCAACCTCGAAGGTGATCAACTGGTGGTCACTGACGCTCACTCCTTCGTGCACTGTCCACTGTGACACTGTTAGCCCTCTGTTGGATAATGTCAAATCGACGTTGGACTGGCCGTTTGGTCCATGGAATGTGGGGGGTTGACCTTCCACATTGTGGATGACTAGTCCCTTCCCGAGGATTAGGCCCTCCATTTGGGTCCTCCTGTATTCTGTGTCAGGTCCCCTACCCACATACTGCCTGCGTTCACAGTGCCACAGTGGCGAGTGAGCGTTACTGTCCATTGCCACCAGCACCTGATGTCCCGATAATTGGTCCAGGACCCTCGTTATTTGTTGCAGATGAACTGCAATATCGTGGCTGTACTGACAGTACGAGGATACCACATAGAAATCACTCCTTGTGGTAATACATCTGACATGGGCCATTGCTAAGGTTCCCCAGGAATGTAACAGCAACCTTCGGATTCATAGTCACAATGCCCGCCTTTGACTCTGGCCCGTACTGGATTATCCTGGAGTCACTGTACTGCTCCTGGACCAGAACAAGGTCCAGTCGCATCGCCCCAGCAATCCTTGGTAACTCCGTTGTGGCAGCTGCCGAGCCCTGGAGATTTAGCTGCCCCAACCTCAGTGTTGCGTGACTATCCATAAGTGGTCATGCTGATGGCCTGCTTTTCTGCGAATATACGCGCAGGGCAGTCTATTGCTGCTGTCTTGTGGGACTTCGCGTCCGGCCTCTTAAAACGCCTGCACGTGGCGCAGCACTGTGACTCAGCCTGGCACTCCTCTGCCCTGTGGCCACCGTCCCCACACCTGCCGCAGGTCAGCCCGGTCGCCCTGCAATGCTTTTCTGGGTGCCCGTATTGCTGACACTTGGAACAGCACGTAACGCGGACAAAGTCGCAGACCTCCACTGCGTCCCACCCTACGTACACCCTACCCAGACCCAGCAGTTTCTCCCTTAGAGCCGGCGAAACCTCAAACACCAAGGTCGTGCTGCGCCCTCCCCGCCGACTTTTCTTGAAGGCAAAGCACGCCTCCCTGGTCAGCCTCTCTATAGGCCAGTCCGCATCCTCCGCGAGGTTAACCCTATGCAGGTCCTGTATAACCTCCTCTGCCACCGGGTCTCCGCTGAGATTCCTTAGAGCCACCAGTGGCTTCCGAGACTTTGGGTCGGCAGTCCTCAGTGTAGAGGGGGCAGCCGCTTTCAGCTTCTGGGCGGCCGCTGTCGACGCCGTTTGCACTACGACGCCCGCGTTGCCCACCCTACGCACCCCCTGGACCTGTATTCCTTTTTGGCTCGGCTGCACCTTGTCCCGCAGCTCCTTCAGGGTAGCCTCTGAAGACTTTATGTCTTCGGTGTTGGGGTAGAAGAGCACCGCTGGCCCGCGCTGCTCCACCGCCATCCTTGCATTCCCATTGGGCAGCTTAAGGACAGCTGCATAGTCCATCCTACCGGTAGTCCCCCCCCCAATCGACGTCCCCTCTGTTCCAGGCCCGGCGGTTGTTGCCGCCCTAGATGGGGGCGCACTGGCCTGCTGCAGTTCCATAGAGGCAACCTTCAGCTTCTTGGTGCTCACCTTCCGCCGCATAACCGGACCCTGAGCCTCCTGAGGGGAGGTCAGGGGTCTTTTCCCTGTTAGGGCAGGCGGGGTAACTGTTGCCGGTGGCATGCATTCCTCCCTTATGGGGGGAATGATGTCAGTGGTTGCACTAAAACCTGAAGGCGGGGTCCGCTTCAAGGACTTCCTTGATCCGAAGCTTATGCCTTGGCGCAGCTCTTCCAGGCACCTGAGGTCCTCTTCCCGTCGAGACACCTCATCAGCCTGTTGAAGGGCCGACGGAGAAGCAAAGCCTTCTTCACCATCATCGTCATCCGCCATCCTTCAGCTGTCCGACACTCGCTCCTCAATACCCTAAACCTACACAATACCTTAAATAATTGTCTACAATAAAACCGTAATACTCAAAGCTTAACTAATAAAACAAATAAAAATCAAAAAAAAAATTAAAATTAAATTAAAATTATGGAAGTCGTAGTAGATTTGAAAAATTACTACCACTACCACCACTCCAATCTACCATAAAGTGGCAACACCACTGCACTGTCACTTGTCACCCCAACTGACACTGGCAGATGACAGCCGACAGCCGACTACTGACACTGACACACGCCACCCGAAAGTGACACTAGCAGATGACAGATGACAGCTGACAGCTGACACCGGCAGCCGCCACCCGAAATGACAGTGACAGTTCGTACCCAAAAACTGACGTCCACCGATGACGCTCCCCGGTGTCAGTGTCATACGTCACCCGAAGGCGACAGTGACAGCTCACACCTGACAGCAGACACCACGCGGTCGTCCTAACCTCTCACCTATGCACCACCTCGTGTACTTAACCTAAAAATAACCTAAAATAACCACGTGTCGGGCGCAACTTTCAGCCTTTTCGGCTATAATACGCTAACACTAATTAATTAATTCTATAATTTACCCCTTATCTATTCCCGTACAAGCGAAGGGTCGGCAACCACTGAATTTCAGTACAGCGACCCCCTTGGCACTACACAAAAACCACAACACAAAACTTAAACTTATCGCCGTGTCCAATTCACTCACTACAACACCAATAACAACAATAAACCAACCGTTCGTGTATTACACTGTAATTGCTGAAATTCAGCACGGCACTCGTCAAAATTAAATAAATTAAAATTTATTGAAATTTTGCGGAGCGCAACAACACGACCGTCCACTACCGTAGTCGGGCGTGAAGTAGATAGGGACAAACCCGCCCCCTCCCATGGCCCCACCGACATCATGTCATATGGGCCGAATCTCAAGGAGACGGCTGCGGACATAGCCCATCTAGTAAAACTAGACGCGCTATCACCGCAGTCGCTTCTTGACTCCTTTACAAGTTGTCTCGTCCTGTCCCCCTTATGCCTTTCCCCCCATTCTGGGGCGGCATGCTAGCGCCCCACTTACGGGCAACGGCACAAAAACGCCTTCGCCGCCGAACCTTCGACCAGCCACACTGACTAGCCATAATATATACATATACATAATATTGGGTTCAATCTTTTATAATTTTTGTTTTTGGAAGGTATCTGTTTTTTCCCCTTTGTTTTTTTATATATATATATATATATATATATTTTTTTTTTTTTCATTTTTTCTCCTTCCCTTTTTGTCCATTTTTTTTTGTTTTTTTTTTTTCTTCTTTTTTTTTTTTTTTTTTTTTTAACCTTAATGCTGTCCTAAGCTTCGCCCTACACTACGTACACACACATAATATTACCTAGCCTAACCTACCCTAAACCTAGCCTGGATCTTCAGCTTCATCGTCGTCATCCCCGCCATCTTCACTGCCAGGCTCTCTTTCAAGCCCGCTCCTAACCTTGTGCCAGTTGTGCGCAAAGTCTCTAAGCCGCCGGAAGTTAGCCTCCGACGCAACGAGGTCAGCGTAATACACTGGTCCCTCCTCCATGCGAGTGATCCCATCCAACATCACGCTCCGCTGGTCATCATACATGGGGCATCGCCACAAAATGTGGTCCAAACATTCATCTTCTTCTCCGCAGTAGCACACGCTTACGTCACTCAGTTTCATATCATACAGTCTCTTCCGAAAGCAGCCATGCCCAGTCAGGATCTGCGAGACCTGATAGTCCGGCTCAACCCAAGTCGCCTTGAGCCTAACCGCCACGTCCGGGAAGTAGCGATACAGTTCCCTACCCTTTTCCTCCGCTACCCATCTCCGCTGCCAGTTGGCCACGGCATCGTTCACGATGTCCCTTCGCCCGGCCCTGAACATATCCCGTGGCAAATGACGGATGTCGTCTACTATGCCCGCACGGGCCACCTCAAGATCGGCAGGGAGCACACCCGCCAGGACCGGCAATGCCGCGGTACTGGTAGACCGGTACGCTTTGGTGAGCAGGACAAGCGCAGGCCTCTGCGTCCTCAACAGCGCGGACCTAACCATGTAAGTGTTCACGCGCCTCCACCAGCATCCTGCCGCGTAGGTGATCGTCGCGACGAAGATACCTTTGTACAGGACCTTAAGGGCCCTGTACCGGATGCCCCAGGATGATGCGGAGACGCGCGACATCTTGCCCAGCCCCGCAGCAGCGCGCTCGCCGATGAACTGAGCGTGTTCTCTAAAGGATAGGCTCGCGTCGATTGTCACACCCAGAACCCTGGCCGAGCGCACACTCTTGACTGAGACCCCATCGAGCCTGACCGTGGGGGGGCGCTTGGACAAGCCCCCCTTCAGAGTCATCGAGCATGACTTTGATGGGGAGAAGCCCAGCCTATTCCTGACCCCCCACTGGCTTATTAAATCCATGGCGCATGAGGCCGAGGCCTCGATGCCGGAACGAGAGTCAGACTCGATGAGAATCGTTACATCATCCGCGTACGCTACCGCCCTCACTCCGGCTGGGTATGGCAACCGAAGCAGGTCATCCATGAGAAGGTTCCATAGTGCTGGTCCCACTACGGAACCCTGCGGGCAACCCATGGTCGAGATCTTCCACACGACCCCACCCCCGGGCCCCGGCGAAGAGACCGACGCGACGGTTCGTGAAGTACGCCGCCAGCATCCTATAGATGTTTGGCGGGCACCCCCCTCTCTTCGCTTTGAGCAGGATCATGGGCCACCACGCGTTGTCAAAGGCCCCAGATATGTCCAGGAAGATGGCCTGGACGTATCTCGACCGGCTATCGTTGACCGCTCCCAAGATGTCATTTAAAGCCGACAAGGTAGACTTACCTCGAGAAAACCCGTGCTGGCATGGAGACACTTGACCAATGATTGCTGGCGCACTCGCCAGCATAACGCGCTCTAGGATTTTGCCCAGGACCGAGAGAAGAGTGATGGGCCGATACGCTTTAGGATCGGTCAGCGGCTTGTCATTGCCCTTAGGCAGGACTATGAGCCTACCGTCCTTCCACGCATCGGGGAAGGTGCCCTCCAGTACGCACTTGCCGAACATGTGTGTCAGTTCGGCGCCCGCCGCCTGCCACACATGTCCGACTATGCGCGCCGTGATACCATCTATTCCCGGGGCCGTGTTAGGGAGATCCTTGACTATTTTCCACAGATCCTGACTCGATGGAGGAGGCGCATCCCGACCCGACGGGATGCAGGCAGCCATGACGCGAACTCTAGTATGATACCCAGTATCATGCAACGGGTCGTCGTCGGGGCATAATGCCCTGACGAGGCTAAGCATGGCGGTGCCCGCATCCTCGGCGAAACCCTCCGCAATCCTGGTGCCACACACTACATTAGGTGGCGGCCTAAACCTGCCGCTGGCAGCACGGTAAGCCAGGCCCCAGGGGTCCTGATTACCGGACTCGGCCAGCTTGCGGAAGAAGTCGAGCTGCGCCTTCTCCATCATACTTCTATATCTACTACGGTATTTATGAAATGCCTTCCGTGCCAGTTCTTCCAGATCCCCTCCTCCCTTTCTTACGCTTTGCCATGCTTTCCTTGCCTTATTGTGCCTTTTACGCAATGTCTCCAGCGAGGGAGACCACCATTCATAACCTCTCGCTTTCTTACCGTCACCACACGTACCCAGACACTCACTCGCGGTCCACGCGATAATTCGCGTGAACTCCTTACATACCACCGATGCAGGCTTCTCCCAGTCGATCCTACCCACACGCTCATGGATCACAGCCTGGAATCGGTCCCAGTCCACCCCGCGTTCCCGAAACCTCTTCGGCACCACCGAGGATTCCGCAACAGGAGCGGGCTCTCGTCGATGCGCGTCACATAGCCTGAAGGTAATGAGCCGATGGTCACTGCAGCTGGCATCTTCGTGCACCCTCCACTCGCGAACCACGACCCCCCTCGTGGAGAAGGTTAAGTCTATGTTGGATTCCCCGTTGGCGGTGGAGAAAGTTGGTGGGTTACCTGGTAGGTTGTGGACCACCAGATCATGGCCCAACAGGAAATCCTCCATCTCTCCACGGCGTCGAGCCACTTCCCGTCCCCGCCCGATGTAGTGGCGTGGTTCGCAGTGCCACAACGGCGAGTGCGCATTGGTGTCCGCTCCCACCAGCACACGGCTCCCTCTAAGACGTTCCAGTACTCTGGTAAGGTGCTCCAGGTGGGTCGAGATGTCCTCAGAGTACTGGAAGTACGCGCTGACCAGGTGGACCGCAGATCCTCTCCAGGCTATGTGACACACTAGGCAGTGGCTATTCGACAGGTGGTGCAGCACCGCACACACCACGTCGAGTCGTGGCAGGAAGACCCCCACTTTCGGGTGTGGGCCCTCCGGCAGAAGCAGCTGTTGGTGCGCTGCGACGGTTGGCTGCGTCGAGGAATACGGTTCCTGCACCAGAATCACGTCCAGCCCCAGGTCTACCGCAATAGCTGGGAGCTCAGCAGTGGCCGCCGCCGATCCCTGCAGGTTGAGATGTGCCACTTGCAGCTCACCCATAGTAATTGGTGCTGCTTACCGACCTCTGCTCTGCGTGGGCTCGCGCAGGGCATTCACGCGAGGCGGTGCGGTGAGAGCTTGCTCCCTTTCTCCCGAACCTCTTGCACGTCGCGCACGTAGGAGCCACGGCCTGGCACTCCGTATTCCTATGCCCCTCTTCTCCGCAATTGCCGCACACCATTGACTTGGCCCTACAGTATTTCTCAGGGTGACCGTATAGTTGACACCGGCTGCAACATGTGACACTTATGTGGTCAGTGACCTCGACCACATCCCATCCCACGTAGACTCGCCCCCGGTTAATCAGGACACCGCGCAGCTCGTGGGATGCCTGACACACCCACTTGGTCCTGTTGTTGTGCCGGTTCCGTTTGAATAGGAGCCGTAGCTCCTTGCCAAGCCTCTCGAGGGTCCACTGCTCATCGTCCTGGAGGTTCTGTTCCTTGATATCATGCAGCACCTCCTCCAGCGTCGCCGCGGCATCAATGCCCGTCAAAGCGATTTGTGGCTGCCGCTCGGTCGGATCCATGGTCCTGAAGGTGGCGGGGACCGCCCTCTTGAGCGCGTCCGCTGCGGCCACAGAGGTTGTCTGGACGACAACCCCTGCGTTACCCACCTTTCTCATCCCAGCAATTTGCAGCCCCAGCTGCGCAGGTTGGACCGCCGTGCGAAGTGCCTTCCTTGTGTCTTCAGCGGTCCTGATCAGCTCTTTCTGGTCATCTGCGGGGTATATGGCCACACATGGGCCGGAGGGGCGTTCGATCGGGACCGGTTCAGTGTTCTTGCCCAGGCGCAGCGCGTGCGCGAAGGACCGCTTCTGAGGGTGATGAACTGCTAGATCCTGTTGCGGCGATGGTGGGCCACACTTCCCGCCGGCCTCAGCGGCTGCCAGGCGCAGCGTTAAGTGGGTGACTACCGCACTGAGTCGCTCGGTGAATGCACCTATCGCCGCTATCTCGTCCTTATTTAATTTGGACGTTTTTCCCCGGACCGCCTCCATGATCCCCCTCGTGCTGCTGGTGGCCAGACCTGCCAGCTGCTCTAATGGTGCCGTGGCCAAAGAATCAGAAGGAGCCTCCTGGGGTGGCTCTGCAGTCGCCGTGTTCGCCACCGCTGGTCCCTGGTCACGTCTTGGCTGCGGGGTCGGGACAAAGCTCAAAAGCCCGCCCACCGGTGGCACCTCTCGCTTCCTGCCGATTTTGCGCCTCACCGCCTCCTGCACCTCCTCAGGCGAGGTAAGCGTGCGCTTCGGGTTTTCCCGTGCCAGGCTTGTCTGCTGATCTGCCGGGTTGGGGGGGGGGCGGCGAAAGGTCTATGAGCGCCGATGAGTGCTGTGCCTGAGGGGGGGTGCGTTGCAGCGACAGGCGTGGCGTAAAAAACCCGCCACCCTCTCGCCTCAGCTCCTCCAGCGCCTGCAGCTCCTCCTCTTTCTCCGATATCGACGCCTCCAGCAGCTAGTGCTGAAGGCGCTCGGCGTCTTCCTCCGCCATCGCACTAGCCCTTGTGAGTCGTGTATCTGTCACTATGTGTCTAGTAAAAATAAAAATTAATACACGAACTGTCAGTCCCGTTTACAGTGTCCGATCACATCAACTTGTGGTTATACATATGCAAGTATGAGCTACTCGGCACCGCACCGACGACCCGCCGAGACTTAGGCAAGATCCTAACGAAACACGAACTGTAGACTTCAGTCCAAAAGTACTTACTGCCCCGCAGTACGAGTCTGGAACTCGGGAAATCCGGAAAATCCGGAAAATTCGGAAAAACTCCGGAAGCTCCAAACACAGTCACGACACAGAATGGACACTGTTGAGGACGTTAGGTTGTTTATGCGTTGCAGGTACTTTTGGGAGATTTTAATAAATGCAACAACGCGACTGTTTGCTAGCTCTGTATTGTGGCAACTAAACTGCAAAACGATCGGACATACCGCCCACCAAAAGGACCCTGTGTCCTTTTACAAATACTACTACTGCTACCTTGCTTACTATATTGGGCTTAATAACTAACTTATAGTTTTTTACATTTTAAAACTGATCAAAACAATATAACAACTCTTATAAGTGGACTGTATGTAGCAAAATATTAATACCAGATTAACCAATAGTATATAAGTAAATAGTAACCTACATGTCAATTTATTTCATGTTCTTAAGGCAAGTGAACAGCATGACACGTTAAGATAAGTACTTATTTGTTTGACAACATCATTAGTTATAAGTTGAATTGTACATAATTATTATAGTTTTAAGCAATAGCATGCCGGTGGGAAGTGACTTTTTATAAACTAGTTTATGTATGTGTAGCTGCACATATAATATCTCAGTAGAATTAAGTACCTAGTTAATGTAGTTAGTATAATAAACTTACTTTGATAATGTAATGAATAGCAATATCTAACATTACACAAACTTAGACGTAGACTAGGTTGTATACATAAAAATGGGTAAGTATGTTAACAAACTTTGTTATAAATAGCGTACAATCATTAATTTTAAACATCTTTAGGTAGGAATATTAACTTAGATAAAGATCTTTTTAATTCACTTTGTCCTTTACACTGCACTGTAACCACTCTAACTAAATTGTCTTTTCCAGGATGCAGCGTTTTTATTTTTCCCATGAGCCATCTTGTGGGTGGCAGGTTTTCCTCTTTGATAACCACAATATCTCCCACGGTAGGTGACTGGATAGCTGATTGCCACTTCGTCCGTTGTTGCAGAGTATTCAGGTACTCTGAATGCCATCTTCGCCAGAAGTCTTGTGTCATTCGCTGTACTAGTTGCCATCTAGTTAAGAGGTTGATGTTGGATTTTTCATAGTCATAATCAGGAACACTGAGTAATGACTCACCTATCAAAAAGTGCCCAGGTGTGAGTGGTGACATCGTATCAACAGTGTTGTCTAACTGGCATAATGGACGGGAGTTAAGACAGGCTTCTATTTGTGTTAGCAGTGTCGCCATTTCTTCATAGGTAAGTTTTGTGTCTTTGCTAACCCTTGCTAGATGTTTCTTTGCAGATTGTACTCCAGCTTCCCAGAGGCCCCCACAGTTTGGCATTCGCGGCGGGATAAAATGCCACGTAGTTCCTTCTGTTGCTAAGTGTTCGGAAATTTCTTTAGAAATACTGTGTTCACCTGCTTTGAAAAGGTCTTTAAGTTCTTTTGCAGCACCAACAAAATTGGTGCCGTTATCGCTGAACAGATGAATACATCGACCTCGACGTGCGACAAATCTCCGAAATGCAGCCAGGAATGCTTGAGAAGTTAAGTCTGTCACAGCTTCTAGGTGTATAGCACGGGTAGCCATACACACAAATAGACAGATGTATCCTTTAGTGGCATGATACCCTCGCCCCTTTGATGTTCTTAACAATACTGGACCTGCATAGTCGACTCCGCTGTTCAAAAATGCACGCTGTAGACTCACCCTTACTGCTGGTAATTCACCCATTAACTGGTTGTTTGTCTTGCCTTTATTGACAATGCAGACCGTACAATTTCTTATGCATTTTCTTACTGCTGATTTTAAGTTAACTATCCAATAATTACTTCTTAGGTATGTCATCATAACTTGTATACCACCATGTAACGTTTGTTTGTGTGCTTCGTTGATCAACAATGTAGTGATATGTTGATTACTCGGTATTATTATTGGATGTTTGGTTGTGACTGGCAAATTAGCGTTTTGTAAACGACCTCCGACTCTCAGCAGATTGTTTTTATCTAAAAATGGTGTCAAGCTAATTAGTGAACTTGATTTTCTCACCTTGCCATTTTTCTTAATGTATTCTATATCTCTTTCATACACTGTCTGCTGATAGTAATTTATGCAATTTAGCAAAATTGTGTTCATTTCACCAGTAGTTAAATACTTCTCTTTGTTTTTATGGTTTAATAATCTTCGGCAATAAGCGAGTACCCTTTTCATTCTAGTCAGATTAGAAAATCTTTCCCAAATTGGTTTTTCTTCATTTTCTTTATTTTTAGTTGTACAAGTACAACATGTTAATTTTAACTCTAAATCTGTCTCTGTATTTTCTGATTTTTTGAAATGAACTTCCCTTTTTGATAGCCATTCTGGCCCTTTCCACCACATCTTCTCCTTGTTCAGATCCGTTAGGAACATTCCTCTGGATGCTATGTCAGCAGGATTTTCTTGTGATACAACATGATGCCACTGTGTGTTGTTTGTATTGTCTTTGATTTCCACCACTCGATTTGCTACAAAGGTCTTCCATTTTTGAGGTTCCCCATGAAGCCACGCCAGTACAATTGTTGAGTCTGTCCAGCAGTAAGTTTGATTACAAGGAATTCTCATGGCTGATGTGACTTGTTTAAGAAGCCTTGCAAGCAATAGAGCTCCACATAGCTCAAGACGAGGAAGCGATATTGTTTTTAATGGAGCAACCTTGGTTCTCGATGCAATTAAATTTGTGTATACAGTACCATCCTGTTGTTCCACTCTGCAGTATACAACGGCTGCATAGGCCCGAGTTGAAGCATCGCTAAATCCATGCAGCTGTATTGCTTTTCTGTTGCTGCTGTACGAGTGTAACCATCGGTCTAGGGAAATCTGGTTAACCTTCTCGAAATCCTTTCTTATCTTCAACCAATCTGAGGTTAATTCTTTGGATAATGGTTCATCCCATTGTGTGCCAACCAACCATAGTTTTTGAATAAGCATCTTAGCGTGCACAATGCTTGGCGATATCCATCCCAATGGATCGTAAAGTTTTTGTACATCTGATAAAACATTTCTCTTTGTAATGATAGATGGAGGTGAAGGGAGACTGATTTTGTAAAGAAATTGATCAGTACCAGATTCCATGCGATACCTAATGCCTTCACCGTACCATCTAGGTTTATATCAAGTTGGATGCTTGAAGAAATGTTGCTTGGATCCATTGACTTTATCAACTCAATGTTGTTTGATGACCACTTCTTCAACTCAAAACCTCCCTTGCTTAGCATAGCCTTGAGTTGATTACTAGCTTTTATGGCTTCTTCAACAGTGTCACAACCCGACATTACGTCATCGACATAGAAATCTGACAAAGTAATGTCAGCAGCTACTGGATAGGTATCTCGTTCTTCATGTGCGAGTTGGATCAAGGTCTTCACAGGTAGATAAGGTGCTGAAGTAGTCCCAAAGGTCACGGTAAGTAATCTATAATCTTTTATTTCTTCATTACTATAATTTCTCCACAGTATTCTTTGAAAATCAGCATCTTCCTTGTGTATCATGATCATTCTATACATCTTTTGTATGTCTGCAGCGAAACAGATGGCGTGCATTCTCCAGCGCATGATTATACAACGTAGGTCTTCTTGAAGCACTGGACCAGGTAAGAGTTCATCATTTAATGATATGCCATTTGTTCCTTTACATGATGCGTCGAAAACTATACGGGTTTTCGTGGTTTCTTTTTCTTCACGCAGGACTGGATGATGGGGTAAGTATACTGATTTTCTTAAATATATTTCTTTTTCAGGTACTTCTTCTATATGACCTAAGTTTTTGTAGTCTTCGATAACCTTTTCATATTCCTCTTTCAACTTAGGCTGTTTTTTAAACCTTCTCTCTAATTGTATCAATCTTGTTTTAGCTATGTCTCTTGTATTTCCTTCAGTTGATTGAATACAATTTGTTTTAAATGGTAGTTTCACTATAAATCTTCCTTGGTCATTTCTTGAGTATGTTTTGTGATAAATGTCTTCACACATTTGTTCTTCTTTTGTACTCTTTCGCCTTGTAGTTGTGTCTATTGTTACGGTTATTCGCCAGCTGCGAGCCCACTGAGCCCAGGAAGCTGAGGAAGCCCCCTAACTACACATCACGCACCGTCAAGATCACAACCAACGCCATCTACCGGCATTGAAAGCAACTAGTATAACAACAGTCATCAGGATCAAGTGATGCAATCTATGTAACATACTTACTAACGCCATCTATCGCCTCGTAGAGAAACTAATATGTTTAGTCATTATAAATACTAATAACTGTCCCTATTTTCTCGGAGTATTCATTTTGATTGTCTTGGAAATAGCCATGTAAATCATATTCAATTATAAAATTGTAATTTATAAATCTATAGCTCGCATTATTATAAGTTTTGTTATAACTTTATAAGGATGTCCATCTATGTAAGTGCTTCGAACATTTTACAATAATAATAAAAAGGGGAGTTAGTTGACTTCCTGCGGGGGCGGGACATTATGTTTGGCTGGCGGTAACGGGTGGCTCTGTTTTTTTGGGTGCTTGCGAGGTTGAATAAAGAATAGAAGTTTAAAGTGAGTGTTTAAATATCGTTTCATTTCCACTTCTGAACAACCTATTACAGTTCAGAAGTGGGATGGAAGAATTCCACGGCCCATATATCCGCGGCTTGGGGAGACGGTCGCCAAGCGTAGAGTCTCAGGAAAATGGCGGAGGCCACGAGGGAAAAAGTCCCGATTTTTTTTCTTCGCAGCCCTACTATAATCAGCCACCTGGCAATAAACGACCAAGAATAACATACCTGGACACAGAGATCATCCCCAAATTCGATCCTGCGAAGGCAAATATAAATGTGAAAGGTTGGCTTCACAAGATAGACCAGCTAGGTGAAATTTATAACTGGGAGGAGAAGGACAGGGTTTTCGTGATGCAAACCCGGCTACGCGGCGCAGCGCGTGACTGGTACGACGACCTAGAGGATTATAGCGCCACTTGGAGCACTTGGAAAGATTGGCTTACGAAGGCGTTTCCACGCACCACCGATTTCGTCGACCGCCTCGAGGAAATGTTGGCACGCCGAAAGGGTAATGAAACCATGACCCGGTACTACCATGACAAAATATCTTTAATGAAAAAGTGTGGGCTAGATGGGGAAAACGCCATCTCATGCCTCATTCGCGGATTGCCGACCGAGCTGCGTGCGAACGCAAAGGCATGTGGATACAAGACGCCAGAAGAATTATATTACGGATTCCTTTCTTCACTTGAAAATTACGGGGAAGCGAGAGCTGAAAAAACTAGACGGCCCTCCGACCAGAAGCCAAGCAAGTCAACTTGGCAACGGGGCTCTCCTGCGGGGAACCTTGCTCCGAAGGTGTGTTATAACTGTCGGCGACCGGGGCACGAAGCGCGGGATTGCCGAGCTGCACCCGCCACACGCTGCCAGATCTGCCAGCGCGCCGGACACGCTGCTAACACTTGCTGGTATGCGGCCGGGGGCACGCGGGACACGCCGGCGGCGCCTCCGCAAAGAAATCAACAGGTACGGCATGTTTATCATGTCACCACAGAAATTATTTCTGATTTATATCGAAAACATATGTATATTAATGGTTTTGAAGCAATTGGCTATATTGATACTGGCAGTAAAGTAAACATAATCACAATAAAAGCGATCGAAAAATCGCAAGTACGTTTAAAACCATCAAATGTAATAATGAGAGGCTTTGGAGGTTTACTGATAAACTCCTTAGGAAAAGCGGTCTTAGACCTAATTATAGACAATATAAGTTTACAAACGTGTGCCGAGGTAACAAACACAAACCTCAACGATATAGATTTAATTGTGGGGCAACCCATTATTAATCAGCCGAACGTGAACTTAATTATAACCTCTAAATCTGTGACATTAATAGCAAATACTGAATATGGTTGTCCTCTATCAAGTATGCGTTTGTCTAGTCAGGACTTTATATCAAAAGCCGCCCTATTCCTGTTCGATGATGTCGAGGTTCTGCCGGGGTCGAATTCAGAGGTACGCGTCTACACATCACATGATTTAACGTCAAGTGAAATACTTGTAACCCACCCACTATTGTATTCTATGGGTAATGAATCCTATTATATACCACAGTTGGTCTTAGAAAATACACCAATTTTACAATTACGCGTAATTAATTTAGGTGATTCTTGCTTACAGTGGTCCGCGGGTCGGCTAATTACACGCGCAAATTTATTTAAACAAAGCGACGTAGCTTTCGTTACTATAAGTAGTGCCGCTAATAGCACACAATATGATTATATTCAGTCGAAAAAAACGCTTGACTTGTCTGACATAAATATTGGCGACATAGAAGAAAAACATTCTAAATTATTATTACACATACTAAATAAATATCCCGGTTGTTTTGCTGAATGTAGCAGTGAACTCGGTTGTACAGATTTAATTGAAATGCATATTTCTACCACATCAGAAACGCCCGTGTTTTGTAAGCCATATCGATTATCCTACAAAGAAAATGAAATTGTACAGGAAAAGGTGAATGACCTTTTATCCGCGGGAATAGTGCGAGAATCAAACTCCGAATATGCGAGCCCTGTAATTCTAGTTAAGAAAAAGGAGGGCGACTATCGGTTATGTATCGACTATCGCGCTCTCAACACACGTACTGTAAAAGATCGATTCCCTCTTCCACACATTGATGATCAGATCAATCGACTATCGGGAAAAGTATACTTTACGGTTCTAGATATGGCGCAAAGTTACTACCAAGTTAAAATGGCGGAAGACTCAATTCATAGAACCGCCTTCATAACTTCAACTGGTCAGTATGAATTTTTAAAAATGCCGTTTGGCTTGGCAAACGCCCCGGCGGTTTTCTCGCGGTTAATTCGAAAAGCATTAGGGTCCCTTGATAATAAAATAGCCACATATCTTGATGACGTCACATTACCCACTGTAACAATAGAACAGGGTATAGAACTATTGGAGGATGTTTTGAAACTTCTCTCTCGTGCTAATTTAAAACTAAATTTAAAAAAGTGCTCTTTTTTGAAAACCAGTGTAAATTACTTGGGTCATGAAGTTACTGAAGGGTCTGTACGCCCGGGGCAAGCAAAGATTACTAGTGTTGTGAATTTTAGACAACCGCGAAACGTCCATGAACTGCGTCAATTCATCGGGTTGGCATCGTATTTTCGTAAATTTGTAAGAGGGTTCGCTGAAATTGCCCGACCTTTAACCAGCTTAACAAAAAAGGACGTACCTTGGATATGGGGTTCAGAACAAGAATATTCATTTAATCTTTTAAAAACTACGTTGACTGAGCGACCTGTGTTAGCAATCTATGACCCGCATGCTAAAACAGAAATACACGCGGATGCTAGTAGTTTAGGGTTAGGCGGTATTTTACTTCAATATCAAAATAATGGTGATTTAAAACCTGTTGCTTACTTTAGCCGCGTTACTAGTAGGGAAGAAGTGCACTATCATAGTTATGAACTAGAAACTCTCGCCGTAGTTGAATCTCTAAAACGCTTCCGTATTTACGTAACAGGTACTCCGGTTAAGGTAATTACCGATTGTGCGGCATTAAGAACCACACTGACAAAAAAAGATTTAATTCCGCGAATAGCCCGATGGTGGTTAACGATCCAGGATTTCGATATTGAAATCGAATATCGCCCTGGCAACCGTATGAAACATGTTGACGCACTCAGTCGCAATCCGGTTGAAAGCGTTCCTATTCTTCGCATTGATGAAGCTGACTGGCGCATCACGCTGCAGTTGCAAGATGATACGGTACAAAGTATTATTCGACAGATCAACGCGGGTACCGATAATCCAGATATAAATAAAAATTATACCATTATTAACGGATGTCTGTTTCGAAAAACTTTACACGGAGATCGATTCGTAATACCTAAACTGTCAAAGTGGTCATTGCTACAAAAATACCATGATCAAATTGGGCACATAGGTTTCGAAAAATGCGAAAAAACAATAAAATCAAAGTTTTGGTTCTCTGGTATGACTCGGTTTATACGAAAATATGTAAACTCCTGCTTACACTGTGCTTATGCTAAAGGAAACCATGGGAAAGTAGAGGGCGAGCTGCATCCCATTGAGAAAGTAGCAATACCAATGCATACTTTACATGTAGATCATTTGGGCCCATTTTTGAAAACACGTCGTGGTTACTCCTACATACTCGTTATTATTGATTCTTTTACGAAATTTGTATTTGCTCGAGCCGTTAAGAGCACTGGTTCTATAGAAACTATTCAAAACTTGAAAGAAATAATATCTACGTTTGGTAATCCTCATAGAATAATTACGGATAGAGGCGTCGCTTTCACAAGTCGGTATTTTAAAGAGTTTTCCATGCATAAACAATTCAAACATGTATTAAATGCCATTGCTTGTCCACGCTCGAACGGTCAGGTCGAACGAGTAAACAGAACTATTGTAAACGGCCTGAATACTACTGCAGAAAGCGAATGCACATGGGATGAAAAACTTTCGGATGTAGTCTGGGGTATAAATAACAGTCCTCATACTGTTACAGGATTCTCTCCGTTTAGCCTTATGTTCTCACATGACAATTCCTTATTACCTGCGTACCCTGCAAACGTTGCAAAAAACAGTGATCCTCAAGAGCAGTTACTTGAACGTAGACGCAGTGCAAAATTGCGCATTGATAATAATATGGCAATTATGAAAGGTCGCTATGATAAGAAGCATAAGAAATGCACAAAATATTATGTAGGACAGTTGGTTTTGTGGAAAGGAGGTTTATCTCGTGACAATACAGTCGGAGTCACTAAAAAACTAGGGAGTGTGTTTACCGGACCATACAAGGTCACTAAAATAGACCATACTATTGACCGATATACAATAAATAGCATTCAAGGGGTCAAAGGATATAAAAAGTTCGCCGCAATAGTTCCCGGTGATTCACTTCGCCCTTATAAGTCATCAGTGCCAGACAGCTCTACAGATTCTGATCACGAAATAGATAGAGATGATTTAATAGATTTATTAGAAAGTTAAAATTGTCATATCATTTGTCTACATTACTTAGATAATAAACTTTTATTCATAATATTATTTGTTGTACAGATGCCAACACAAGTTGCTACGATCTGTCTAATTTCTTTGATAGATTTTCAACTTTATTGCTAAAGTATAAGGTTCAAAGTTGATTGGGAAAGTTTGACATATTGGGGTGGCTTGATGTGCTGGCCTCTGTAATATACCCTTACTTTTGCAAATTATTGTTATCAAGACTTGTTCAAATCTCTGATAGTTTCAAAGTAAATACATACCTACTTAATATTATAAATAATTGTATCATTCCACCTTCAATGTTGAACCCACCATAAGTATTCAAGAATTCATTAGATAGCTAGGTATTAAAAAGATGCACAAACAACAGAATCTAATTGATACCTAAACAGAATAAATTGCTAATCTGTGTGATTCAGACAGATCTGTGTGTATATCTGTCCTGCTATGCTGTGTGATACGGCAGATAGTATATCTGTGTGAATAACCTGCTATACTGTGTGACATGACAAATAGATCTATGTGAACTGCTATGCTATACTGTGTGATGATGACAGATAGGACTGTGTGAATATCTGCCCTGATCTACGGAGTGATACTGCAGACAAATCTGTGTGATTATTTATCTAGCCATGCTGCTGTTAGATGCCAGTGAATGTCATTCCGGTTATACTTTGTGAAAGTCCAGACAGATCTCGAGTGCACTAAATAAATCTGTGTGAAGGCTAATGAATAGTTGTCTTGATATAGAATAAAAAAAAAAAAAAAACACTATTAATAAATAGAATTCAGTCAGTTTCTTGAGAAAATAATCTATGTGATATTTTATCAACATAAAAATGAAGAGTACACATTTCTTCAAGTAAGTTTAGCAAATATACTGTGGGCTTGTTCTGTTCCCAGGTACTGCCAAAAATGGATTCTGGTGTCACTGCCATTGCTGAAGGAGCTGCAGCCCAACGCCGTGGGGGACCACGACAATAGCAGGATGGCCGAGTGTTACGGTTATTCGCCAGCTGCGAGCCCACTGAGCCCAGGAAGCTGAGGAAGCCCCCTAACTACACATCACGCACCGTCAAGATCACAACCAACGCCATCTACCGGCATTGAAAGCAACTAGTATAACAACAGTCATCAGGATCAAGTGATGCAATCTATGTAACATACTTACTAACGCCATCTATCGCCTCGTAGAGAAACTAATATGTTTAGTCATTATAAATACTAATAACTGTCCCTATTTTCTCGGAGTATTCATTTTGATTGTCTTGGAAATAGCCATGTAAATCATATTCAATTATAAAATTGTAATTTATAAATCTATAGCTCGCATTATTATAAGTTTTGTTATAACTTTATAAGGATGTCCATCTATGTAAGTGCTTCGAACATTTTACAATAATAATAAAAAGGGGAGTTAGTTGACTTCCTGCGGGGGCGGGACATTATGTTTGGCTGGCGGTAACGGGTGGCTCTGTTTTTTTGGGTGCTTGCGAGGTTGAATAAAGAATAGAAGTTTAAAGTGAGTGTTTAAATATCGTTTCATTTCCACTTCTGAACAACCTATTACACTATCTCCCAGAGTGTTTTCAACATATTATTGACGTCTACTTGATGATGCATGACAAGAAATGAATGTTCTTTTACTGTTGTGTTTATTTCTCCAAATAATATCCATCCTAGGGTTGTTTTCTGTGCACATGGAGACCCTGGCGGACCCTTGATTAACTCTTGTTCGACTATTTGTGCATACTCCTTAACACCAAGCAGCAGATCTATCGGGCCTGGGTTGTTGTACTCTGGATCAGCAAGATCGAGACCCTCCAGATGCTGCCAGTTGTGAACAGTCATTGTGTGGTGTGGTATTCTCGTGGTAAGTTGCCTGGACATGACG
The DNA here is from genome assembly GCA_963669345.1 of Gortyna flavago. Taxonomy (NCBI): domain Eukaryota; kingdom Metazoa; phylum Arthropoda; class Insecta; order Lepidoptera; family Noctuidae; genus Gortyna; species Gortyna flavago. The sequence continues at coordinate 12,396,279 of OY770150.1, read as the reverse complement.
TAAGCTTCGACGTACATGTTGAATTCTGGTTTCCTTCTTGATAATATGTTTAGCTGAACCACGTGTTTAATTGGTGCTTGCATAGAACCCACACCTGTTACAGTACCATCAATTGATTTTCTTTGTAGCTTCAGTAATTGAGTTGCCTTTTCACTTATGAAGCTCGCTTGTGAACCTTGATCTACAAGAACCCTTAACAGAGTCGCATGTCCATCTTTTCCCTTTGCTTTGACTAGTGCAGTTGCTAATAATGCTCTTCCAGATACTCCGATACCAGCATGAAGAGTTGTTATGACCTCCTTGTTGGCTTCTTGTTGAGATGTCGATGGTTGTATTGGTTCTGTCTCTGTAGTTTCCTTCGACTTCTCCGATTTGTGAAGTAAGGAATGGTGACGTCTTCTACATACACGGCAAGTAACTGGTACCTTGCATTTGTAAACTGAATGACCCGGAAGCAGGCAGTTGAAACAAAGCTGTTTTTCTTTCACATAGTTGTTACGTTGTGTAAGGTCCATTTTAATAAATTCTTTGCAATGACATAAGGTATGGTTTTCACTACAAAGTGCACAGCTTTTATCTTTAACAACATTTGCGGCATGGAAGGATCGCTCTTTGATTGTACGATCTTTATTTGTTACCGGTTGAATCATTTCCAGTGTTCTAAATTTTGATTCCAAAAATCTTTTTAACTCTTCCCAAGATGGCACTTCTTCTGACTTCTCCTTATAAGCAAAGGTTTCCCACTCTTTGTGTGACTCCTGGTCCAACTTCTGAATCACCAGAAATATAATTAAAGGATCCCAGGAATCGGTGTTAATTTTCAAGTTTTTTAGGTTATTTATGCACTCTGTCGTAGTATCTAATAAAGTCTTTACACTGTTAGCTGTCTGTGTTGTGATTTTCTTTTGATTAAAAAGTCTTTTCAAAACAGAGAACACAATAACACGTTTGTTGCCGTATCTGTCTTTCAACAATTGCCATGCTTGAATATAATTCCTGTCAGTAACTTGAATGTGCCGTAATATTATTTCTGCTTCCCCGGTGACACTAGACTTTAGGTAATGCAGTTTTTGAACGTCACTGATTGAAGTATTTGTATGCACAAGTGATGTAAACATGTCCTGGTATGTGGGCCACTCCTCGTATTGTCCCGAAAAGGTTGGTAATTGTATCCGAGGCAGTTTTACGATCGAACATTGCCCTTGACCACTAAACACTGAAGAGTTTGAGGTTTCCATTACTGTTTGTCGCTGGTTACTCAACATATCTGTCAAGTCTGCTTGTAGACAAAGGTACAGGTCTTCAATGACAAAATAGTCTTCATTGAGAAAGTAAGAAACCTCTCCACGCTTTTCTCTCGGAGTACACTGTGTTAACATCTCATGAGCTTGCTTAAAGGAACTCCAATACTCTTCAATGCACTTCACTCTTGCCCTTATGTAGCCGTCTGTAAGTCTCACTTTAGGGCATTTTTTTAAGTTTGATTGTGCTTTTTGTATCAATTTTGCGACGTCTTCTAGCGTATTCAAATATTTTTGTTGTTCCGAAGTTAACGTAGCCATGATTGTAACTTTCTATTATGTTACAAGTATCACTTGTGCTATGAATTCAACCACACTGTCCACACTTTATTGAAATATCTAACTTCATAAAAAACTGCACAATTTTGCGTAAACAAGTCGTCTTATCTCTGGAATGCGGCTGCCATTTTTTTTGTTCTCAGCTCGCTCGGACTCCGATTCACTAATGACCCATAGGTGTGCCAGTAGTAATTATGCGGCTCGATTTGCGACCATATGTTGAGGACGTTAGGTTGTTTATGCGTTGCAGGTACTTTTGGGAGATTTTAATAAATGCAACAACGCGACTGTTTGCTAGCTCTGTATTGTGGCAACTAAACTGCAAAACGATCGGACAGACACAATAAAAACGTCACTGTCGCCAAGTGTCACTGTCACTACCACAAACGTCACTATCGCGCACAAACGTCACTATCGCGGGGAGGGTAAAAACGTCACTATCGCGGGGAAGGACTTAAGTATTACTGTCACAACTGTCACTTGTCACCAAGTGTCACTGTCACTATCACACGTCACTTTCGAGCACAAACGTCACTGTCGCGGGGATGGGGCTCAAGTGTCACTGTCACTGCCACACAGGATGTCAGGCCAGAATGGGCTCCGCCCAGTCGTCACTCGCGCTCACTCTAAAACCAAGATGGCCGCGGGCTCTTATGGCAACTTGCCTTAGATAGAGCAGGAGGCACCGATAATTGGTATCAGCCAATAGGAAAAAAGATAATACGGTCCGCACGTCTGCACTCTACGAGAGTCAGCGGAGAAGTAGTAGATAGGGACAAACCCGCCACCTCCCATGGCCCCACCGACGTCATGTCATATGGGCCGAATCTCACGGAGACGGCTGCGGACATAGCCCATCCAGTAAAACTAGACGCGCTATCACCGCAGTCGCTTCTTGACTCCTTTACAAGTTGTCTCGTCCTGTCCCCCTTATGCCTTTCCCCCCATTCTGGGGCGGCATTCTAGCGCCCCACTTACGGGCAACGGCACAAAAACGCCTTCGCCGCCGAACCTTCGACCAGCCACACTGACTAGCCATAATATATACATATACATAATATTGGGTTCAAATTTTTTTTTTTTTTGGAAGGTATCTGTTTTTTCCATTGTTCGTTTTTATATTTATATATATATATATCTTTCTGTTTTTTTTTTTTTTTTTTTGTTCATTAATTTCTCCTTTTTTTTTTTTTTTTTTAACCTTAGTGCTTTCCTAAGCTTCGCCCTACACTACGTACACACACATTATATTACCTAGCCTAACCTACCCTAAACCTAGCCTGGATCTTCAGCTTCATCTTCGTCATCCCCGCCATCTTCACTGCCAGGCTCTCTTTCAAGCCCGCTCCTAACCTTGTGCCAGTTGTGCGCAAAGTCTCTAAGCCGCCGGAAGTTAGCCTCCGACGCAACGAGGTCAGCGTAATACACTGGTCCCTCCTCCATGCAAGTGATCCCATCCAACATCACGCTCCGCTGGTCATCATACATGGGGCATCGCCACAAAATGTGGTCCAAACATTCATCTTCTTCTCCGCAGTAGCACACGCTTACGTCACTCAGTTTCATATCATACAGTCTCTTCCGAAAGCAGCCATGCCCAGTCAGGATCTGCGAGACCTGATAGTCCGGCTCGACCCAAGTCGCCTTGAGCCTAACCGCCACGTCCGGGAAGTAGCGGTACAGTTCCCTACCCTTTTCCTCCGCTACCCATCTCCGCTGCCAGTTGGCCACGGCATCGTCCGCGATGTCCCTTCGCCCGGCCCTGAACATATCCCGTGGCAAATGACGGATGTCGTCTACCATGCCCGCACGGGCCACCTCAAGATCGGCAGGGAGCACACCCGCCAGGACCGGCAATGCCGCGGTACTGGTAGACCGGTACGCTTTGGTGAGCAGGACAAGCGCAGGCCTCTGCGTCCTCAACAGCGCGGACCTAACCATGTAAGTGTTCACGCGCCTCCACCAGCATCCTGCCGCGTAGGTGATCGTAGCGACAAAGATACCTTTGTACAGGACCTTAAGGGCCCTGTACCGGATGCCCCAGGATGATGCGGAGACGCGCGACATCTTGCCCAGCCCCGCAGCAGCGCGCTCGCCGATGAACTGAGCGTGTTCTCTAAAGGATAGGCTCGCGTCGATTGTCACACCCAGAACCCTGGCCGAGCGCACACTCTTGACTGAGATCCCATCGAGCCTGACCGTGGGGGGGCGCTTGGACAAGCCCCCCTTCAGAGTCATCGAGCATGACTTTGATGGGGAGAAGCCCAGCCTATTCCTGACCCCCCACTGGCTTATTAACTCCATGGCGCATGAGGCCGAGGCCTCAATGCCGGAACGAGAGTCAGACTCGATGAGAATCGTTACATCATCCGCGTACGCAACCGCCCTCACTCCGGCTGGGTATGGCAACCGAAGCAAGTCATCCATGAGAAGGTTCCATAGTGCTGGTCCCACTACGGAGCCCTGCGGGCAACCCATGGTCGAGATCTTCCACACGACCCCACCCCCGGCGAAGAGACCGACGCGACGGTTCGTGAAGTACGCCGCCAGCATCCTATAGATGTTTGGCGGGCACCCCCCTCTCTTCGCCTTGAGCAGGATCATGGGCCACCACGCGTTGTCAAAGGCCCCAGATATGTCCAGGAAGATGGCCTGGACGTATCTCGACCGGCTATCGTTGACCGCTCCCAAGATGTCTTTTAAAGCCGACAAGGTAGACTTACCTCGAGAAAACCCGTGCTGGCATGGAGACACTTGACCAATGATTGCTGGCGCACTCGCCAGCATAACGCGCTCTAGGATTTTGCCCAGGACCGAGAGAAGAGTGATGGGCCGATACGCTTTAGGATCGGTCAGCGGCTTGTCATTGCCCTTAGGCAGGACTATGAGCCTACCGTCCTTCCACGCATCGGGGAAGGTGCCCTCCAGTACGCACTTGCCGAACATGTGTGTCAGTTCGGCGCCCGCCGCCTGCCACACATGTCCGACTATGCGCGCCGTGATACCATCTATTCCCGGGGCCGTGTTAGGGAGATCCTTGACTATTTTCCACAGATCCTGACTCGATGGAGGAGGCGCATCCCGACCCGACGGGATGCAGGCAGCCATGACGCGAACTCTAGTATGATACCCAGAATCATGCAACGGGTCGTCGTCGGGGCATAATGCCCTGACGAGGCTAAGCATGGCGGTGCCCGCATCCTCGGCGAAACCCTCCGCAATCCTGGTGCCACACACTACGTTAGGTGGCGGCCTAAACCTGCCGCTGGCAGCACGGTAAGCCAGGCCCCAGGGGTCCTGATTACCGGACTCGGCCAGCTTGCGGAAGAAGTCGAGCTGCGCCTTCTCCATCATACTTCTATATCTACTACGGTATTTATGAAATGCCTTCCGTGCCAGCTCTTCCAGATCCCCTCCTCCCTTTCTTACGCTTTGCCATGCTTTCCTTGCCTTATTGTGCCTTTTACGCAATGTCTCCAGCGAGGGAGACCACCATTCATAACCTCTCGATTTCTTACCGTCACCACACGTACCCAGACACTCACTCGCGGTCCACGCGATAATTCGCGTGAACTCCTTACATACCACCGATGCAGGCTTCTCCCAGTCGATCCTACCCACACGCTCATGGATCACAGCCTGGAATCGGTCCCAGTCCACCCCGCGTTCCCGAAACCTCTTCGGCACCACCGAGGATTCCGCAACAGGAGCGGGCTCTCGTCGATGTGCGTCACATAGCCTGAAGGTAATGAGCCGATGGTCACTGCAGCTGGCATCTTCGTGCACCCTCCACTCGCGAACCACGACTCCCCTCGTGGAGAAGGTTAAGTCTATGTTGGATTCCCCGTTGGCGGTGGAGAAAGTTGGTGGGTTACCTGGTAGGTTGTGGACCACCAGATCATGGCCCAACAGGAAATCCTCCATCTCTCCACGGCGTCGAGCCACTTCCTGTCCCCGCCCGATGTAGTGGCGTGGTTCGCAGTGCCACAACGGCGAGTGCGCGTTGGTGTCCGCTCCCACCAGCACACGGCTCCCACTAAGACGTTCCAGTACTCTGGTAAGGTGCTCCAGGTGGGTCGAGATGTCCTCAGAGTACTGGAAGTACGCGCTGACCAGGTGGACCGCAGATCCTCTCCAGGCTATGTGACACACTACGCAGTGGCTATTCGACAGGTGGTGCAGCACCGCACACACCACGTCGAGTCGTGGCAGGAAGACCCCCACTTTCGGGTGTGGGCCCTCCGGCAGAAGCAGCTGTTGGTGCGCTGCGACGGTTGGCTGCGTCGAGGAATACGGTTCCTGCACCAGAATCACGTCCAGCCCCAGGTCTACCGCAATAGCTGGGAGCTCAGCAGTGGCCGCCGCCGATCCCTGCAGGTTGAGATGTGCCACTTGCAGCTCACCCATAGTAATTGGTGCTGCTTACCGACCTCTGTTCTGCGTGGGCTCGGGCAGGGCATTCACGCGAGGCGGTGCGGTGAGAGCTTGCTCCCTTTCTCCCGAACCCGAAGTAGATAGGGACAGTGGGAATCTCGTTAATCCATTCATGCGCGTCACTAATTAGATGACGAGGCATTTGGCTATTTTAGCTCGAACAGATGCCTACGTCTTTAATGACTATAATCGTAATCATTATAGATTGTTGTGACAGGACTCCCACGTCCCCCTACCGTCACCGAACTGTCGAAATTTCGCCGGTGGGATGCTAGGCGAGGTCGAAAATTGGTACATAAATAAACGGGTGAAGCCAATGGTGGGAGTTTCGACCCCTGGGCCCGGCGGCGGCCCGCGACACAGGAATCCGACTACTCGCTCCCCGACTCAGTCGATTCGGGTAGTCATGTGATTGAACCTTGTCCAGTTCATGTGCGAACCTCTCAAAACCAAAGACGGGATGCCGGCCAGCACTCCCTCCCCAAGCCCGACGAACCTCTTGAGCTCCCTGAAAGAAGCTAGGCTCCACACGCCTCTCCAGGATAAGGTGCAGGATGTCGAGTGAATGCTCTCTTTACAAGGCAGCCCTAGTATAACAGCGACCTTCTCAACGAGCTCACCGTGATTCCCGTATTTATTACGTTTCTCACGATGAAGCTCATCAAGGGGCCGCTGCCCCGAGACCACCTGCGCATCCACAATCACCCCCACACCATTCCTGGAGGCTATAATGTCGGGCTTCCTGAGACCCAACGCGGTCCTGACCTTCGGTTCCTTCACCACAGTCCACCCCTTGTCCTCCATGGCAGAGCTGATGACGTCTGCAACGCGGTTGTGGCGTTCAATACGGCCGCCGTGTGTTCTGTGACACTGTTGGATAGTGTGTGCCGTCGTCTCCCTAACCATACAACCTGCACGGCAGCTCAACTCCGACACCACACCAGTCCTGCGCCCCCGTGTATTGCGTACTCGCGACGGGAGCGCGTTTATATGAGTGTGCACGAACTGCACGAAGTCTCGGCCAGTATACTGCATGCTGCGCTCCCGCATCCACTTAGTAGACGCAGGAACGCGTGAACACTCCCGCAACTCGAGTCCGTCCACTGAAGCATGCAGGGCTTCACGCCAATACATCGCAGTCGTCCGCTCTCCTGACTTGGGATTTTCCGCAGTGAACTTACGGAGTTGCTTGTCGGCCCACTGCAGCTTCCTTCTAATCCTTTCAGATTTGGCGGCGGCTCTAGCCACTGGCCATCGCGAAGAGTCCAAGCGGCCGAACCTCTTTTTAATGAGATCCGGCACACAAGTCCTCAGCGACGGGATCGCCAAGCCACCATCCGTGGTCGCTGCATGGTAGTACCCGACAGGCACATCCTTTGGAAGCCGAAGCCAGGTCCGAACTGCCTTCCGGATCTGTACGTCGAGCATTCTTAGTCTGTCGTCCGTAATGACCCCTAGCACGAACCCATGCAGGAATCTCGGAATCAGATGTACCCTTACCAGTTCGAGCCGCTGCTGCGGCTTAAGGGGAGCCTTTGTGATGTTATCCAAGGCTACTTTAACATCATGCTCTAACGTCACGCATCCAGATGCCTTAAAGTCCACTCCAAGATAGCGCCAACGTTCGACGCAGGACACTTGCCGCAACCATCGCGATCCCACCTTAAAAGTACGATCGGTCAGATAGTGCACCTTCTTGCGCTTCCCGTCGGGCACCATCGAAAGCACAGCACTTTTCGCATAACTGATGAATAGGCCCATCATCCTTCCAGTGCGCCAAACACAGTCAATGGAGGATTGCATGCCCACCTTTGAACCTGCAAGCAGGACTAGGTCGTCAGCATAAGCCAAAGCCGAGACACTCTCGCCCTCGAGCCTATAACCGACTTCCCTCGGTAAAGCCGCTAGTATCGCATCCATGGCCATGTTGAACAGCAACGGCGACAACGGGTCTTCCTGGCGAACCCCCTGACCCACTCTTGCAGGACCGCTGCGGGCTCCATTTGCATCCAAGAAAGTCTCGGAAGTGTCATACAACCTCGCAACGTAATTGCAGAACCCCTCAGGCAGGCCTCTTTTCCTCAGCAGATCAATTAGTGCCGCATGCGACACCGTATCGAACGCCTTGGCAAAATCCAGCACAGCAACATGGCATTCACGCAACTTCTTCCCACAATCTCCCAGCACAGCGTCCAGCACAGCCGAATTCTCGAGTGTGCCGTCGGCGCAGATAAATCCACGTTGTCGTGCATCGGGAGGGCAGCATGCTTCAAGCCTCTTCGCCAAAACGGAGTGCATGTGCCTGAGAGGCACCGACGCGATCGAAATCGGCCGGTACTCCCCAGGACCTGCAGGAGTCTCCGTCTTAGATACAAAGACCGTGCGGCAGCCGCGGAGCTTCTCAGGGACCTCCCCAGCCATCAGCCACGCATTGAATATTTCCGCCTGAGTTGCAGAAGACAAAGTATTCCAGGCCCCTGGGAGAATTCCTTCAGGACCCGGAGCCGACCTGTTATCGACGCGGCACTCTTTTACCTCCTCAGACGTAAAAGGCGTCCACAGCTGCGAGTAATCACGGCAGCCCCCGTACTGCTCCGAGCGTTGTAACGCACCCAGAACTTCCGGTGTGAGCCCCGGGGCGTCAGACACGGCCTCCATCACCGGTCGCCAATAGGCTTCCAGCTCAGACAGACTATGACTGACACCCCTGGTTTGGCCGTCAATTACCTCCGCAGCAGCTCTTGACCTACAGGTCTTATACAGCTCCTGCACCCTCGCGTACTCCATTCTGCGCCGCTTTCGCGCAGACAGTCTGGCAAAAACAGTTTGGGTCTCCTCTGGAGACTGACCTTTGCGCCTAGGCCGCCCCCGCCTTTTCCCATCACGCGCACCCCGCGCCATCCTCGCTTCGGACCTCTCTATGAGCTCCTCCACAATTTTGACGTGGTCTAGCGCCTCGGACAGGTCCGGGCTTTGCAAGCTAACGGGGACAGGCACGACTTCAGATGGGAGCTCCGCCCCTGCGAGAGGCTGCTCCGGTGTCGATCCTTCAGCAGTGCCAGCGATAGGGGTGCCCCTGATAGGCAAATTTGCCTCCCCTGGGGTACTCGGAGAAGAAGACTGAGCCAGATCGGCCAGGCACGCTTGTACCCGGCTCTTGTAGGCCTCCTTTCTCCGGTACCCCTTAATCGCTTCTAGGGAGCGCCCCAACTGAGGCAACTCCCACATAATTTGCTGGTTAATTGTATTGGCACTGCCTCCAGCTCTAACCAGACGCGCCTCCGTCTGAGCTAAGAGCTCACCCTCTTCTTTATGCCATCTCCGCTTCACCTGCGGGGGGCGGCTGCGGCGTTTGCCGTCACTGGGTGGGCGCGCCGCTTGTGCACGCCCAACCCCGTTTTGGTTCGGAACACCCTGCTACATTCCGGACAAGTCCACTCACCTTCCCCCCGCCCCGACCGAGGCGGAGATCGAGCAATCGGACTTACAGGTTTAAGGGTCGACACCTCCGGCTCCTGTGGGAGGCCGGAGGTTCGACCATACATTTCCTTATTACAATCGAAAGCGACCATTAAAACATTATGTGGAGGGGTGGCTAGCCCCAACCACCGGTACACCCACAGCTCTCGTGTACGCCCCAGCCTTACGAGCTGCTAGATTTGGGATCCAAGGACCCCCATCGGGGCTTCTCTGAGACCTTCCCCCAGAGCCTGTCCTGGATATGCACCTCTCTCACGTGTTTGCGCACCTTGGTCCGATTTCGTGACCAAGGTCTCCAGGCTCACCGTACCCCTAGGACCATCAGATTGTAGTCATCTGGTCAAGTCGGGGAGGTATGCGCGACACCTCGTCGTGTATTAGGGTCTACTACCATGAGATGCTTTTAACGGACTGTCCTTGCTATCCTGTCCATTTGTTAGTAAGTTGCCCCCCCCCCCCCCCTTGTTGGCGAATGCAGCGGCGCCACGGGCAGGCCAAGGGTAGGAGTTTCCTAGCACCATCAACTGTCGTACCACAGCTGATGTACCACTAGGACCTTGACGTGTGTGGACTGCTCTCTCCCAATTAGCTGATAGCGGCAGCCAAGAGGGTACACATCCACACACGTGAGCAACCAGACTTACACTCTACTAAGAGAGTCATAGTTACTCCCGCCGTTTACCCGCGCTTGCTTGAATTTCTTCACGTTGACATTCAGAGCACTGTAGCACCCCCTGGACCTGTATTCCTTTTTGGCTCGGCTGCACCTTGTCCCGCAGCTCCTTCAGGGTAGCCTCTGAAGACTTTATGTCTTCGGTGTTGGGGTAGAAGAGCACCGCTGGCCCGCGCTGCTCCACCGCCATCCTTGCATTCCCATTGGGCAGCTTGAGGACAGCTGCATAGTCCATCCTACCGGTAGTCCCCCCCCCCAATCAACGTCCCCTCTGTTTCAGGCCCGGCGGTTGTTGCCGCCCTAGATGGGGGCGCACTGGCCTGCTGCAGTTCCATAGAGGCAACCTTCAGCTTCATGGCAGTCACGCAGTGCTCAGCCTCAGCCAGGCGCAGGTTCAGCGCCGCCACGACCGCCAAGATGTCCTGGCCGTAGCCAGCAATCAGCCCCTTATCGCTCATGTTGAGCTTATTGGTGGCGTTGGCCACCCCACTAATTCCTTTAACCGCCGAGTAGACCTGCTCAATGAGGTCTATGCCGCTGCATGCCGCCAAACCCCGCTTCTCCGGGGTGCTGCTGGCCTCTGGTGGGAAGCCCCCCTGAGGCGAGTCCAGGCAGACCATCTGGCTCGGTGCCGTCAGTATTCCGCTGATGGGCGGCGCAGCATCCGTTTTGATGCTCACCTTCCGTCGCATAACCGGACCCTGAGCCTCCTGAGGGGAGGTCAGGGGTCTTTTCCCTGTTAGGGCAGGCGGGGTAACTGTTGCCGGTGGCATGCATTCCTCCCTTATGGGGGGAATGATGCAAGTGGTTGCACTAAAACCTGAAGGCGGGGTCCGCTTCAAGGACTTCCTTGATCCGAAGCTTATGCCTTGGCGCAGCTCTTCCAGGCACCTGAGGTCCTCTTCCCGTCGAGACACCTCATCAGCCTGTTGAAGGGCCGACGGAGAAGCAAAGCCTTCTTCACCATCATCGTCATCCGCCATCCTTCAGTTGTCCGACACTCGCTCCTCAATACCCTAAACCTACACAATACCTTAAATAATTGTCTACAATAAAGCCGTAATACTCAAAGCTTAACTAATAAAACAAATAAAAATTCAAATTTATAACTAAATTAAAATTAAATTAAAATTATGGAAGTCGTAGTAGATTTGAAAAATTTCTACCACTACCACCACTCCAATCTACCATAAAGTGGCAACACCACTGCACTGTCACTTGTCACCCCAACTGACACTGGCAGATGACAGCCGACAACTGACACTGACAGACGCCACCCGAAAGTGACACTAGCAGATGACAGATGACAGCTGACAGCTGACACCGGCAGCCGCCACCCGAAATGACAGTGACAGTTCGCACCCAAAAACTGACGTCCACCGATGACGCTCGCCGGTGTCAGTGTCATACGTCACCCGAAGGCGACAGTGACAGCTCACACCTGACAGCACACACCACGCGGTCGTAATAACCTCTCACCTATGCACCACCTCGTGTACTTAACCTAAAAATAACCTAAAATAACCACGTGTCGGGCGCAACTTTCAGCCTTTTCGGCTATAATACGCTAACACTAATTAATTAATTCTATAATTTACATTACCTTATCTATTCCCGTACCTGCGAAGGGTCGGCAACCACTGAATTTCAGTACAGCGACCCCCTTGGCACTACACAAAAACCACAACACAAAACTTAAACTTATCGCCGTGTCCAATTCACTCACTACAACACCAATAACAACAATAAACCAACCGTTCGTGTATTACACTGTAATTGCTGAAATTCAGCACGGCACTCGTCAAAATTAAATAAATTAAAATTTATTAAAAAAAATTTCGGAGCGCAACAACACGACCGTCCACTACCGTAGTCGGGCGTGAAGTCGATAGGGATAGTAGATGGGGACACTCCCTCCAACCTTCCCATGGCCCTTCCAACATACGTTATACGGGCCGAAACGTGGGGCGGCTGCGGACATAGCTCCCTTGGCAATCTTATTTTTAAGGTCCGCAGGCGCTTCTTGATCCCTTACAAGTTAGCCATGTGTGTCCCTGATGTACACTCTCCCAACTGGGCTTGCTCAACACACACGAAAACGAAGCGTCTGCGCCGCCGGGCAGCCAGATTCTGGCATATTGATCCATTATTTCTGTCATTGCCTTTCCAAGCGATGACAGCAATAATGGAGCAAGCTGCAAAACTCCACAAGAAAAACATGTAGATTAACCATTTTTTTTATCTTTGTTTTTTCTTTGTTTGTTATCTTTTCCAGTTATATGCCTTTTTTGTTTTTTGTATTGTGGATTTTTTTCAATACTCTTAGGTTTTTTCTTTTCTTTTTTGCTTTTATTAGTGCTGTTTCCTCTCTTTTTTAATAAATAAATATATACTTATAGTACATGCCATACTTATAATAAATACTGTCCATTTACAGGTATGCCATCATGGCGTTGCATCACGTGCATCCTCCTTCTCCATCGCACTCCGGGCAGCATGCCAGCTGTGCGCGTACTCTTTAAGCCGGTCAAAGTTCGCCGGTGAACTTACGAGGTCGTCGTAATAGATCGGGCCGACTTCCGCGCGGCTAATCCCGTCCATCATCTTGCGCCTAGCTGCCTCATACAGGGGGCAGACCCACAGCACATGGTGCAGGTCTTCCTCATCCATACCGCAATAGCACATACTGTCCTCGCATAACGTCATATCATGCAACCTTTTCCTGAAGCACCCGTGTCCCGTGAGAATCTGGGAAAGCTGGTGGTCGGGCACGATCCAGTGTGCCCTAATGCGGGTCCCCACGTCCGGGAAGAAACGAAACAGTTCCCGTCCTTTCTCCTCATTCATCCATCTCTTTTGCCATGCATCCATCGTCTCGTCCATGATCTCACACCTGCGTCGGGCCAGCGCCTGTCTCCGCAATCCCAGCTCGACCTGTGCCTCGGCCGCGCTCTGGCGCTCCTCATCAAACCGCCCAGCACGGATCACCTCCAAGTCCGCCGGGAGAACGCCAGCCAACACTGCCAGCGCAGCCGTACTGGTAGACCTGTACGCCTTCGTCAGCAGTATCAAGCTCGATCTCTGGCACCTGAGCAGCGCGCTGCGCACAACGTGGAGTGTCGCCCTTTTGTGCCAACAAGCAGCAGCATACGTGATCGTGGCGACGAAGGTGCCCCTGTAGAGGACGCGCAGTCCGGGATATCGAATGCCCCAGGACGATGCCGACACTCTCGACATTTTCCCGAAGCATTTGGCCGCGCGCTCCCCTATCGATACCGCATGCTGCGCAAAGGATTGACTTGCGTCGAGTACCACACCCAGCACCATCGTCGAGGTGACACTCCTGACCGAGTCCCCGGCCAGTTTAACAGTGGGGGCCCGCTGGAATTTTCTATGCTGTTGTTTTCGGCCTGTGCGTACTGCTCCTGAAGGAGTACGACGTCGATGTTGTGTTGGCGGCACACCGCGGGGAGCTCCCTCGTTGCGAGCGCAGACCCGGCGAGATTCAGCTGCCCAATTCTGGTCGTGGCCCTATCCATAATTAGTCATGGCCACGCTCCTCTGCTCTGCATGTAGTCTCGCCGGGCAGTCCCTGGAGGCGGTTGAATGCTCAGAGGCCCCCTTTTTCCCAAGGCGCTTGCACGTAGCACAGCAGGTAACACTAGCCGTGCATTCCTCCCCGCGGTGGCCGGTCGCGCCGCAGCGCTGACACGTAGTCTCAGCTGACCTGCAGGAGCGCTCTGCGTGGCCGTACTGCTGGCACTTGTTGCAGCAGGTGACGCCCACAAAGTCCGTCACCTCGACAGCCTCCCATCCCACATATACCCGCCCTTTGCCCATCAGGGATGCTCGCAGCGCCGCCGAACACGCAAACACGGCCGCCGTAGCCTTGGCTGAACCCCGCGATCTGTTCTTCTTGAAAGCGCCGGTTGCCTCCTTTCTTATGCGCTCCAGCGGCCACTGCGAGTCGTCCCTATAGTTTTGCTCATGGAGCGCATCGATGATGTCTTCAAAGGACGGGTCTCCATCCAGCCGGCTCAGGCACACCAAAGGCTGCCGCATTTTCGGCTCCGCCACCCTGAGCGTGGCTGGTACCGCTGCCCGGAGCCTTGTCGCAGCCGCATCTGTCGTGGTCTGGACAATTACGCCCGCGTTCCCTACCTTACGCACCTTGGAGACTTGGACCCATATTTTGGTCGGGTCCACAGCCTTCTTTAATTCTGCCTTGGTATCGTCCGCCGTTTTTATGGCACCATTTTCGTCAGCCGGGTAGAACGCCAGGGTTGGACCAGGCGTATTCCTTATCGGAATCGGCTCTGTGTGCCGAGGTAAGCGCAACGCCGAGGCGTATGACAGCGCTGGTGGCGGAACTGGAGCCATAACGGCCGCCACTTGCGCATCTCTGCAAGCAGCCTTACGCTCCGCCGCGCCAATCCTGTTCTCGGCAGCTGCCAAGCGCAGCGTGAGGTGGACTATTACCGCCCCAATCCTTTCCGTGTGGAGTCCTATCGCCGCCACCTCGTCCTTATTGAGCCTGGACGTCTTAGAGCGCACCGCCTCCATGATGCCCCGCGTCGACGCCGTCGCTAATCCTGCCAGGGACTCCACTGGCGCCGTCGTTAGCGGGTCAACTTCGCCCAAGCTAGCCTTGTCTCTACCGTCATCCTCCTCCTTTTCCTCCCTTGGGGAAGGGGGGGGCGAGTTTGGCGGCCGTGTTAGCAGGCCAGCAATTGCCGGCACTTCCGCACGCTGCGCCCTTTTTGCGCCGATACGACGCCGCATAGCCTCCTGCACTTCCTCCGGGGAGCTCAGAGTGCGCTTCTCGCTCCGCACACCCGTAGATCCAGGTGCTGGGGGCGCAGGGGGCGCAGGGGGCGTAGCCAGGTCCACGAGGAGCTCCGATGAAGCTGCCGGCTGAGTCGTGGGTAATGCTTGGGGGGGGGTGCGTTGCAGCGACAAGCGCCTCGTGAAGAAGCCGCCGCCCTCTCGCTTCAGCTCCTCCAGCGCCCGTATCTCCTCCTCCTTCTCCAGTATTGTTATATAATCGTCACTATCGCGGGGGAAGAACCCAAACGCCACTGTCACTTGTGTCACTGTCACCTGTCACATGTGTCACTGTCACTTTCGCGCACAAACGTCACTGTCGCGGGGGGGGGAAACGTCACTATCGCAGTGGGCTCCACCCAGAAAGCACTAGCGCTCGCTCCGATAGCAAGATGGCCGCGGGCCTATATGGCAGGTCTCCCGAGAGGAAACGAGAGGCACCGAGTTTTTTAATCAGCCAATAGGAAAAAAGACTGTAAAACAACCGTCCGCACGTCCGCACTCAACAAGAGCCGACGACGAAGTAGTCCAGTAGATAGGGACAGTGGGAATCTCGTTAATCCGTTCGTGCGTTGCAGCGACAGGCGTGGCGTAAAAAACCCGCCACCCTCTCGCCTCAGCTCGTCCAGCGCCTGCAGCTCCTCCTCTTTCTCCGAAATCGACACCTCCAGCAGCTCCTGCTGAAGGCGCTCGGCGTCTTCCTCCGCCATTACGCTAGCCCTTGTTTATGAAACGTGTAACGCACTGTGTCCAGAAAAATAAAAATTAATACACGTTTACAATGTCCGATCACGTCGACTTGTGGTTACACATATGCAGGTATGAACTGCTCGGCACCGCGCCGACGACCCACCGAGACAAACAAAATCCCAATGAAACACGAACAGAAAACTTCAGTCCAAAAGTACTTACTGCCTTGCAGTACGAGTCTGGATCTCAGGAAATCCGGAAAAACTCGGAAAATTCCAGACACAGACACAACACAAACTGGACACAACCAAAACGTCACTGTCGCTAAGTGTCACTGTCACTACCACAAACGTCACTATCGCTGGGAGGGTAAAAACGTCACTATCGCGGGGAAGGACTCAAGTGTCACTGTCACAACTGTCACTTGTCACCAAGTGTCACTGTCACTACCACAACGTCACTTTCACGCACAAACGTCACTGTCGCGGGGAGGGGGGGCTCAAGTGTCACTGTCACTGTCACAAAGGACGTCAGGCCAGAATGGGCTCCGCCCAGGCGTCACTCGCGCTCACTCTAAAGCCAAGATGGCCGCGGCCTCTTATGGCAACTTGCCTAAGAAGAAGAGCAGGAGGCACCGAGTATTGGCATCAGCCAATAAGAAAAAAGATAGAAAAAAATACTGTCCGCACGTCTGCACTCTACGAGAGTCGACGGCGAAGTCAGACGGCGAAGTAGATAGGGACACTCCCTCCAACCTTCCTATGGCCCTTCCAACATACGTTATACGGGCCGAAACGTGGGGCGGCTGCGGACATAACTCCCTTGGCAATCTTATTTTTAAGGTCCGCAGCCGCTTCTTGATCCCTTACAAGTTAGCCATGTGTGTCCCTGATGTACAGTCCCCCAACTGGGCTTGCTAAACACACACCAAAACGAAGCTTCTTCGCCGCCGGGCAGCCATATTCTGGCATATTGATCCATTATTACTGTCATCGCCTTTCCAAGCAATGACAGCAATAATGGAGCAAGCTGCAAAACACCACAAGAAACATGTAATTAGTATGGTCATCTTCCATCTTTCTTTTCTTTTCCTTTGTCTTTTGTTTTTTCTTTTTTTTTTCCATTGATTTTTTCTATTGGTTTTTCTTTTCCAATGTATTGTCCTTTTTTGTTTTTTTTTTTTTTGCTAATTTTATTCAATATAAACAAACCCTTTTTTTTTACTGCTTATAGCGCTCATAAACTACTTATACTACATAAAATACATATTATAAATACCATCATCTTCCTCGTCATACCGTTATGGCATAGGCCGTGCCTCCTCTTTCCCTTGCGCTCCGGGCAATATGCCGGCGGCTAATCCCGTCCATCAACTTGCACCTGGCTTTCTCATACAAGGGGCATACCCACAGCACATGGTGCAGGTCTTCCTCATCCATACCGCAATAGCACATACTGTAGATAGGGACAAACCCGCCACCCGCCACCCGCCACATTTGTCAAATGTGTTTGTAGAACCAACCCGAACAACTACGACTACTGCTACATGTATCGATAATGTTTTTTGTTGCTGCGACTATTTAGATAAAGCCATTTTTAATTATCTCCCTTCTGATCACAGTGGTCAAACTGTAACCTTTGAGTCCAGCATGCCAATACAAAAAGTGCAGATCCAATCCAGACCAATAACATCTGTTAATTTAAATAAATTCAATAGCAGTTTAATTTGTAAATTAAGTAATCAGAACCTGACAGTGAACAATGTTAATATTTTGTATACAGAATTCTTTTCGGTTGTACAAACTGAGTTCAATAATCATTTTGAGAAAATCACTAAAAGTATCAGCCCTAAGTTTTTATTTTGTGACTGGACAACTAAAGGACTTAGGAAAAGTAGGGAAAGACTTTTCGAGCTGTATGGCCTTAAGCCTTATATTAACACAGATTCTTTTACTAAATATGTTGCTACTTACTCTAGAACTTTTAAGAACGCTTGTAAGGCAGCTAAAGCCTTATACATTAGCAACAAGGTTAAATCAGCAGACAATAAAATAAAGACGGTTTGGAAAATTATTAATAGCGAAACGAACAGGAACAAAAAACATAATTCTGATTACACACTGCAGACGTCAAGTGGTCTCATTTGCGATGACAAAAATGTTGCTCAAGAATTTGTAAATTTCTTTACTAGTATCCCACTCAAAACAACTGAAAAATTAAATTCCTCGCCCTCGCTCGCTTTTGATTTAGTAAGGGCGAACGTTTCAGCCTGCCCGATTGAATTTAACTTTAGGCATATTAACCCCGTAACAGTAATTAAAGCTTTTAAGCAAATTAAGATCAAATTGACCGAAGATCTTTGGGGAATGTCCATTAAGGTCTGTACCTCCATAATTGAGACTATTGCGCCTTACTTAGCCTTAGTATTTAATTCGTGTGTGGATCAAGGAGTCTTCCCCGATTTAATGAAATACAGTAAGGTAATACCACTTTACAAATCCGGGGACAG
Organism: Gortyna flavago; assembly: GCA_963669345.1. Taxonomy (NCBI): domain Eukaryota; kingdom Metazoa; phylum Arthropoda; class Insecta; order Lepidoptera; family Noctuidae; genus Gortyna; species Gortyna flavago. The sequence goes on along the minus strand of OY770150.1, from coordinate 12,378,089 downwards.
TAAAGACACTAATAATTATAGACCCGTATCCGTGTTGCCGGTTTTCAGCAAGGTGTTTGAAAAGATAATGCTTAATCAGATGCTTAATCATTTTAACACGAATAAAATCCTTCACGATCAACAGTATGGTTTCACCAAAGGACGTTGTACGACCGACGCCGGTGTAACCTTATTAAAACATATTTTTAACGCGTGGGAAGAGGCTCAAGATGCCATAGGAATCTTTTGTGACCTCTCCAAGGCATTTGATTGCGTCGATCACGAAACCTTGCTTTTGAAACTTGAGCATTACGGACTTGGAAAACTTGCGCTCAGTTTAGTTAATTATTACTTAAATGATAGACAACAGCAAGTTCAAATAAATGGTGTCAATTCGCTTAGTTTAACAGTAAAAATGGGTGTGCCACAAGGCTCGATAGTGGGTCCTTTCCTCTTTTTGGTGTATATTAATGATCTACTCCATTTATTAAAAAATCAATCACAAATGGTGTTATTTGCTGATGACACTTCTTTAATTTTTAAGATAAATAGACGTGCTACAAATTTAGACGACGTAAATAATGCCCTACTGCTGGTCCACAATTGGTTCACTGCTAATAATTTAGTACTGCTAATAAGTATTAAATGGAAAAAAAACTAAGTGCATAAGATTTTCTTTACCAAATGTCAAGGGTAGTGATTGTGAGATAATATTGAATCAAGAGAAACTAGAATTCGTCGATAAAACTGTTTTCCTTGGGATCACGCTCGACTCAAGGCTACAATGGGGTCCTCATTTAACATCTCTTGCAGGACGGCTAAGTTCAGCAGCTTATGCTGTCAGAAAAATCCGTCAATTTACTGATGTAGATACCGCGAGATTAGTCTATTTTAGTTACTTTCATAGTATCATGTCATACGGTATTTTACTTTGGGGACGGGCTGCAGACATCGATTCTATTTTTATTCTGCAGAAAAGAGCTATCAGAGCCATATATAATCTCTGCAGGCGCGATTCTCTAAGGGAACTGTTTAAGGATATTAACATCATGACGATGCCTTGTCAATATATCTACGAAAACATCATGTATGTAAGGAAAAATTTACATCTTTTTAGTAAAAGAGGTGACAGACATAATTATAGTACTAGAAATAGGGACCTACTAGTTCAACCAGGTTTCAGATTGGCTAAAGTAGACTCATCTTTTATGGGGTACTGTTTAAAATGTTATAATAAAATACCTCCCCACATTCTTCAACTGAATGAGACAAAATTCAAGTCTTGTATAAAACGCACACTATGCAGGCAGGCATATTATAAGATAGGGGATTACATCGTTGATAAAGATGCCTGGATCAATGCTGGTCCTGCTCCACAACCACAACTAATTGATTAACACTTGAACATACTGTTGGAGCTGCTGAAGATTATATTTGCATTGTATAAACTCAATTTCCTTTGTATTGTATAATTTCATAGCACAGATATGAGTTCTATGTGAGCTACCATTTACCGGGTATTAATATGTCTTTCATTGACTTGAATGTGCCCTGGCGGCTGATAGTATGTCATGCTCACTAAAATGTCTCGCTGACGGTGGCGTGTGTGTTGGATCATTTAGTTCCCTTCAAAATGGTTGAGCTGAATGGTGCTGATCTATGCGTCATGTTCGTGAACGGGCGCCGTCAGTTGGGGCTGGTCATCAATTGGCTGCCTCGGCTTATTTTTTTTTTTTTTTTTGGTTTGTTGTTTTGTTAAGTACTATTTGCTGTACTCTGGACGCTCTTGACACGTACGTCTGTTTTATTTTATTACATCGTTCTCACATATAATTATAAATTCAACATTAATGATGTAACTAATATTTTTGTAAAAATATAATTTAAAAGAGTGTCCATGGAGTTTCTTGCCCGTTCTTCTCCATAGGTACCTACGCTTTGGAATGGGCAACTAGCTTCATATTTTCTGACTGACCAACTTCTTGACAATTCAAAAATGCCTGTAAATGGTTTAATTGAAATAAATGCTTTGAGTTTGAGTTTGACCTCCCATGGCCCCACCGACATCATGTCATATGGGCCGAATCTCAAGGAGACGGCTGCGGACATAGCCCATCTAGTTAAAAACTAAACACGCTATCACCGCAGTCGCTTCTTGACTCCTTTACAAGTTGGCTCGTCCTGTCCCCCTTATGCCTTTCCCCCCATTCTGGGGCGGCATGCTAGTGCCCCACTTACGGGCGGGCAACGGCACAAAAACGCCTTCGCCGCCGAACCTTCGAGTAGCCACACTGACTAGCCATAATATATACATATACATAATATTGGGTTCAGTTTTTTAAGGTATCTGTTTTTTTCCTTTCTTCTTTGCGATATATATATATATATATTTTCTTTTTATTAATTTCTTGAAAATATGCCGAGACCACGTGAAGGTCGCACTCCTCCAGGTGGACCACAATGCAGTCGTCAGTTGACAGAAGTTGCAGCACCGCACAGGCCGTGCCACGTTGATGCACATAGATACTATATAATAATAATTCTGGTCGTGGCCCTATCCATAATTAGTCATGGCCACGCTCCTCTGCTCTGCATGTAGTCTCGCCGGGCAGTCCCTGGAGGCGGTTTTATGCTCAGTCGCCCCCTTTTTTCCAAGGCGCTTGCACGTAGCGCAGCAGGTAACACTAGCCGTGCATTCCTCGCCGCGGTGGCCGGTCGCGCCGCAGCGCTGGCACGTGGTCTCAGCTGACCTGCAGAAGCGCTCTGCGTGGCCGTATTGCTGGCACTTGTTGCAGCAGGTGACGCCCACAAAGTCCGTCACCTCGACAGCCTCTCCCATCCCACATATACCCGCCCTTTGCCCATCAGGGATGCTCGCAGCGCCGCCGAGTACGCAAACACGGCCGCCGTAGCCTTGGCTGAACCCCGCGATCTGTTCTTCTTGAAAGCGCCGGTTGCCTCCTTTCGTATGCGCTCCAGCGGCCACTGCGGGTCATCCCTATAGTTTTGCTCATGGAGCGCATCGATGATTTCGTCAAAGGACGGGTCTCCATCCAGCCGGCTCAGGCACACCAAAGGCTGCCGCATTTTCGGCTCTGCCACCCTGAGCGTGGCTGGTACCGCTGCCCGGAGCCTTGTCGCAGCCGCATCTGTCGTGGTCTGGACAATTACGCCCGCGTTCCCCACCTTACGCACCTTGGAGACTTGGACCCATAGTTTGGTCGGGTCCACAGCCTTCTTTAGTTCCGCCTTGGTATCATCCGCCGTTTTTATGGAGCCATTCTCGTCAGACGGGTAGAACGCCAGGGTTGGACCAGGCGTATTCTTTATCGGAATCTGCTCTGTGTGCCGAGGTAAGCGTAGCGCCGAGGCGTATGAAAGCGCTGGTGGCAGTACTGGAGCCGTAGCGGCCGCCACTTGCAGCGACAAGCGCGGCGTGAAGAAACCGCCACCCTCTCGCTTCACGTCACTATCGCGGGGGAAGGACCCAAATGTCACTGTCACTTGTGTCAGTCACCTGTCACTTGTGTCACTGTCACCTTCGCGCACAAACGTCACTGTCGCGGGGGGGGGGGGAAACGTCACTATCGCGGTGGGCACCGCCCAGAAAGCACTCGCGCTCGCTCCAATACCAAGATGGCCGCGGGCCTATATGGCAGTTCTCCCAAGAAGAAACGAGAGGCACCGATGATCCGCGTTAACCAATAGGAAAAAAGACCGAGAAACAACCGTCCGCACTCAACGAGAGCCGACGACGAAGTAGATAGCGACATAATCCCAACCCCTCCTGTACAGGTCCTTCCCGCCTTGCGGCATACGGACCATGTATCAGTCTGTAATTTCCCTTTCTATAATTCCCATGCTCCCCGTTCTGGGGACGCTACGTCACAAAACATTACTTCGCGCCCGAGTAGCCCACTTAAAAACTTTCTTCCCTCTTCCCAGTGCAAACTCTAACTCCCTCCTTTTGCTGTGCCATTTGTGGGCGAATGACCGCAGCCTCCGGAAGCGCTTAAGGCTGGCTACCAGTTCCCGGTGGTAAACCGGACCAACCTCATCTCTGTTCCAGTCCTCCAACATCACCTCCCTGTCGACTGCATAGAGTGCAGTCCCACAGGACATGGTCCCGAGTTTCATCCGCCAGCCCACAGTAGCATTCAGCAGTGTCGCACAACGACATTGCATGTAGGCGGCCTCTGAAACTCCCATGTCCCGTTAGGATCTGCGAGGTGACGTAGTCCGGCTCCACCCATCCCGACGCCAGACGATGTGTCACCTCCGGAAAGAAGGAGTGTAGTTCCCACCCGTCACCGGAAGAAGCCCATCTCTCCTGCCACTGAGCAATGACCTCCTCTCTCACCTTCCCAATGGCCACCTTGCGTTCCCTGTCGACCCCTCCAGAACACTCCTGCGCAACTCGTCCCGCACGGCAGACCTCTAGGTCAGCCGGGAGCACTCCCGCCAACACAGGCAACGCTGCGGTACTTACCGATCTGTATGCTTTCGTAAGCAAAATTAGTGCTGGGCGTTGCGTGCGGAGCAGCGTACTCCGCACTGCATATCTATCATAACTCCGCCACCATACGGCCGCAGCATATGTCAGAATTGCCACATAGCTCCCTGACAACAGGACCTTTAGTGCTCTGTACTTATTGCCCCAGGAAGACGCAGAGACCCTCGACATCTTCCTGAAGGCGTTCACAGCCCGTTGGCCGGCCAAACTAGCATGCGGCACGTAGGAGCCCGCTTCATCAATAACAACGCCCAGCAAATTAGCCTGCCTTACGCTTGCGATCGAGGCACCGTGCATGCGAATTGTAGGGGACGCTTAAATTTGCCCTTCATCGTAAGGGTTTGCGACTTAGCCGCTGAGAACTGGAGACGGTTCCGTGTCCCCCAAGCGGACACCGCCTCTAGCGACGACTGAGCGTTACGCTCAATCGCCGCTCTACTCGGTGCCTCGATCACGATCGTAATGTCGTCGGCATAGGCAACCGCCCTAACCCCCTCCGGCCATGGCAGCCTCAGGATGTCATCTAGCAGGAGGTTCCAGAGTGTCGGCCCAAGAACCGATCCCTGGGGGCAGCCCATAGTGGACTGCTTCCATACCGCCTGGTCGCCCATGAACAGTCCGACTCGCCTATCCGTGAAATAACTGACTAGGCTTCTGTAAATATTTGGCGGGCACCCGCCCTGCTTTGCCTTAGTCAGGACCATGGGCCACCAGGCGTTATCGAAGGCCCCCGATATGTCTAACAGCACCAACTGAACATAGTTCTCCGAGGAGTTCGCCACCCTGTCCAGGATCGCGTTCAGCGCCGTGACCGTTGACTTGCCCCTCGAAAAACCATGCTGTGCCTCCGATATGCCGCGATATAAGCAAGGTGCGCACGCTATTATTAGGCGTTAAAATATTTTGCCCAAAATCGGGAGAAGGGTCACCGGTCTATACGCCTTGGGATCCGAGAGCGGCCGGTCATTGCCCTTTGGCAAGACGACAAGCTTACCCACCTTCCAGATGTCCGGAAACACGCCCTCGCTAATGCACGCAGAGTACATTAGGAGCATTTCCGCACCGATCACTTTCCACGCGTGTTTTATGATACGGGCAGTCAGGCCATTCAACCCTGGTGCTGTGTTGGGGAGATCCCTAATGATGCGGTCGAGTGCCGCACCGCTGGGTGGATCCGACTCCCGCCCTGTCGGTGAACACGCTGCTGCGAGCCTGATTTGCCGGTGATATGGCGTGTCCTTACCAGGGTCGTCATCCGGACACAATACGCCAAGGAGTCCCGCTGCGGTACCCTCTGCCGTCGTGGAGTAACTTCCGTCTACAAGTTGTATCTCTTGCATGACATTAGCGGGGGGGCGAACTCTGCCCGACGCGGCTCTGTATGCTAGCCCCCATGGGTCGTCGTTCCCTGACTCCGCAATGCCACGGAAATAGGCCATCTCCGTTTCGCGCATCCTGGTCTTGTAGACGGTTCTCATGGCCTGGAGCGACTCGAGCCGTTCCCCTTCCCTGGCATCCTTTAACTTGCGTGCATGCTGCCAGGCTCGCCGCGCGTGATTTACCTTGCGGCGCAGTTTGTCCAGATCTGGAGTCCACCAGTCGTATCCCCCGGTATCTTTCCTCCCTCGCTTGCCCAGACAGACTTCCGCCGCGCTGGTGACAAGCTCCGAGTACTGGGAGCAGACCACTTGTGCCGGCTTCCACGTCTGAAGCCTACCCATCCTGCTATAGAGCACGTCGCGGAAACGGTCGTAATCGACCCCCTTCTCGCGAAAGGATGTCGTGACGACCGCCCGCTGCTCCGTCAGACCTGCTGTCCTTGCGGTGCCCATGCAAACCTCGAAGGTGATCAGCTGGTGGTCGCTGACACTCACTCCCTCGTGCACTGTCCACTGTGACACTGTTAGCCCTCTGTTCGATAATGTCAAATCCACGCTTGACTGGCCGTTTGGTCCATTAAATGTGGGTGGTTGACCTTCCACATTGTGGATGACCAGTCCCTTACCGAGGATTAGGCCCTCCATTTGGGTCCTCCTGTATTCCGTGTCAGGTCCCCTACCCACATACTGCCTGCGTTCACAGTGCCACAGTGGCGAGTGAGCGTTGCTGTCCATCGCCACCAGCACCTGCTGTCCCGACAATCGGTCCAGGACCCTCGTTAATTGCTGCAGATGGACTGCGATATCGTGGCTGTACTGGATCATTCATATTGTCATCAATAAAAGAAATACTGGGCTGTTACGATGATTCCTAATTTGTTTTATAATTAAACATAGTTATTATTTAGTAAAGTAATTGTACGAATGACTTAATTTCCAAAGAATCAGCCAAAAATCGTTTAATCGGTAAAAAATTGTATTGTTAGGATTTTTCATGTTACCTTTATACCATTCGGTGTTATTGTTTAGAACATCTATACCTACCTACCTACGAGTATGTATCAATTTGATTTGTGATATTTTATTATGATTATAGTGATTCATAGCAGAAAGATATGTTATTGACTCTTATTCATCATTCCCATTAACATATTGTCATTCCCGTTATAGAAAAGTCATTCCCATGATATAAATGTCATTACCACTTTAGTTAAATAACTTTGAAAATCGATAACTTCTGATTCTCTTGTTGGATTTCAGTGCCTTCAGTAGTTTAGTAATGGTTATTATAAAAACTAATTATTTTTGGCATTTCCGACCAGTTTAAAATAAAATACAAAATAAATAATAAAGAATCAAAACGGCGGATCCACCCAATATGACCCCCAAGATATCCCTATCTTGGCGGTCATATCATTTTATTATTTTTCTTAAGGAACCCTTATTAATAATGTTACGGAACCCCGTTTTTGGGTTAATGAACTCTCGTCGAAGACAATTTTCCCGTACACTCGTTCGGAAAAGTGTTTCTTTGTGGTAAAAAATCTTTATGAGTATATTTTTTTTCTTTTGATCATTCTCAGCAGCTTTTGTTACGAAAAGGGATTTTTAAAACAAAAAAAAATGTATGCGTGGCATGTGGCTGTGTGAACTTGGCACCCGACTTTGGAAAAAATAGTTTGTTGAGGGTTTTTTCGGAAGATTTCGATTAGTAGTGGATAGTAGTGTAGGCTACAGGTACAGACATACTTACACACGTAAATATCAAACATACATACATATTACACACAACACAAATACATACATATACTTACATACAACAGTAATACAATTACATTAATTAAATACCTACATCCGTGAGTAACGGCCTCATAACTTCACTTGTTGTACACCGCCTTACTTACTGCCTACCTACCGCTCGACCGTACGCCACGCGCGCCGCGGCTAGCGGAGCCCTGCGCCAGCGCTGTGCCGCACGCCGATATACCTAACGACACGATCGGATCGTCGCCGCCCGCACCGCTGCGTCTCCCGCGCACGGCTGCGCCCCTCGGACGCCCTCACTAGTCCGCTACAAACATCTACGGCGAATGCATGTCGTGTTATAACTCGCGCCGCGCATTTTAATTGTGTTAGTTTATGTTGTACTAGCTTCTGCCCGCGACTTCGTCCGCGTGAAATTTCACCCTCCCCCCATTCACCTTCTTTGGAGTGGAATTTCGAAAAACCCTTTCTTAGTGGATATACACTTCACAAAGAACACACTCTGTAAAAATGTCTTTACATGACCAGCGGTTTAGGCTGTGCATTGATATAATCAGTCAGACATGATCACAGGAATTTTATATTAGATTATAAAAGTAAACCTAAGTACCTACCTAATTTAAAAAAAAAAGACTCAATAACAGAAAATAAAATACCTACCTACCTAAATAAACCTATTTCTGAAGATAACTAATCTAAACTCAATAAATAAGCAAAATCCCTAAAAACTAATATCTATACGAATGACTAATCCTACCTAACAGATTTATAAAATAACCTACGGTCACTACGTACACCATCAAATATACCACCCATACTTTAAAATTAAAATACCTACGACTTATAAAAATAAACCTAAATGACTCTACCTTAAACTGTACTTGGTAAAAAAACTATAAGGAATAAAAAGGTCGCACTGAAAAGCACGGTTTAGAATTGCAAGTAGCAGTTAAAACATACAATTTATAGAATGCTAATAAGAACGAACGCTCGCCACTCGATACGTCCGTTCAAATCAAAGTACAAAAAGTGTAAGCCAAATTCAACCTTCAGCACTACATTTACAGTGCGGGTGACGTAACCTACGACAAACTTATTATTTGCGGTTGGTACAGTAATCGGGTCTAGGGATCGAACCGCAAAATTAAGTTTGTTTTTTATTGTATATACTTTTCCGGGATAAAAAGTACCCAGTGTGGTGCCCAGGATATTAAAGAATAATCATACCAAGTTTCATCGTAATCGGACCGGTACGTTTTGCGTGATGCCTGAACAAACAGACAGACAGACAGACAAACATTTTTTTAATCACATTTTTGGGTTCGGTCTCGGTCTCGTAACAACCCCTGCCATTTACTTTTTGATATTTTCAATGTACGAATATTTAAACACTACCAAAACAACTAATACCTATTTTATAAAATAACAACAAAAGAAATTCAAATAAACTATTTAAAGACTAAAAGTCGCGCTGATGAGCACGGTTTGTTAATATCAATTATTATCTGTTAATAAGGTCGAACGCTCTGAACGTATTGAATCAACAGCCAAATATTGAATGAAGCTCGCGCTTTTTTTTTTTTTTGACATGACCACTCGCAGTTGCAACTAGCTAAGGCTGCCCGGACCTCCCGCCTTTTTATTATACCCTACCGCCACGACCCGCGTCGAGCGCGGCAACCGTTACACAAAAATAATCCTTATGGCATGATTCAGTATTCACACGCGACGGCGCGATGGCTTATTGGCGTATTTCATGTATAAGTTTGGTATTTCTATACCGATTACTATGATTCTTTTTTTATTGAATAGGTAATAATATTAACTTCTTTTAATTAGGGATGAGTGAGAGTATTATAAACGTAAGAGTTAACAAATATAATCAGAAAGCTCCGAACTGCTAAGCTATCGGGAGTTACACGTGTTATTGTGAGTCAACCATAAAAGATAGACATTTATGCTGTTGTGGGATATTTTTTAGATAATTTTATGTAGAACATTTCCGTCATAAATGATTTCTATGTAGCTTTAACCATTAAGGCTGCACACGCGCCGGAAGCTTAAAAAATGGAGCAACTTCTCCCGTTTTCCCAACATTTCCTTTCACTGCTCAGACAGACAGACAGACAGACAGACAGACAGACAGACAAAAATTTTACTGATTGCATTTTTGGCATCAGTATCGATCACTAATTACCCCCTGATAGTTATTTTGAAAATATATATCATGTACAGAATTGACCTCTCTACAGATTTATTATAAGTATAGATTATTCTACGTTAATAAACATTTATATTTACTTCTAAAGTAGTGTTTTTAATAGGTTACCTTAGCCTACCCTAACACACTACAGTAGTGAACCTATTTTCGTTAGTAGTAAAAGCAAAAAATAATAAAAAAAATTCATCCCCCGAAATTCGAAAAATCCGTTTTTTCGACTGATTCTCATAGGCAAACGTTAGTAGTGGATTGTAGTGCAATTTTTTTCGTTTGTAGCAAAACAGAAAAAATTTATGCGTGGCATGTCAGTTGCGAAAAGTGAAAGATGATAGGCATTGAGTCCTTGTATTTTATTTTTAGGGTTCCGTACCCAAAGGGTAAAAACGGGACCTTATTACTAAGACTCCACTGTCTGTCCGTCTATCTGTCTGTCTGTCTGTCTGATACATCTCATGAACCGTGATAGCTAGACAGTTGAAATTTTCACAGAATGTGTATTTCTGTTTCCGGTATAACAACAAATACTGAAAACAGAACAAAATAAATATTTAAGGGGTGCGCCCATACAACAAACGTAATTTTTTGCCGTTATTTTATAGCCTAGTGTTAAATAAATTGTAAGGTGGTACGGAACCCTTCGTGTGCGAGTCCAACTCGCACTTGGGCGGTTTTTTTAAAAACATGTGTGTCGTTTTTCATGGTTTTCAATATACACGACTTTGTCTACACTAATATTATAAAGAGGAAAGATTTGTTTGTTTGAATTGAATAGGCTCTGAAACTACTGGACCGATTTGATGATGAAAATTCTTTCACCATTAGAATCCTACATTATCCCTGATGAACATAGGCTATAGAATATTTTAAAAAAAGTTAGGGATCCGTATGAAAATTTCGATAATGTAACCCAAGGTGTGAAAAAAAATACCAAAAAAATCCATATATCGCGTATGCTGCGGAAACTATTGACATTAGAGCAATGTTATGTACATACTACAGTTTTATAGAGGACATCAATATCTACAAAAAAATTCGCGACAGCATAATCGCTCACCTAGTAATATATTGGCACATCTACGTTTTTCACATTTTACAGAAACGAGGATCAAAGATTTTATATAACACGTTAAAAATATTAAAAATTGATTTATGTGTTTATATTACGTTTTTTTACTATTTTATGGGTTTGATTACTAGTACAGCGTTGTGCCGTTTTACCACTTTTTTAAATTATGCACTTTTGAACACTTATACGGTAAAAACTCAATTTCACATTTTTTGTAGATGTGCCGATATATTACTAGGTGAGCGATTATGTCTATTTGCGAAGGTGTTTTTATAAACACGATATTAATCCTTATCCAAATAAATACGTTATTCATCACACGTATTTCATTTTCAACAAAATTGCCCTTGACATCATTCGATTTCAATGAATATCTTAGGAGATATCATAGTTTTAAAATAGTACTATACTAATAATAAAGCTGAAGAGTTGTTTGTTTGAAAGCTCTAATCTCTGGAAGTATCAGTCGGATTTATAAAAATCTTTTTGCATTTGATAGCCCAATTCTTGAGGAAGGCTATAGGCTTAAACATCACGCTAGAGCCCTTAGGAGTTGAGCAAAAAGAAAATTCAGAAGTTTTCGCTAAGCGAAAACGATGTAATAGCGCAGGCCGGCGATGTGACGCGACGGGGTTAAAAAGATTTTTGTTAAGGGGGTTATGGCCCGTAATTGTTCCTATTATTATTCTTAGGTTATTTCTACTCAGGCTGAGAAGGTTTTTGGTTAATCGCGGGTGTACCATTACTAAAGCCAATTTTTAACCGACTTCAAAAAAAGGAGGAGTTTCCAATACGGTTGTTTGTTACCTCAGTACGCCGTCATTTATGAACCGATTTGGAAAATTCTTTTTTTATTTGAAAGGACATACTTCCAGATTGGTCCCATTTTTGTCAAAATCCAGTTCTGATGATGGGATCCATGAGGAATTGAGGGAACTCCTCAAATATTATAGGTTTAGTGGTAGCATGTACTCACGATTTAATCGTCGTCGACGGTAGGTGAAAGGTTATATCCGAGCGGAATAAGGTAACACTTGCAGGTTATGCTAATACAGTTCTTTAATGTTCCACACACTACACACCATAGTCTTCAGCGAAGGGCAGAAGGAGAAGCACAAGAATATAGGCAATAACACGAGCGACAGCGAGCAAGCTAATATTCGCGGCGTTATATAAATAAGCAAGCTTGCGGGTAGCGAGTGACGCGGGCTTCGCAAGCAAAGGCGGTGTCTCGGCTGGCCGGGGAGCGCGCGGCTGCGTTCGCGCCGCGCCCCGCTCGAACCTGTTTGGTACTCACGTCACTGCTCGCTAGCCGTGGTATGTGTCCACGGAACGACGTACAAATTCACAACACTTGATTCTGTAGTGGTTTGATGGATGAGTGTTGAGTGTGAATGTTTTGTATAATGTGTGTGTATGAATGTAAAGACATGACGTGGGAGTAGCCCACATAGGCATACATATAGCAATTTTGGTACCTATTTTCATTAACAACTCAAGCATTTGCATTCAGAAAGTATAATTTGGTGAAGTGGAACTGATGATGAAGACCACAGATGGCCATCGGAACTACTCAATGACAAATATTTCACGGGTAGCGATTCGAATGTCACTCAGGCTGGCTGGACAAGTCTTCAAAATAACTCGCATTTAGTTAAATCCCGTCACATAAAATGCCCTATTGACCTAGTTAGGTCAAAGGGCATTTTATGTGACGGCTAAACACACTTATTTCAGAATTTGTGACGCAACAAAATCTTAGATAATCGATCGAAAACGTGTCCAGCCATCTTGATAAACCACTTTTCGCTGGTCTCTCAATCTCGGTAACGGAAGTGATTTTGACGACATTTGAAACTCTTTTGTTTTGCACAGGTTCATATCAGAACTACAATCTAGAAATTGATTCGTGTCCAGAACTCATGTGCGAGTGCCAGCAGATCATGTCAGAAGGTTAAAAAGTGGAAAAATACCAAGTTCATCGTTTCAAATTATAGTCAAAGGCTAGAACTCTTTCATTTTTCACAGGTTCTAAAAAGAACTACAATCTAGTAATCAATTCGTGTCCAGAACTCACGTGCGAGTGCCAGCAGATCATGTCAGAAGGTTAAAAAGTGGAAAAATACCAAGTTCATCGTTTCAAATTATAGTGAAAGGCTAGAACGGCTAGATCTCTTTCGTTTTTCACTGGTTCATTTCAGAACTGCAATCTAGAAATCGATTTGTTTCCAGAACTCACGTGCGAGTGCCAGCAGATCATGTAAGAAGGTTAAAAAGTGGAAAATACCAAGTTCATCGTTTCAAATTATAGTGAAAGGCTAGACCTCTTTTGTTTTGCACAGGTTCATATCAGACAAAAACTGGCTTCTCGCATTATTGCAATTAATTCTAATTTTGTTGAATGTAACTCAGATAAATCGTTACTACCACAATGTATATCATCAACGTAAGTTGAGTACTTCAAAACAGCTGCTGCTAGTGGATATTTATTTTGATATAACTGAGCAAGCTCTATTAAACAACGAGTAGCAAGAAAAGCTGAACTTTTGACTCCATATGTAACAGTTTGCAATTGTAAGCATTTTACAGAATCATGTGATGAATCACGCCACAGTATGTTTTGTAGACAGCAAAAGTCGTTTTCTACCAATACTCCTCTATACATGGATTTAATGTCGCATAGTAGGACGAATTTATATGTTCGAAAAAGCGTTAATATATCAAATAGTTTACCCTGTACGATAGGACCATTGAGTAACACGTCATTCAAGCAAACACCGTTTTTTGTTTTCATGCTCGCATCAAAGACCACGCGCACCGGTGTAGTTTTACTATTAGGGTTGAAAACCGGGTGATGCGGAAGAAAGTATCCTTGACCAGCATCCAAATCATAGTTTTTTATATCAAAAACCCTTGCGTGACCTTGGTCAATATAATCCTGAATAAATTCTTTATATTTTATAGACAATGCCTCGTCTCTAGCAAATTGCTTTTCAAGATAATAAAACCTTTGTAACGCAGAGGAAAAAGAATCCCCCAGCTGCATGTTTTCTAACTCCATCTTTAGAGGTAAGCCAACAGAGAACTTTCTATCTTTTAACTGAACTGATGATTGAAAATACTGCTCAGCTAACTGATGCTCACTATTACCCTCCTTATAAATAGTGGGTACCTTTTCACATTCCCATAGTTTGGAAATGGCGTCACTAATGTCATGCAGCTGAGTATCTTGAGACCTCATGATAGGTGGCAAATTATTAACTTTGTTACCTTTGACATGCAGGCATAAATTAGTAGCAAAAACCTTGCCAGCTGAGACAGGCAGGCTCCCCGCTACAACATAACCAAGAGTGGTGTTAACTAAATATGGGCCGGAAGGCGTGACGGGCAGCGACTCACGCTGCAAGACCTGAAAAAATATATCACACTCCAATAGAATATCAATTTCACCAACCTTATTAAAATCCTCGTCCACTAATTGGATGTGAGGAGGAATATTGAACTTTGTTATATCAAAGCTTTGCTGAGGCAAATTGCAGGTTATATTGTTTACCACGCAGCATGCAATCTCAGTGGAGTAATCATTCACAGAAGAATGAATAGTAATTTTTGTTTGCTTGGAAACCTTGTGAGTGCCATCTATGATACCCAAAATTTGTTGATTTGCATCATAGACACTACATCTAACATTGTTGACCAATTTTTCAGCTATAAATGAGATCTGTGAACCACTATCTAGCAATGCCCTAGCATTTATAAATGTTCCATTTTTACCTTTTATTCAGACCATCGCTGTTGGCAATAGGACATCTTTAGCGCATGCAGTATTTGTCATGCTGACCGCAGAATGGTCTGTACCATCACCATCATTGGAAACTGCCATATGCACTGCTTCGTTTTCATTGGCATGCAAAAGCGTGTTATGGCGTTTCTGGCACACAGCACATTTAAGGCGAAGCATACATTTACCACAGTGCTCATTTAGGCATATAGTGCATAAGTTTTTATTTTTGACAAATTCAGACCTGTCTTTTTCAGAAGCTTATTTAAACTTGGCGCATTCATACAATTTATGAGTACAATTGCAAAACTTACATGTTGCATTGGAGGTTGCTACTCCGCTGACCGCCCTTGCAGACTTTTGAGCCTTTGTTGAGTGTGATGAAGTATTCTCCTCCTTTCCAGTATTTTCTTGAGCAATTGCTCTCTTTTCTAGAAAGGCAATGAAGTCAGATAATGTTGGAACCTCCTTAGAATTTATTTCAAGATGAAATGTTTGTATAATTGTCCACCTTTTTTGCTAAAATATTAATAAGCAGCGCATCCCAATACTGCACAGGTTGTTCGAGATTCTTAAGCGCCGCTAAGTGCATGCTAACATTACTTATTATAAATCGCATGTTTTGTGCTGTGCATTTAGTGAAAGTAGGGTCAGTGGGTAGCCTTAGGGGCGGTAGGCAATTCCAGCATGCTATTTACATGAAAATTCACCATTTTAGAAGTATTAGCATACCTGTTTTCTAGAAGCTTAAGTGCTTCGTCATAGCTTACATCAGTGAGGTAAATTTTTTATAACGTCTAATGCCTCTCCGCCAAGCAATGAGCGAAGATAGTACAGCTTTTCACAGGAGCTTAGTTTTCTGTCAGAGTGGATTACTGACCGAAATAAATTAATGAATGGATATTTTTGGTAATCTTTTAAACTCACCAGCAGTAGGAGCAAGTGTATTCTTGAGTTCAGCCGTTCCTATTGTTTGACGTGTCTTCAACTGATAATCCATCATCGCGACACTTTTGTAATACTATCCTCGTATTCCGAGTAGTCTTCCTTATCATTCGGATCAATCAGGAGAATAGCTTTATTTTGCACTTCATAATCGTTGAAAGCAGCAACAAACCGATTACGCCTTTCTTGCAAAAGCTCGTAAGAGCATGATTTTACGTCATCTGATTCACAAAATTTCGAGAGCCGCGTAATGGCTCCTTTGATGTATCCGCGATTTGCTATCAATGCCTTCAATTCAGCCATTGTGAATGTGTACCTAAAAGACAAATGCCGAAAACAAGTTTTTTTACCTGCTATTATAGAGAGATACTGCTAATATTTAGCAATACACAATACACTGCCCTTATAATAGTTGCAATATCCCGTGTATTCAGTTTACAATGATTATCTAGTTACAACTTTCAGACAAGTAATTTTCCCCGTTACAATATACAAACACAAAATGGCGATTTGCCTTGCTAGACAATAACTCAACAAAAAAATAATTATAACGATTGAACGTGATTTTTCAGTAACTTCAACTTCAGATCGATGCGAATTGCCGCTTCGTGATTGGTTGAAGCGCTGCCGTGTAGAAAATTGTCTCTGCCGAGCGGGTTCGGATACACTATGTTACCGCCAAATGGGCTTGCGTTCCAGATCTTGGCTTGAGACTATCGCGCCGCGCCGCCGCGCCGTCCTCTTCTTCCTTGCAGAGTAAAATTTGCCACCTCGCTCGCACCCTCAGGTATCTACACTAATATTATAAAGAGGAAAACAAAATTAATTAAAAAATAAACAAAATAAAAATTAAATCAAAAACTAAAAAAAAAAAAAACATCTACACTAACATTATAAAGACGAAAAGTTTGTTTGTTTGTAATGAATAGGCTCAAAAACTTCAGAACCGATTTTAAAAATTCTTTCACCATTCGAAAGCTACATTATCCACGAGTAACATAGGCTATATTTTATTTAAAAAAAAAATAGGGTTCCGTAAGATATTTGGGTTTTTCGGACACAAGGTGTAAAAAATCAACCAGAAAAGTTACTTATTTTGCGTACGCTGCCTAAACTATAAAAGATAGAACCATAAAATGTTCTAATTAATTGTAGA
Source organism: Gortyna flavago (assembly GCA_963669345.1). NCBI lineage: Eukaryota > Metazoa > Arthropoda > Insecta > Lepidoptera > Noctuidae > Gortyna > Gortyna flavago. Next base: position 12,361,285 of record OY770150.1, on the reverse strand, counting down.
TCTTATAAATATCTACAAAAAAGTCCGCGACACACTATACCTATCTATGTCGAGTGAGGCACAACAACCATTTTTTTATTTAAAAATCTTGAATATTTTTTGGACTACATTTTTAAACGCGTTTATTTTACTCATGCTATTAATCCTTATCAAAATAAATTATTTCATCACTAAGTACAGTTTATGTAGATAAAATTTGGTCTTTGAATGATTAAAATTGGACGTTTGGTTTTGAAGTTATGGCGAAATTAAAATATTACGATCAAATTAGTAGGAATTGATTTACGAAAAGAATGTTTTACGCATGGGCAACTTTACGTTGCCCTATCACGGGTCGGGGCTCCCGACCATCAGTATATTTTGTTACCTGAAAATAATTTAACGTCAAATGTTGTTTATAGAGAAGCTCTACAATGATCGCGTTCATTATCTATCCTAAAACAACGGGTTGCGCTCCGGGACTGCCGGCAGAAGTGAAAACTTAGTATTAATTACATTTAAATATTTTCATCATTAATTCATCAGGTATTTGCGCCGGTTCTCCAAGCTGACAAGCTTGCACTTATCAAGAAGTCGGGAGTATGACAGATAAGTCTTAGTCCCGTAACATCTGTAGTACATAGCACGGAGGTACTTGCGTTGGACCCTTTCTATTTCAATTACGTACTTTTGGTAGAAGGGGTTCCAAATAGGGACCGCATATTCTAACTGGGAGCGAATGAGAATCTTATACAGATAGAGATAGGTTGAGGGACGCTTGAATTCTGTTGAAGATCTCATCACAAATCCATACATTTTGAAAGCACTATTGACTATGGCTTCTATATGCTGGTTCAAGGATAGTTTGCCATCAAAGAGAACACCTAGATCTTTCACTATAGTTATATTGTTTAAGGGGATACAGTTAAGGTTGTAAATAAAATTGAAGATTAAATTATTCTTAGTAAAGTGTATATAGTTACACTTGGGGATACTAAGATGCAGCTTATTGTCAATACAGTAGGCAGTTAGTCTATCTAGGTCCTCCTGAAGTGACTGGCAGTCGTCCATAGTACGTATCGCTTGAAACACCTTCAGATCATCAGCATACATCAAGAATTTGGACTTTCTAAAACATTTCTTAATATCGTTGATATAGATAATGAATAATAGCGGTCCCAGAATAGAGCCCTGTGGAACTCCGGAAGTAATATTAACAGAGACAGACTGATGACCATTAACCACAACCCTTTGTGACCGGTTTTCGAGATACGACACAAACTAACGCAATACATTTCCGCGTATTCCATTGTAGGCAATCTTATTCAGGAGAATTTCATGATCGACCTTGTCAAAAGCTTTTTTGAAATCAGTATAGACCGAATCTATTTGCAATCGCCTGTCAACATTTTCAAAAAGGTAATTAGCAAATATTAACAGGTTCGATGTCGTAGATCGGCGCTTAACAAATCCATGTTGTTCAGGAATGATAATATTATGCAGAAGAGGGTAAATCTCGTTGTGAACAAGTCTTTCAAAAAGCTTTGACAAGGTCGGCAGAATCGAAATAGGTCTATATTGTTCGATGTCATGCTTTGAGCCACCCTTATGCACTGGGGTAATGTTAGCTCGCTTCCACACCACCGGGAACACACCTTCATGCAGACATCTATTAAAAAGGATATAGATCGGCTCACAAATACTGTCAGCCGTTGCCTTAAAAAAGGCCGCCGGAAGACCGTCAGGTCCTGCCCCCTTAGAGGGGTCCAACCGTTTCAACTCTCTGAGTATTTTGGACTTGTCGATATGCAAATTACTAATTAAGCTACTATTCTCTGCGCACTGCTGTGGTGGATCCCACGTGGAGAGCGTTGGTGACACGGGCTCAAATACGGACAAGAAAAAGTCCGAAAACATATTGCAGACAACATCAGGATCAATTGACTTGACATTCTGGTACTGCAGCTTGGACGGAATGCCTGACTTACTTTTACGGTTTGAAATATAGGACCAAAAGTGCTTTATATTACTAGTGAGACTATCCTCAACCGAGTTAATAAAACTGGAATAACAGGTTTTACACATATGTTTGAAGATAGACCTACATTCCGAGAAGTCATTATAGTCTTTGACGTTGCTGTATTTTTTCCACTTTGTCCAAAGACGTTGCTTCTTTTTAAATATTTTAATTAATTGTGGCGTAAACCAGATTGGGAAGTCAAGTGATCTAGTCCTTGCAGGGGGGATTAATGGGCTAATTATGGCACTCAACATACTATAGAAAGCCTCCACAGCCTCTTCCGATGATAGACTATCAAACAGTGCGGACCAATTGACCTCGTCCATGTGTTTATTGATGAGATCGTAATTAGCTTTGCGGAAATTATATTTATCAATCGGTTTTCTCTTCATCATTTGTGTGGATAGGCTAACAGGTGCGGTTATAACAAAAGGAGGGTGATGGGGGTCGACTGGTAATAACGGATCTTTAACGTGGCTAGTCGAACAGCAAGTGTTCGAGATAAACAAGTCCAAGGTCTTACCTCTACTGTTAAGCGTGCTGTTATATTGGTGAGCATCTAGCGAAGACATAAGATGCGTCAGTTCCGAGCATATAGGGTGTGTACAAACACATGCCATACAGGCATCATGCCGAGCCGTTATCGCGCTCCACGCGACATTAAGAAGATTATAGTCACCGACGATGTAAACATTCATGACGTTAGGTGCATTTAAGGTGTCCTGTAGAAAGTCAAAATGAGATGTATAGACATCGGAGCTGGTCCCCGGTGGAATGTACACTGCGCTGATAACATGTATCTTATGTTTATCGTTTTTGCAAGGCAGCGCAACCATGAGATGCTCAATACATGCCAAGGGCCTACAATGTGGGCTACTGAGAATTGTTGAAATCAAAAGGCTACTTGGATCGAACACATTTATTAAACACCACAATTATTATAATAAACAATGATTTTTTTCCTTTGACGGAACGGTTTGTAGTGACATATTCTAAACAGTTTTACTCGAATCTTAAAACACTGTCATGTAGGTATACAACCTCCATCTCGCACCCTTAATCTACAGCAGATGCATGCGCAAGATTACATCAAGTACCTACCTAACTTATTACCAACCTACATGTGCACGCACCCTTAAAATACTCAGTGTGCACATACCCTAAGTACACAGTATATTCAGCTGGAGCTATCGTTCACTGAAATACAATCTATCTTTATTACTTAAGAGTGTTCTTAACTCAGCTCTATAACAAAAAATACTAAACAAATAAAATAAAATTATCTATTACAAATCATAACAACTCAAAATAAAATCACATCAGAAAACAATATTAGCAAACATCATTACATCACACATCGCTCGCCCCCTTAATAGAATATTTTTCTAAAAATTGCTTTAGTTTAGGGCTTGGTACAGATTTTGTTAACATATCTGCTACCATTTCTTGTGAAGGCATATATTTTACCTCAACCGCCTCATTGACTATAGCTTCGCGAACGTAATGAAACCTAATATCGATGTGTTTAGTCCTGTTATGGTTCATCTTATTTTTTGGTATTTTATGTGCTTGTAGCGCTTAGGTGGTGTGAGGCAATAATACTCCAGATGTACGACGAAAGTATATTTATTTATTTATTTGGCTTTTCAACAAGACAACAATTTAAGAATATAGACGAGGAATAGCGAGTAGCGAATAGCTCTCATTTACAAGATGTGTACATTTCTTATTACCAAACTTATGGGCGCAAGTAGTGACCTACTTACAACATTAAATCGACCAATAGGAATCCAGTTGAAATATTCGGTATGAGATATAGTTCGTAAAGAAATCCGTGTGAGGGCGCGCATGTCGCCGTCGTGTTGTTAGCCGATCGTGGAGACCGCGTCGACGGCTCAGCGCGGCGGCGGGCGAGCGCTGCGGCCGGCGCCAAAGCCCTAGAATCCCGCGCACAGCGGCGGCGAACGGATGTGTGTTTATGTATTGCAGGCATTGCAGCTACATGCTGATTGGTTGTCATTATAAATGACCACTGGTTTGACACAAGTCCCTTTTGTTAAACTTTTTAACAAATTTCTTAAATAAATAGCTTCTTTCGATGCTTGACTTAGGCCTATATATTCTGCCTCTGTGGAGGACAGCGCCACGCACCCTTGCTTACGACTTTCCCAAGATACAATATTATCTCCCAGTCTAAAAATTAAACCTGTACAGGATTTCCTATCATATGAACCACCCCAATCCGCGTCTACGTAGCCATTTAACTCTAGATTACCTGTTTTCTTAAACGTTAGACCAAAGTTCGACGTCCCTTTTAAATATCTAAGCACCCGTTTAGCACATTTAAAATGTAATTCATCGTAACATGAATTAAATTGTGACAAAACACTAACAGCGTGCGCGATATCAGGCCTAGTACTTTGAGCTAAATAATTAAGGCAACCTATGAGAATTTGATATGGTAACTTACAACCGGAATCTGAAGCTTTCTCTAATTTGAGACCTACTTCCATTGGGGTAATGACTGGTTTACAATCCGTCATATCAAAATCCTGCAAAATATTAAGAACGTACTGTTCTTGATCAAGATATATCGCACTTTTATCTCTCCTAAGTCTTATGCCTAACACGTGTCGAGCAGGACCTAAATCCTTAACTTTAAACCTTTTCAGCAAGCCATTTTTTAATTTCTGCTTCTCGGTTTCGTTATTTTTAGAATAAAAATGTCATCAACATATATGACTACTACTATTCTATTACCATCGCTAAATACCTTTTGATAAAGACAAGGTTCTATTTTTGACTGTACGAAACCTAAATTGTACATCTCCTGATCTAGCTCATGGAACCAAGCGTTTGACGCTTGTTTGAGTCCATACAACGATCTTTGTAATTTACATACCTTTGCCTCTTTACCTTTAACAATCGCCCCCTTAGGCTGAAGCATGTAGATCTCCTCTTTTACCTTGCCATACAGGAAAGCTGTTGTAACATCCCATTGGTCGATGAGCCATTCATATTCTACAGCTAATGAGAATATTAATCTTAAGGTTGAGATTCTTACGAACGGGGAATACGTTTCACTGTAATCTATTCCACGTACCTGCGTAAATCCCTTAGCTACCAGCCTGGCCTTATATTTCGACACTTGGCCGTCACTGTCTCGCTTAATTTTGAAGACCCATTTGCAATGTATTGGCTTTTTGCCACGTGGTAAGTCTACCAGTGACCACGTCTGATTCTCGTTTAATGATTTCATTTCATCATCCATAGCTTTTTGCCATAAATAAGAATCAGGCCTTGCCAATGCTTCTTCAATTGTTGTTGGATCGCCATCAATTTGCGCGATAGCATTATATATAACAGGCTTGCGCTCACGAAGATTGTATCTTCGCTCTGGTTCCGCGGTACTGCTCGTGGTAGCAATCGTTTCATCAGGCATCGCAGTCACCTCTGTGTCAATACACTCCGCTTCATAAAATTCTTCTTCATTTTGTATATTATTGTTAGACGCATCACTTTCAACCACAGATTCTATCCGTTCCTCCTCTGTATCAATAGGAACGACTGTGTTCTTCGTGATGTTGGTACCATCTCCAGGAAAAACATTTTCCAAGAATTTAACAATTCTTGAGAATGTTATCTGACCCGTTTGTGGGTTCATCAGTCGATAACCTTTAGTAGTTTCACTGTAGCCAATGAAAATCAATTCTTCAGTCTTCATACCAAGCTTTTGCCGTTTCTGTTTAGGTCTCAATGCATATGCTTGACAACCGAAAATTTTCAAATGACTCAAGTCTACTTTCTTATCTGACCAAAGTTCTTCAGGTACTTTATTCATGACACCCTTAGTCGGACTTCTATTTTTTAAATATACCACTGTACATACCGCTTCGGCCCAATACTTTTTACTAAGTTTGGCCTCACAAAGCAACGTTCTTGCTTTTTCTATGATCGTTCTGTTCGCCCTCTCAGCCACACCATTTTGCTCAGGCGTATAAGGAACCGTCTTCTGATGTTTTATACCAGCTGACCTTAAAATCTTATCGAAGGCTTGGTTACAGAATTCTTTACCATTGTCAGACCTGAGACACTTTATCGACTTTCCTGTCTGATTCTCCACTTCCGCCTTATATTCGCGAAATTTATCGAGAGTTTGACTCTTATTTCTCAAGAAATAAACATGCGTCTTACGCGTATAATCGTCGATAAACAACAGCATATATCGAGATCCACTGAATGATGGTTCTTCCATCGGTCCGCATAAATCACTATGTACAATTTCCAAAACCTCTTTCGCTCGTGTACCTTGATTTTTGATAGAGCTCTTACATGTTTTTCCATTTATGCACGGAACACATGGTTCAATTTTATCACTTGATTTAAAATTGAATCCCGTGACCATATTTTTCAATGAATTCATATATTTTTGTCCCAAATGTGCTAATCTTCTATGCCAAATATTTGACATAATTTCATTTGACAAAATCAAGTTGACAACACAATTTTCTTTTTCAATCAACTCGAAAATTCCATCAACGTCTTTGCACGTTGCTACTATTTGGTCTGTTTTATTTTTAATAGAGCAACCTTTTTTGTCACATTTTACAGCGAACTCCTTCTTTACAAAATCGCTTACTGAAATTAAATTCATAGAAAGTCCGGGAACATGATAAACATTCGTTAATAGGAGTTCAGCAGTATTATTCACTTTCGGGATGGCATTCCCTCTTCCTATAACTTTCATTTCTTCCCCGCTTGCAACTTTTATCTTTAGGTCATTCTGTTGCCTTTTGTAATTCAACAATTTTCCGGCATCGTTCGTCATGTGGTTCGAGCAGCCACTGTCCAAGTACCATCGGTCCTTTTTCACCGTGTTCACCATGCTCAAGCATGGATTCGCTCTCTTAGTGACTTTGCATTCAGATGCTTTATGGCCTTCTTTATGACATTTGAAGCACTTGAATATCAATGCCTTTTTCTTTACAAACTTCTTTTTATTTTGCGCCGTTGTGGCTAGGGCTTGCTCTCTATTCTGACCATTTTCAATTTGTCGGCTTGCTTCTTGCAGTAACTTTGATTTTAACTGCTCAAGTTTAATTTCTTTTCCTCCATTGTCTATCGCCATTATAAATGGGTTGTAATCTGACGATAAACCGCTTAATAATATAGAAATAATCCACTCGTCAGAGATTTTTGCATCAATATCTGCAAGTTGTTGCGCCAAACAAATAATTTTGGAAATATATGTTTCCATGGTTTCGCAATTTTCTAGTCGGCATTGCCATAATTCTCGTTGCAGTCTGATTCGTCTGCGCCCCAACCCTTGTGTTAATACGCTTGTGTAAAATAATACCAAACGATTATAAATCTGGTTTCTTTTCAAAATTATCCGATTTGTAATAGGTAACGTTGGGGATTATAAACACTGTTACAATAAATTTCATTCAGCTGGTAACATTTATGTAGATCAAAAAAAGAATATTGTAATTTAATAGAAGTCATTAATCCATAATTAATTCAGCTGGTAACATTGAAAACATTTGGTATTTATGTTAAGCCAGTAAAAATGTAAATAGAAAAAGAAAAGATGATTTCATAATTAATTAGGCTGGTAGCAAAAATAAAATAAAAAAAAAGAAGGAAGAAAAACAAGAGAGAGTAGACGGAGTCGGATTGTTATAAAAAAAGGACTTCGCGCCCTTTTTCCGAAGTAAACAAAAGGGTTAAAAACTATATATGTGTTATTTTGAGTTAAGCAGAAGTATTGTGAATTGTACTGTAGTTGCAGTGAAATAAACTTATTAGCTGTAATACGTGGACTTATTTAACAAGTGATTTAACAAAATCCGAAGCGGGATCACTGCGCGTCATTCTCGGTCAGATACAAAGAATCAGTTGATATTTTATTTTTTTCTTCGCGGTTACTAAAGAAACTCAATGGAACGTGATCGACAATTACGATCAAGAACGCGACGTACATCGCGTTTCCATAGTAGTTCAGCGTCTCCTGTGCGATCACGAAGGAAATCCCGAGGTCGCCACCATAGAAAACCAAGCCGGACACGTGTTGAAAAACGGCAAACACGTTCTGGGTCACGCAAGTCTCGTTCTCGTATTCGACGCATGCATCGACAGCATCGTGGTACATCACGTAAACGTACTTCGCGATTGCAATGTTCTCGAAGTTCGTCACGCAGTTCGAATAACTCGATCCGAAGCTGTTCTCGAGAAGAGGAGGTTAGTTACAGACGTAAAAGATTGCACCGCTCGCGAGAAATGACTGTTGTGTCTCAATGTGCTGATACTGCTGCACGTTAGACTGGTGAATCGCGTTGTGTAAAGGGCCATTCGATGGAGGATGCTCGCAGCCACAGCCATGTACAACAATCTTACACGCCGCTGCCGACTAAAGCCACTGAAGTATGCACATCATGCACACCGAAGAACAACAGTTCTCAGAATATTAGTGTTGATTTTTTAGAGACTCTTAATAAAACTTTACAAGCTATAGCAACCGTAAATCCTCAGACGAAAAATAAATATACGTCTATTAATGTAGTGCCCGAATTTGACCCTAAAGTTAAAAATCAAACAATTCTAACTTGGCTGAACAAAGTTAACGAATGTGCTGATATTTACGGTTGGGATAGTAAACAAACTGCTCATTACGCTCTTCCAAAACTGATGAATACTGCTAAACGTTGGTATGAGGGTCAGTCGTCTGTTTTGCACTCGTGGGACATTTGGCAGGAAAAACTTAAAGCGGCTTTTCCTACTACTGAAAATTATGCACATTTGTTATCTGAAATGCTTAACTTGAAAGCTAAATTTGGAGACGATTTAGAGGAATATTATTATGAAAAGTTGGTAGCTTTGAATCGTTGTCGTAGATCAGGAAAAGATGCTATTGACTGCATAGTGTATGGCATAGAGGATAGATCGGTCCGTTACGGCGCAGAGGCTGTAGGGTTTGACAATGTTGATAAGTTGTTAGGATTTTTAAGAAATGTTAAGCATGAACGTGTCGACCGAAATGCTAACAAGAAAATAGTGAAACCTGTATCAGATTTATCGCGACGTGGATTCAAAGGCGATGTCAGTAAAGTTTTAAAATGTTTTAACTGTCACGAAGTCGGACACATGGTTGCTAACTGTCAAAAACCGATAGTTAAATGTCAAAAATGCATGAGAGTAGGTCATGATGATCCTAACTGTACAAGAGAGATTAGAAAAGATAGGACTAACTTTAAAACTTTGTGACTAAATGAAAACAAACAAATGAAGACAGATGAAAAATTTAAAAAACCTGTTATAATCAACGGCAAAACTTTTACGGGCTACATAGATTTTGGAAGTCAGTGCTGTTTGATACGTGAATCAGTTGCGCGGACATTAGTAAATCCTAATAAATGGTTATATAACGATTTACCAATATTACGAGGGTTTAGTAATTCTACCACAAGTCCACTAGGTATTTGTAAGTTACGGTTGTCTGTGGATGGAGTTCTAGTTACGGTTGATTTAATCGTAATTTCAGATATTTTTTTGAGTTACGATGTTTTACTAGGACAGACAGCTACAGAACAATCTCACATGGAAGTCCTTAAAACAAGCAATGAATTGGTGTTCACATCTAAAAATAATAGTGGCAATAGACAGGACACATATAATCTGAAATGTTTCAAATCGATACAATTATACGGCAGTGGGTCGATTAAATGTTACACCTATAATTGTTTTTCGGGACCACTTGTTATAGAAAACGGGTATCGAAAATCATATAGGATTGAAGTAGGTAAATGCAATTTTTTAAATGGCTTAGGGTACGTTACGATAATTAACACAATGAATCAACCTTTATCGTTCAGTAAAGACGAACTTATTTCTCGTGGATATATAATAAACAATAACCAAGTTGAAAAGAAATGTTTCGATATTTTAAAAATTGATAAAGTGCTCACAAATATTACATTTGATGATTTAAATATTGGGCCCATAAATCATAGTCAAAAAGCAAAGTTAAAACAACTAATTGATGATTATCGTGATTGTTTTGCGATGAATTTGTCGGAATTGGGTCATACTACCGTAACAGCTATGGATATTCAATTTGACGATAATAATCCAGTAGTTTATCGCCCATATCGGCTTAGTCATACAGAACGCAACGAGGTGAGACTCGTGGTGGATGACTTATTAAAACATAATATTATTAGGGAATCATCTTCACCTTATGCTTCACCCATAATAGTAGTAAAGAAGAAAACCGGGGACAAACGATTGTGCGTGGACTATCGGGCTTTGAATAGAAAAACTTCTAAACAACATTATCCTATTCCACGAATAGAAGACCAAATTGACAGGCTAGCAGGGAACAAATATTTTTGTGCGTTAGACATGGCTTCAGGCTACTACCAAATAAGTTTAACAGAAGAGTCAAAAATCAAAACAGCGTTTGTTACACCAGACGGTCAGTTTGAATTTAATCGGATGCCGTTTGGTCTAGCAAACGCCCCTGCTGTATTTCAGCGTGCTGTCAACATGGTCCTAGGGAACGCTCGATTCGACACCGCATTAGCTTATATGGATGACATATTGGTCCCCTCTGACAGTTTTGAGCAGGGTATCGATAGACTAAAAACAGTATTCGAAAAATTACGACAAGCAAATTTGACCCTAAAACCTCAAAAATGCCATTTCTTTCAAGAGCGTGTAGACTATTTAGGTTTTGAGGTATCGAGTGAAGGGATCCGACCAGGTTCTCGTAAAATTGATTCTGTTTCCAATTTTTCACATCCTCGTGACGCTCATAACGTAAGGCAATTTATAGGATTAGTCAGTTTTTTCAGACGTTTTGTTAGAGGTTTTGCTGAAGTTGCCCGCCCTTTGACAAAATTATTAAAAAAAGACGTCAAGTGGGTTTGGAATGAGGAACAAGAGACTGCGTTCATTAAACTTAAAAACGCTCTAACTTCACGGCCTGTCCTATCATTGTATGACCCAAAATTAGAGACACAAATTCATACGGATGCAAGTAAACATGGGGTGGGTGCAATACTATTGCAGAAACAGGTGATGGTTTTTTTAAACCTGTTGCATTTTATAGCAGACAAACATCTCCTGAAGAATCTCATTTCTCATCATATGAACTAGAAGCACTAGCAGTGATATGCGCTTTAGTTCGATTCAGGCCATACGTTCTTGGATTACACTTTACCATTGTCACTGACTGTAATTCTTTGCGTGCAACTTTTCTTAAAAGGGATATGGTACCAAGAGTGGCTAAATGGTGGAGTTTAATACAGGAATTTGACTGCGATGTTGTTTATAGGTCTGGTCAGGTTATGCTACATGTTGCTGCGCTTAGTAGAAACCCAACGCTATCGCAAGAAGTAGGTGTGGTCAAAGAAATTGAGACTTAAGACGTTCTCAATATTAGCGATGACTGGCTTGCAACTGTACAATTAGGTGATTCTGAAATAAAACGGATTAAGGATATATCCTTTCAAATAAGGACTATAATGACATTGTAGAGATTCGCAAAAATTTTGTATTAAAGAAGGATCGTATTTATCGTGTTACAGAAAACGGGTTGAGGTGGGTTGTACCAAAAGAGTGTAGATGGCAGATTCTACAAAAAAATCATGACGAAATAGGGCACTTTGGTTTTGAGAAAACGCTCGAGCGAATTAAAGATCACTATTGGTTTCCGCGTATGCGTAGATTCACAAAAAAATATGTGACCGCGTGCTTAGAGTGTGCACATAATAAAATTCCATCGGGAAAGAAACAAGGTTATTTACACCCTATTCCGAAAATTTCTAAACCTTTTCATACAGTCCACATCGACCACGTCGGGCCGTTTGTTACAAGTAAAAGGAAGAATTCGTATATCCTTGTGATCATAGACGCGTACTCAAAGTTTATTGTTGTAAAGGCGGTCAAAAATACAAAGTCAAATACATCTATCGCGGTTTTAAGGGATTATTTCGGCATGTTCGGTGTACCGACACGATTAATTAGCGATCGGGGTACATCGTTTACAAGTATTAAATTTAAAGGTTTTATGAACGAAGTTGGTACAAAACACATTTTAAATGCTGTTGCTTCGCCACGGGCTAATGGCCAAGTGGAGAGGTACAACAGAACAATTTTAGATTCTCTTGCCGCTCAAAATCACGGTAAGGATGAACGTTTATGGGATGACCGTTTGCTTCAAGTTCAATGGGGCTTGAATAATACCGTCAATAAAGGTACGATAAGTCTCCATCAGAGATATTGTTTGGTCTTAAACTCACTAGTACCAATGAAGGTCATATCATACCCGAGATAGAATCAGACGTGGAAGACAATACAAATAAAAATAGTGATCAGGATAGTATTACTAAAATAAGAGAAGAAGTAGAACGGTATGTTGATGAGTCTCAAATAAAACAAAAGGAGTATTTCGATAAGAGAAGGAAGAAAGCGCAAAATTTCAAAATAGGGGATCTTTTTAGGGTAGCAAGAGAGACTCATAGTGTAGGTAAAAGTAAGAAACTGTTACCGAAATTATCAGGTCCGTATCGAATTACAAAAGTGTTTGACAATGATAGATATGAAGTTATAGACACTCCGTTAACTAGGAAAAGTTCGAACCTTTACAAAGGGGTATACGCAGTGGATAAAATTTATCCGTGGTTGTGTTTTGGAACGGATATGATTGACGAATCATCAGAAAGTGAAATGAGCGAAAATGAACAGTTAAATGAAAGAGGAGGCAGACTGATATGATGTATGTATTGGATAATTTTGTATACAATACTAATGTTGCATAAAATAGGAAATGCGCAAAGTGTGTAACGCATTATGAATAAGATGCACAAGGTGTGCCATGCAATGCACAAGATGTGCGATGCAATGCGCAAGGTGCGCTACGCATAATTTATATGATGCACAGGTTGTGCGATGCAATGCGCAAGGTGTGCAACGCAAAATTAATAGTATGCACAAGGTGTGCGATGCAATGCGCAAGGTGCGCAACGCATAATTTAATAGGATGCACAAGGTGTGCGATGCAATGCGCAAGGTGCGCGACGCATAATTAATATGATGCACAAGGTGTGCGATGCAACGCGCAAGGTGCGCAACGCAAAATTAATAGTATGCACAAGGTGTGAGATGCAATGCGCAAGGTGCGCAACGCATAATTAATAGGATGTACAAGGTGTGCGATGCAATGCGCAAGGTGTGCAACGCAAAATTAATAGTATGCACAAGGTGTGCGATGCAATGCGCAAGGTGCGCAACGCATAATTTAATAGGATGCACAAGTTGTGCGATGCAATGCGCAAGGTGCGCGACGCATAATGAATATGATGCACAAGGTGTGCGATGCAACGCGCAAGGTGCGCAACGCAAAATGTTCAAGTGCACAAGGTGTGCGATGCGGAGTGCACAAGGTGTGCGATGCAGAGTGCACAAGGTGTGCGATGCAGAGTGCGGAAGGTGCGCGATTCGAAGTGCGCAAGGTGCGAGATGCGGAGCGCACAATGAGTGCGATACGGCGCGCACAATGAGTGCGATGCGGAGTGCACAAGGTGCGCGATGCGGAGTGCGCAGTGTGGCTTGTAGCATTTTCGTTGACAAAAATAAAATAAAAAAAAAAAGAAGGAAGAAAAACAAGAGAGAGTAGACGGAGTCGGATTGTTATAAAAAAAGGACTTCGCGCCCTTTTTCCGAAGTAAACAAAAGGGTTAAAAACTATATATGTTATTTTGAGTTAAGCAGAAGTATTGTGAATTGTACTGTAGTTGCAGTGAAATAAACTTATTAACTGTAATACGTGGACTTATTTAACAAGTGATCTAACACTTGTCTTCGTAAGCCTCACTGAGACTCACCCAAACTTCACGTGCTGTTTTTGCACTATACACATGTGCGAAACATGCAGGCTCAAGGAGCAGACATAACGTCGTTGGTGCCTTCCTGTCAGTATCTTTCAATTCTGCTGTTATCTCTGTAGCTTCAATTACCTTGAACCAGTTTTTGAACTCTAAGTAATTCCTCACCACAAATTTCCAATTAGCGAAGTCCTCAGCACCATTCAATTTTCTTATCTCACAAATTGAACCTGAATGTTCTTCTGTCATGATGAGAATTTCACAACTGACACCTTTTCAAGACACTCGTTTGTATTGTGTTCTAGCTTCTAAGCGTTTTAAAGCCTGGGCCTGGGCCCATAACCTGTTGAAATCAAGAGGCTACTTGGATCGAACACATTTATTAAACACCACAATTATTATAATAAACAACGACTTTTTTCCTTTGACGGAACAGTTTGTAGTGACATATTCTAAACAGTTTTACTCGAATCTTAAAACACTGTCATGTAGGTATACAACCTCCATCAAGAATATCGAGTGAGGCCGATTGAAGCTCACGCAGTATTGCAATGAGCACCCCAACCCCATCTCGCTTCCCCGTGGCGTCTCGATCCCGATCACAGCGGAATACAATGTAACGAGGGTCAACAAACTCGCTATTCGCTATTTCTGGTATCCAGCCAAGTCTCTGTTAATACTATGACGTCATATGAGGAGGCCAAGACATTCACGAGTAACGAGTGTAGCTTAGTTCTAATTCCCCTACAGTTCTGGTAGTAAATTAATAAATGATTAGTGCTATCCATTAAGGACGCGTTTACGAATCTAACAAAAATAAGCAGTTTTTCGGTACATTTTGCGGGAAAATGATACGAAACCAAATCTAACTAATAATTACCACAGATAGATTGCTCCTTCATCTTCAAATGTTGGTACATTTTTATTCGAAAAGTTTGGTTTATAATATAGTAAAAAATATTTTCCGTTGCCTCTTCACACAAAATTGACGATATCGTAATGACTTTAGGTACATTTTTCTTCTATTTATTAACATAAATTTATGTATTTAAAAATATTTTATGTAAGCAGACATGTTCAACTCAAAATGATGGTATAAAGAACTATCAAAATGTTACCAATTGGCTCAGAAAAAAAATAAAAATCGAGTCTATTTTTTCACATATTTAGCTGTAACATGTGAATCTTAATGCACTGCATTAAGGGTTATTTTACTGGTCACTGTCTTGATTTATTACACAAAAAATTGTAATGAAATATTAGTCTGCGCCATAGAGGAAAAAAAATTTGTATGAAATAGAGAGCCCTCTCACGAGAATTTTTGTCCCCCTTTTTGAAGCGCCACCTGATATTAAATCCCTTGAACACACACACATGCACATACACGCATACATTTACACGTGTACATATTATATATATATATACATATATATATATGTAGGTAGGTAGGTTTTGTAGTGGGAATTGGGAATGCATGCATTATAAAAATTAGTTTTTACAACATTTTGTATTTGTTCTTGATTTGAAATAAATAACTTATTAAATAAGGTTTCCAAAAACAAATACGTTGAATGTTTACAATAACTGAACGTTTATAACACAACCACAAAATAAAAATGATTATTAAAACTGTATAATTAATTTATTAACTTTTTTAGGACACTTTTTATAATATTGGACATAAAATAAAACAAAAAAAAAAAAACAAAAAACCAACTATAAAATAAAATAAATACTTATTTAATGTAAAGTTTGTGAAATACTGTTTTAACTGAACCTGAAATTTACAAAGATAATTTATTTTTTTAATCTCGATTTGGGCACATCTTTACTCAAATGTGAAACATACTTTGGATCATACAAATTCAAATCAAAAGGCATTTATTTACTCCAACTAGGCTGAGAATCAGCACTTTGAAATTACTGACAGTCCCACAAAATGCCCGGCCTTCACCACTTCACAACAACAAGGGCGCACGCAACAACAAACTCCCCACCAGCCTAAACAAATTTGATTCTATACAATACTATGAAAACATTCGTCCAATTGTTTGGAGGGATAAATCAACAACTTTTTGTTCTGAAAATATTATTTTGCTATAATATAATAATTATTTTCAGTATTTTCAGACATTAAAACACTTTTTCTACATGTTTTAAAGGTTTTTTTAAGACATTTCCTCAGGACCCTCCCATCACCCATCATACGAAGTGGGCAGAAGCGAAATTTTTTTAAAAGGATGGAATTATTACATTGTACCTACTACCTACATACCGTTTAAAGAATGGATTATCGTAGGGTTCGAATACGTATTAAGAAACACCGGCCAAGTGTGTGTCGGACCACGCACAATGAAGGGTTCCGTAGGTGGATCCATTTATAATCCCAAAAACAAACTTAGTTGAAAAACATGTTCTCCCATACATCGATTTACGTCACAGTGAAATCACCAACTGCAAATGTACGTTTGTAAGCGCAATAAAAATATAATTATGATAAATCTACAAATGTAGGCCGTTTACATATTATTATTTATTTAATTTTCTTTTATTTTTTCGATATACATATTAATTATATTTTTAAATATTAGAATATAAAAAACATAAAAACATTTAAAAATATAAAAAACAGTAGCCCACCGGTATCGGGAACAGGGTCCAAGTTACCGGTGGTCAGGGTTCCAGAGAGAAGAACCTCCTGACAATGCGGGCCGTGTCCAGAAGTACTGCTTTCTGAATCAAGCCCTTTATCCAGCTACCTAACGCGAGCCTCTTCAGGTGTTGGTCGAGGCTCTTGGCAATCAGCCCATTGGCTGTCACGACTATCGGCACAATGATTGCTGAGTCAACATCCCACATGTCGACAACCTCGCGAGCCAAGTCAAGATACTTGATTTGTTTATCTTTCTCGGCTTTCACGAGGTTCTCATCATGCGGGACGGTTATGTCAACAATCATTGCGCGCCGCTCTAATCGATCCATCACCACTACATCAGGCTTATTGGCAACAATAGTCCTGTCAGTGATGATGGATCGATCCCAGTACAACGTGATATTTCCATTTTCGAGAACTGGGTCGGGCACATACCTGTAGTACGGTACCTCCGATTCCACAAGGTTGTATTTCAGAGCAAGTTGCTGATGGATTATCCTGGCTACAAGGTTGTGTCTATGCAAGTACTCTCCGTTAGCTAGACGAGAACACCCGGAGATAATATGCCTAATTGATTCCCCCGGTCGGTGGCATGCCCGACAGATGTCAACCGTGCCGTCTTTCACAATATATCTCCGGTAATTGTTCGTCATCATAACTTCGTCCATAATTGCACATTATTATTATTTATTATTATTATATTTACATATTATTTACATATTTCTCAAAATGATGGTATAAAGAACTATCAAAATGTTACCAATTGGCACAGAAAAAAAATAAAAATCGAGTCTATTTTTTCACATATTTAGCTGTAACATGTGAATCTTAATACACTGCAATAAGGGTTATTTTACTGGTCACTGTCTTGATTTATTACACAAAAATTTGTAATGAAATATTAGTCTGCGCTCAGCCGCCGTCGTGGGTGGACTCTGTGTCGGTTGTAAGCAGCAGCTTGTGCTGAAAAAGATCGCTGTACGGGTAGAAAATATTTGACATACCAAACTTGATACTTCACGCATTCTGTATGACTATCGTATGAAAGATTTTATTCACAGTCTTATATTATTTTTTTAGAAGTAGGGATTATTCATATTTCGTTTCGGTCATGATGGAGTCACCTGAAGGTGTACTTCGAAGACTGCTACTGGAACTAATAGACGAGCTGAGCTAGGTGTGCCGAGTTTGGGCTCGTTTTGTTAGTTATGTTGAGACCTTACCTCCGGACTTGATGGAGTGACCTGCAGGTGTACTTCGAAGACTTCTACTGGAACTAAGAGACGAGCTGAGCTAGGTGTGCCGAGTTTGGGCTCGTTTTGTTAGTGATGTTGAGACCTTACCTCCGGACTTGATGGAGTGACCTGCAGGTGTACTTCGAAGACTGCTACTGGAATTAAGAGACGAGCTGAGCTAGGTGTGCCGAGTTTGGGCTCGTTTTGTTAGTGATGTTGAGACCTTACCTCCGGACTTGATGGAGTGACCTGCAGGTGTACCTACTTCGAAGATTGCTACTGGAACTAATAGACGAGCTGAGCTAGGTGTGCCGAGCTGGGGCTCGTTTTGTTAGTTATGTTGAGACCTTACCTCCGGACTTGATGGAGTGACCTGAATTTACTTCGAAGACTGCTACTGGAACTAATAGACGAGTAGAGGAAGATGTGCCGAGTTTGGGCTCGTTTTGTTAGTTATGTTGAGACCTTACCTCCGGACTTGATGGAGTGACCTGCAGGTGTACTTCGAAGACTTCTACTGGAACTAAGAGACGAGCTGAGCTAGGTGTGCCGAGTTTGGGCTCGTTTTGTTAGTGATGTTGAGACCTTACCTCCGGACTTGATGGAGTGACCTGCAGGTGTACTTCGAAGACTGCTACTGGAACTAAGAGACGAGCTGAGCTAGGTGTGCCGAGTTTGGGCTCGTTTTGTTAGTGATGTTGAGACCTTACCTCCGGACTTGATGGAGTGACCTGCAGGTGTACTTCGAAGACTGCTACTGGAACTAAGAGACGAGCTGAGCTAGGTGTGCCGAGTTTGGGCTCGTTTTGTTAGTGATGTTGAGACCTTACCTCCGGACTTGATGGAGTGACCTGCAGGTGTACCTACTTCGAAGATTGCTACTGGAACTAATAGACGAGCTGAGCTAGGTGTGCCGAGCTGGGGCTCGTTTTGTTAGTTATTTTGAGACCTTACCTCCGGACTTGATGGAGTGACCTGAATTTACTTCGAAGACTGCTACTGGAACTAATAGACGAGTAGAGGAAGATGTGCCGAGTTTGGGCTCGTTTTGTTAGTTATGTTGAGACCTTACCTCCGGACTTGATGGAGTGACCTGCAGGTGTACTTCGAAGACTGCTACTGGAACTAAGAGACGAGCTGAGCTAGGTGTGCCGAGTTTGGGCTCGTTTTGTTAGTTATGTTGAGACCTTACCTCCGGATTTGATGGAGTGACCTGAATGTACTTCGAAGACTGCTACTGGAATTAATAGACAAGTAGAGGAAGATGTGCCGAGTTTGGGCTCGTTTTGTTAGTTATGTTGAGACCTTACACCCGGATTTGATGGTGTGATCTGAAGGTGCACCTTCCAAAAAGTTATTTTTCACTTTGTAGTGTTATTTTTTTGGGAAGTCGGTTGTTTTTTTTTTTTGGGAAACAATTTGTATTTTTCATTTTTTTTGTACCTGCCCCACACAAATTCCTATTACTTTAAGCAAAATTCATAAAGCCATACCTTATAAAGGTATACCTTATCCTGAGGCATACCTTATCCATTCAAAAATGAGAGAATTTGCAAATCCGTCTATAGAGATATGACGGAGCTGTGCCCGAACATACATTAAAAATAATTACTTCTTCTTTTTTGAAGTCGGTTAATTATTAAATCAATTCATAAACTTTTGTTTAAGAGAATTTGCAAATCCGTCTATACAATGTGTCGTTTTGCATCCTCGTCAAATTCAAGGAGGTAACTATGCTAATGATTCTCGATACGAATCAATAATAAAATAAGTAGGTAATTTTTTTATTGTTTTTCTAATTTTCGGAAATCGGCATGTGTGGGACACGCATGTTAAAACGCGACCCGTGTGATACCGCACTGCAATTGCTCTTTTACACACACTTAAAAACTCATGTGGTTTAAATACGATACAATAATTTTGCCTACCCCTGCGCGCGCGCTCCCTCACCGCCGCCAGCGCCCTACTATTATCCCTAAACCCACCCGGCCACGCCCACATTTCGACTAGTGTGATTGATGTCGCCGTCGTGAGCACGTCTTTCGCGATTTCCCGGCTCGCGGTCATTTAATTTCGTTTTAAATACGACACGATGACGGAAAACTACTCCAATGTTGAGTTAGTGGAGATGGTGCGTTTATACGCGATAAGTGGAGTGGCGTGGTAGTGGAGTGGAGTGTTCTGTGCAGATGTTCGCGGAAATGTTTCCCAATCGGCCACCACCGCGGCGTCGAGGAGATGCTCGATGACGTTCCCCTGGCAATCCATCGCAACTTGTTTTACCAGCAGGACGGTGCCCCTCCTCACTACGGTCGTCAAGTACGCGAGTAGGTACTTGACCGAAAGGTTCGGCAATCAGTGGATTGGCCGCGGTGGACCTGTGGCCTGGCCTCCGCATTCTCCGGACTTAACGCCCCTGCATTAAAAGACTAGTGTACACAGACGAAATAACTAGTGTTACAGAATTGAGGGAAAAAGTGTTTAGTGCTTTCGACACTGTGAAAACGAATGTGTTTGTGTTGCGAAAGCTAAAAGAAAACCAGCGACGCGACGTCGCACTATGGAAAATGGTAGAACAAGCGCATATCAAAAATGCTTTTTACGAATATCATAATTTGGCTAATATGGCTATTTTATTAGGTTCTCTAATGGTCAAATTATAATATTCATTAGGATTTTTTCACTTAATACGCGAAATTATATTTTTTTTCATAGATAGAAATACATAGAAGACAGAAGTGCGAAACTCAAGTCTTTGCGTATACATGTTTCAATACCATATTGTGAAAAAATACTTGGTACAGATATGCAGTATTTTACATTTTTAGAAAGGTTATTTTATACTTTTTGCGATACAATTTAATGATTTTAAAAGTAAAGAAAAATATTTCAGTAATTACTTAAAAAGTGACATACCTTATTTCTCACTTATATTGTTTTTCGTCGAAGGTTTTCAGTGTTACCCACGTTTGCCCAAGCGCTACTTTTTGTGTTGAGTAGTAGTCTAACTATTCATAAATAGAATGCAAAAAAAATCAGCTGCGGAAATTTGCGGTTTTAGAAGATATGAGAAAAAAACTGATAAAAGTCAGTTCCCGAAAATTGGTATCTTTTGCGGTTTACCACTGACACCATTCACATGAACAATATGGAACTTTTTGGAGATTTTCTTCATTATTTCGTGATAATAAAGGGACCTTATCAAATTTGCACTCGGTTTGCGTGGGAAATTATAAGATAATAATGATTTAGGTACCAATTCGATATTGTAAAATGAGTATATAAAGGGAAGCAAAAACTATTCGAACCATCTACATCAGTGTAACTTCAAGTGAAGCAAATCTCATCTACGCCTATTATTTCTGCAGATTGTGAAGTGTTAAAATGTCTTCCTTCAGCTGTACCAAACGAGACTTCATAATCCCCTATATCGAGGGCGGCAAGACCATGGAATCATTATCCAAAGTTTTAGTGCAAAAACTCAATGTTTCTGAAAACAACTTGTGTTTTATAATTAGTGACATACAAAGGCACATTCTTCCTATTTTCAACAAACGCTGGGCCCTGGCATCTCGGAAAAAAGAAACATTTTTACAGAAGAATTGTACTTGGTTGGACTCAAGGTATTCGTTAAATTTACCGGATTCTGAACAATATTCTACGCCATCAACATCTGGCCAACGAGGAAGAGCATGCTTGGCTTATGGAGACTCCTCAGAATCTACCAAGAAGAGGAAAAACACTCTTCTACTCCAAGAATATGGCTTCGAACATATAAAAAACGCCTATGTGCAGGGACTACGGGCTTTACGTGAGTACACAGAAGCTCATCTTGTCGAAGAATTAAGAACCGCTGACACTCAAAAGAAATTAGATTTCTCAAGTAAGTGGAACGACTCAGACCAGATGAAGATTCTTTCCGATACAGAAGCATTGAGTGCTTTTATAGATTTAGATCTAACAAAAGCACAATATTATGTACCTGAAAAACTTAACCAACGAACGAAAGTGTTGTATATTCCCGCCTTACTACAAAATACAAGAAATAAAAAGATCCTGTTATCCACCATCTTCTACGATCGAAATCACGAATACTTATGCTAAAGTGATTAATATCCAAGATTTATTGGATCATACTGCTGCTAGAATTTTAAAAATCGATTCTGTTTTCCAAAAACAACATAGAACATTGATCCTTTATTGTAAATGGGGATGTGATGGTTCATCTGGTCAAAGCCAATACAAGCAAATACTTGCAGAAGAGTCGGAAACAATTTCAGATGCCAATTTGTTCATCACTTCATTAGTCCCCATCAGATTAGTTGATGTGCAATCGGGATCCGTTGTTTGGCAAAATCCGGTACCTTCATCTGTCCGTTTTTGCAGACCCATTTCTATTGAGTTTTGTAAGGAAACTCCAGAAAAAACCAAGGCAGTTGTCGATGATATTAAAAAACAAATTAGGGCTGCACAAGCATCACTTATAAACAAAGATGGTGTTGTAGTAAATGTGAAGCATGAACTATTTCTAACGATGATCGATGGAAAGGTGGCTCAGGTCCTTACAGATACTCCATCTGGTTCCACGTGCACGATATGTGGGGCTACTCCACGGCTAATGAATGACCTATCGAAAGTAACTGCCAGACCTGAAAACGAAAACGCCTACCAATACGGATTGTCTACCTTACACGCCTGGATTCGCTGCATGGAAATGATATTGCATATTTCCTATAATCTTTCGTTTAAGACGTGGTCTGCTTCAACTGAGGAAAATAAGAGATTAAAAAAAGAAAAGAAAGAACTTGTTCAAAAACGTTTCAGGGAGGAGTTAGGATTAATCGTCGACAAACCTCGGCAAGTTAGCGGGAATACGAACGATGGCAATACCGCACGAAGATTCTTCTATAATAGCACTTGCTCATCGGAAATAACAGGTGTAGATGAGGCATTGATTAAACGCCTGTACATTATCTTGCAAGTTTTATCTTCTGGAATGATGATCGACCCTGAAAAATTTGGGGAATATGCAATAGAAACTGCAAGAATCTATGTAAGTAATTACGATTGGTATTATATGCCATCCTCCGTTCATAAAATACTCATACACGGGGAAAACGTTATCAAACATTTTGCGGTGCTTCCTATTGGACAGCTATCGGAAGACGCACAAGAGTCTCGCAACAAAGACTACAGAAACATTCGACTTCATCATGCCAGAAAATGTTCCCGATCTGCTACAAATGAAGATGTCTTTAAAACGCTTTTATACACGTCAGTTCATATATAACAAGTTTGAGAAAACCGTACGTAAGAAATGTGAAAGAACTTGAAGAAGAGGCACTAAGTCTTTTAAGCGTGGCACCTGAAAGTGAACCCACCTTTACCGACCCTGATCCTGAAGTGGTATAAGTTAAAATAATATTTATAATTAGTTATTACTTATATTTGTACCTAGCTACATCATTTCCTGAAGCCAGAGTATAGGATGTACCTATTAGTAATATGATTTTAATTTAGTAAATTGTTTTCATATATAAATATATTGTTTACCTTGCTTGTTGTAATTAACCATGGTTTAATCTTTTTAGTCATTATAAACTTGCATTCCATTTGAAATAAATTTTTAACTATTTTTTTCGTGATTTTTTCCCATTTCTTTCATTCTATGCAAAAAAACATACATAGATATACAAGAAAACAGGATAAACTACACATCATTCGAATCTCCAAACCTTACTGCATATTTGTGCCAAATTTCATCACGATACGACAAAAATTCATGAAGTTACAGATTTTTGATCCGATACCGACCTATATTTTCCATAGTGCGTCGTGCTAGACTGTGTTTAGAACGTGAAGGTGGCCACTTCGAACAATACCTCCGGCTAGCGTAGGTTATTTATTTATTTGTACATACAATCATTTGTGAATACGTAGTTAGTTAAATCAATTGGTGTAAATAAATTGATTTAAAATTTTTAACTACGCCTAAAATACCGGTCTAGAATATCTGATAACCAGTGCTCCTAAACAAATGTATCACTTAAAAAGCTAGCTTTCCATTTTTATTACAAAGTAATAAACCATTTTAGATTTAGTACATTACATAGGTACACTAACTGAGGTATTTTTGACGGTCCTTTGCCCGTTAAATAGGAAGGAAAATTTGAAATCAACCAATTTCATACACAGATAATAATTAAACAATACATTGCAGAAAACAATGACTTTCAAATAAAAACAAAAAATAAACAAAGTCGTGTAATAAGTGCGCAGGCGACCCGCCCCGCGCCAACAAAATAATTCGCGGAATATTCGCGGACAAGCCTAACCGCTGCAGTTCTCGGGAAGCGGGACGGGTGAGTGGATACGATTTACAATTTCCCAATTTTATTATTTACTGACCATTTATCAAAAATAAAATAAATTGTATACGTAATGCAAAACTAACACTTTATTAATCAAAGCTGGTAACTACGTACCTAGTCTTACAGGTTTTTATTATTACCTACTTATCTAAACTACGCACGGCGCGTATTTCGTGCCTACACGTTTTTATAACTAAGATAAATTTACAATTTTAGGATTACTTACTGTCCGATTACAGGAATGAAATACATTTTATAAGCAAAACTAACATTTTATTAATCAGCTGATAGTTACGTCACAAATTATTTAAGTTGTAACAGATACCTCACTCCCTACAAAATCTCCTATACTTACCTATCGCGATAAAAGCATTTTTCATGTCGTCGGCGACCGCTACGTGCTAAACTGTGCCTAAGACGCTCGACCCTAGAGTTATTATCGTTTCGCTGCCACTTGGGCTTACAGACAGTTATCGCGCGCAAGTTCATGAAGTGATGTAGCCCTGGCTACGTTTTTTGCATTACCTACGTTGACTTTTGACCTTTCCTTGGCGCATAGTGAGTCATTTTTTACTAATTCTAATTAAGCTTAAAAATTATCTAAGTAATTATCCACAGTTTATGCCATGTAGGTGATTTTTGCTATTGCTAGCCGCACGCGCCGCTGTTACGTGGGCGGGGTCTGCCGGTCGTCGACACGCACGCACACAGCGTCATATTCGTGCGACACTGCCTACCGCATACGCTACGGGGCGATTCTGTTCTTTGCAAGTGGTGTATTCTGAAATACTGTCAAACTTAAATAACGAAAAAAACAAGTATGTATTTATTATTGAGCAGGTATCGTTATTGTATTTGATTATTTATGTCTTTCATAACAGCCTCCTGAAATTTGACGAGGATGCAAAACGACATATTGTAGAGATATGACGGAGCTATGCCCGAACATACATTAAAAAAAATACTCCTTATTTGAAGTCGGTTAATTATTAAATCAATTCATAAACAAAAAGTTATGCCCGAATTTACTTGCAAGGTTATTGGAGTACCTCTAGGTACTCCAATAACAACTTTGACAGAAATGAGGGTGTACCGTGGTATACTAAACATATCTGCGTATCCCTTTAGAGGGTACAGGCGTGATGTTATATTGTGTGATTGCGTAAACAATGCATATGCGATAGCAGCAATCGCGGTTGATTTGCGCATTTATTGAGCCCTCCGTTGTCTGACTCCGAAACTCTCCATCAAGACAATTTCGGAATAAAGTTAAACCTCTTTCGAACAAAAAAAGATTTTTGCAAGTCCGTCTATATATTATTATGACGGAGTTATCTAACCTAACACCCTTTTTTTTTTTTTAGGATGGGAAATCATCCAATGACTCCTCCCGCTCTGGGTGGAGCGGAAGGGAGTGTCAGACTCTTACTGACTAAAACCCATCCGTGTTCCTTCCTTAGCCCTTTATGTTCCGGGGTAGCGGTAACCCTTTCGGAGAATCCCGCTGCTCCGGCAGGCTTCGGCCCTAACGGGCCCCTCCTTTGATGCTGACATCTCTTTGAGGCGCGCGTGGAACACATACGCGCCGTCCGGCACGGGCCTGGTCCTGATCGGACGGCGAGCTACCCATTACTCGCCGTCCGCAGGCCCGCGCCTACGGTGGCCGGGAGTCGTCACGCGGCTCCCGACGCCCGGAGCGTCTACCGCGGCGGCTGGGACGGGCGGCTCTCTCCGCTCTCTCCCTCGCCCATCCCGCCACCTCCTTCGCTAGCATGACTGCTTCGCAGAAGGAGGTGACTGCCTCCCACTCCCTGTCGCCCCGGACCATGGCTTGGACCAGGGCCGGGCGCGAGAGGTCGCCGCCGCTGCCGATCGCCTCTACGAGGACACGGCGGTGCTCTGCCCAAGCGGGACTGACCTCCACCGTGTGCACCACCGTGTCCTCTGGGCGATCCTCGCAGTGGTGACACCCGGGCGTTTCCTCCCGCCTGATGATGTGCAGGAACCTCCCGAAACATCCGTGTCCGGTGAGGATCTGCGTCAGGCGGTAGGTGAGGGCGCCGTGACGCCTCTCTAGCCACTCTTCAAAGAGGGGCCTTACCGCCGCTATCGCGGCGTGCCCTGCGCTGGGTTGCGACAGTCGCGCTTTCCATGCCGCCATGAGATCGCGCCGGAGGTCCGTCCGCTCCGCAGCAATTTGCCGCGGAAGCGGGTTTTCCCCCCGGCGTAGTGCCTCCGCGCGCCACTCAAAGAGGCGCGCGAGGACTATCGCCTCCAGATCCCATGGCAACCTAACACCCTTACATAAAAATAAAAAATGTCTAAGCATCCGAATTGAGAACCTCCTCCTTTTTTGAAGTCGGTTAAAAATACTAAATAAAACGAATAAATTCAGCTTTTTTTAAATTATATGTTTTCAAAAAGCTTGTCGCGCAAATTGTAAATACATAGGTACTTTGGCATGTACTTGCTTACCAATCAAGTAAGTAAATGGTATCTACTTTTATGAACATTTCATGGTACAAACTTTTTGACAACAAATCATAGTAAGCTTAAAAAAATACATGCAAAAATTAAATAAAAGTAGGCTCAAGTATCAAGTCGTCTCAGTTTACTCATAATTTCGCCGCTTCGCGCATGTCGCTGTGTGTGTGAGCCGTGCGCGTGTAGTAGTAAGACTCAATACCTAAAATTGAAGCGCGTCAATTCGTAAACGCCTCCTTAACAGAGTGTATTGCAACAAATTTATATAGATCTCGCGTTCTATTGTAAAACTTGACAAATTGTGGAATCCAATGAATTCTAACAGTTGTACATTTATAGTTGTTGAAATAAATTAATAAGACAACATTAAAACTACTATATAATTTTGGTTTACACGTCATAGCATGCAGATATGATTTTATAAAAATCGTCTTTAAAATTGATTTCATATTAAGTTTGAATAAGTTTGGTTTTTGGTTTTGTATTTTAGATAGATTTAGATTGAATAAAATAGTATGTTTCATGGCATGCATAATTTTGTAAAAACTTTTTTACAAAAAAAAAACTACAAAGTGGCAGGTGTCGTTGGTTCTGCATTTTCGTTTATTGACACCGACTTCCGAAATAAAAGTTATTTATCACTTTGTAGTTTTTTTTGGAAGTCGGTTGTTTTTTTTTGTAAAAAAGTTTTTATTTTTCACTTTTTAGTGAGAGAGTTTGTAATTTATCTAAGTTACAATAGCCTAACGTCAACTGCTCATCAGCTTTTACAAAATATTGCTTTTCCCGATGCTGGGACGTTAATTTTTGAGGAGTTCTCCTGGTAAGAACCTGAAGAACTCCACTCCACCACCACACGCATTGTGACGAGCATAAATTGCTTAGCAACCATATTAAAGTAATCGAATCGCAACCCGTGAAATATTTATCATTGATTAGTTCCGATGGCCGTCTGTAGCCTTCATCATCAGCTCCACTTTACCAAATGATGATTTCCGAGAGCAAATGCTCAAGTTACTCTAAAAAATATCCAAATCGCTATAGGTTTGCCAATAAAATTTGAGGGTTTCCCTCGATTTCCATGGGATCCTCTCATCAGATTCCAACTTGCTGACAATGGGACCACCTTGGGAGTATACCCTTTCAAACAAAAAAATAATTTTCGAAATCGATCCACAAATGACGGAGAAATCGGTGAACATACAAAAAAAAAAAAAAACATACATAAAGTCGAACATATAACCTCCTCCTTTTTGGAAGTCGGTTAAAAAGTCGGTAACACAACAGAGTAAGACATAAAAAATATAACAGTAAAAACAATATAGAATATTAATACCTATGTGGGCTAGACATTAAATTTATTCGACCGATTTGGATCGAATTTTATCGAGGTCTCTTTCTCCGCGTATAGCAAACGAGGGTTCGCCTTCACGCTCTCGGACAAGTATTGTGGCATTTCTAATCCACACATATTTATAGTCGTGGCTTTTGGCGACATCCCGGGCTTTACGAAATAACTGTTTCTTCTTCAGGGTTAAATGCTCATTAAGGTAAATAGAAGATGTCGTTCCAGTTATGCCAATTTGTTCTGTCTTGAAAGATGATGCCTTACGGAAGGCACTAAGGAGGTTATCCCTATGTATACACGACGTGAATCTGACGATGACATTTTTTGGTCTAGTGCTTTGTTGGTGAGCATGTGGCACTCTATGAACGGCGACAATATTCTGCTGTGCCACTGGGGAGTTAAGTACAAGACCAATTGCTTGAATGAGGGCCGGTAGGCTCTCGTTGCGCCTTTCGGGCAAATTACCTATCTCAACATTGCATTGACGGGCCTGTTGTTCCAAGGTATCAATTTTGGTCTCTCTCAAAAATTTTACCTGTGCAGTAATAGAAAAGGGTTTGACAACTGATACAAATAGGCCCGGGTCAAGTCCGACCAATACAGTTGAAGAGGGTTCTGTACACGATGATTGTGCATCACCATCAGGATTAGTGATTCAAACAAATAGACCGGGTCCAACTAAAATCTTTATTTTGTGAAATACGAGAAGATGTATTAAAGCGTGGATCTTGTTGTTGTTCGTAATCCGTATCAGTTCTATTCAACATTTGAGATAATTCTTCCTCAGCTTCTTCAATAGTTTTGAAATGATTGCGTTTTAATGTACAGTTGTAGGTGTTCCAGTCCGGCTGTGGTAGGATTGCAGGGTTCTTGCAAAGTAGCTCGCCATTTTTTTTTGTCCAGTATAACTTTCCATTGTTCTCCCAAGAAGCGGGCACTGTTGATAATTCAACCCGGCCTTTTTTTACGAGTCGAAACGATTTTGAACATGTTTCTGAAAAAAAAAAACTATAACACTTCAAAAATACTACAACACACAAACAACAACAACACAATTATAAATACTAACTTTATACAATAAATCTCGATGTTTACGTTTGTATCTTACTTATTGACTACACGAGCGCGACAAGAAAGCTACGATAACGGGGACCTCCCTACTTAATGTTACAATTTGGAATGAACAAAAACGCAGCGAGCGTGGCCGAGCGCAAACCGATCGTAAGCCGAGTTTAGCCGAGCGCCCATTTGAAGCGTTGTGGTGGGAAAGGAAGCGCGATACTTTTGGTTGCGACTACCTACAATGTGCTGTGTGTTTATAATTATGTGTTTTTTTTTTTTTTTTTATCTTTATTTAAAGAGCTTTGTCTTAGATCGACAATGTCGCTCTATACGTTATCATAAACATAAACAAAAACAAACAAAAAAAAACATCAAACAAAAAACAAAGGGAAAACAGGGAAAGCTTTTTTTTTTTTTAAGGATGGGAAATCATCAAATGACCCCTCCCGCTCTGGGTGGAGCGGGAGGGAGTGTCAGACTCTTACTGACTAAAACCCATCCGTGTTCCTTCCTTAGCCCTGTATGTTCCGGGGCAGCGGTAACCCTTTCGGACAATCCCGCTGCCCCGGCAGGCTTAAAACAGGGAAAGCTTGAGATTGCAACAATCAACGTCTCAATCTCAAGCCCAAATTGACCAGCCTGTACAGCGCCATAGCTGCCCCCGACATCGGAACAGCTAAGGCGCTGTTACATCCACCCATCGTACGAATTCCGGGATATTTGTGTAAGATTTCTATTCTAAGCGACTCGTTCCGGACACATTCCATCAAGATATGATATAGATCTTCAGCTGTATTGCATTCTGTGCAATTTGGTGACTCAATTTTGCCCATTAAATGAGCAAATTTATTAAGTGGAATGTGTCCGGAGCGTAGTCTCAACGCTGTGACCAAACTGAACCTATTCAAACTGTTGCCAATACAGGGACAATACAAAGGCTGTGGTTGTATGGTCTTATACCATATACCCACTTCTCTCGATCTTTCATCGAAGTATTCTTTCCATGCCGAGTAGCATCTATTTTTGACCAACGATACACACTCTGTGAAGAAAGGGAGAGATGGAGCTACGACACCGTCTATCGCAGCTTCTTTAGCTTGGGCGTCTGCTCTTTCGTTACCTTCAATTCCACAGTGTGAAGGTATCCACTGCAAGTAGACCGATTTTGACTGCATTTGGAGTTCCATCATGAGTTGAATAATCGTGTAGGCAATCGGGAATCCTCGACAACTCGAGGTACAGCGAGCCAAATGTTGCAAAGCGCTTTTTGAGTCTGTAAAAACTACAAACCCATCGAAATTGATGGTAAGTAAATGTGTTAAAGCCGCTTTAATAGCGATTAATTCAACATGCATGATAGAGAGACCAAAGACAATCTTAATCTTATAATCTTGATTTAACTGTGGATCGTAAAAGGCAGCTCCCGATCCATTAGTATCTTTGGAACCATCCGTGAAAATTTTATAGAAATTATGAAATTTTTCATTACACATGTTTTCAAAATTCTGTAATAATTCATTGGATTTATAATTTCTTTTGGCTTTATTAATTAGGTCCATATTAACAGCGATATATTGGGGCAAATTTATGCTACTAACCCACGTATCTAACGAGAACATTTCTAATTTTGAACTAATTGTCATTCGAGTATTCTTTAAACTATTATGCGTTTCTATCAATAAAGAACACTTTTTCCTTACCCATCGGCGATTAGAGAGACGTTACGAGAGCTCCGAAATCAAACCTATAGTCTTATCATCTTTTAAAGATTTGATTTTAAGCCACGATTTTCCACACAAATACTGTCTCCTGTTCTTAAGTGGCATTAGTGATAATTCACTTTCCATCACGTGGATAGGAGTTGTTCTGATGAATCCCCCAATGATGCGCATCGCTTGGTTCTGAATCCGGTCTAACTTGATAAGGTGTGAATTAGCAGCATCCCCATATATAAAGGAAGCATAATCAATTCGACTACGAATAATCGCAATATAAATTTTCCTCAAATGTTTAGGATGCACACCCCACCCCGAGCCTGCCAGCACTTGTAAAATCTTTAAATATTTTGAACATTTTTCACGTATTTCGAACATTTTTAAATGTTTTCCCCACCTTAGTGCGCGATCCAACCACAACCCTAAGTATTTCACACATTCGACTCTCTGCAAATTAACTCCATTCACCTTCAAACAAATTACTTCTAGGGATGGTCTTTTTTTAAATATGCAAACTTTGCTTTTAGATGGGGAAAGATCAAGACCGAGTTTTAATAACAGTGAACACATCGTATTAAGGGCCGTTTGTAACTGATATACCGAATCGTTAATGTTTTTGTTAGACGTAAATAGAACGAAGTCGTCAGCATATTGCATTATGTACACATTTTCAATTAATTTGCAGATATTTATGGATGCTATATTGAATAAAAGAGGGGATAAGGGATCATCCTGTGCTAAGCCAAGCCCACAAGATCGAGTAATAATTTGGTTTTGTAAACGTATTTACAAAACCAAATTATTACGTACGAACGTTTTGCTAACATATCGTTCGCTTAAAAAGTTCCAAATATATGAACAGAATTTCTGTCCTGTTTTATAATATTCCAATGTAGATAATAGCGATGATAAATCCACGTTATTATAGGCATTATCTACATCCAGGAAACAACCGACTGTAATAAAATTTTTGCATAGCATGTGTCTCTGTTCTAAAATTAACCAATAATTTGTAAGGATTCGCATATTTAATTTTCATCACCCCTTGAATATTAAATGGTTTTAATAACTTTGCTAAGGCGAATTGCTTCGGAAACCTTTCTTTGCTCAAAACACTTATTTGTATGTCCTCCGTAGATAATCTCTTGGTCCTCCTATAGTTCACCTCCGTCCACTCTTCGTCTTCCTCTTCACTAGCCTCTTCCCTCCTTCGCTTGTAGTTGCGTTCCGATTCCCCGTCACTCTCTGCGCCACTCGTCACCAGCTGCATGCTGTCCACGCCATAGTCCAGTTGACCAGGTGGTATGGACTCGTCTCAACGACAATTGGGTTCCTCCATGTCTTCCTCAGGCGGGCCCGCCTCCTCGGTCATCGCTAACTACCACCGTTACGACACGTAATAAAACGACCACGACACCAAACCACTTATCGGTTCGCGACGGACACAAACTTTCGCAAAAAATAACACGTGCGCTCCGTACGAGGATGCGATCGCGTATGATGTATATTTTAGTTGGTGGGTAATATAAACAATTGTCCAATTGTCAACCAACTAAATATTACGCAATGCGTCATTCATAGTAGTACTGTAGATAACTTTAAATAAATAATAGTGGGTCCTACCTACATTAGTATAGGTCCCATCAGCCTCAAATATTCATGGATTTATTTTCTATAAAAAGAACCCTAAAAAGTTGAATAAGAGTATACTGCATTATGTAATTTAAGACCTTTCTCCGAGAAATGTATAAATATTGTACTTTAAACCAAATAATTTCTGGCTATGTAGTCGTATATGAACTATTATGCAGAAATAAGCAAAATAATCACTGAAATAGACACTTTTATTCAAATTGGCCGTCCGCCATTAACTAACGTTCGACATAACCTCTTTTTATAAAAAACCTTAACATTTATCTTATGAAACACTTTGTAGTGAGTAGGAAACATTAGCAGTTATACAAAATTTGATTCACATTATTTGCTGGGACTGAAATTTGATAAAAAGTAAAGATAATTTAATTTAAATATTATTTCACATTTGTTTACCTTTAAAATTGTAGCTTTATCTTAAGGCGCTCAAAAAATTTACAATAATCATATTGATAATTCACAGTAAAGTGCCATGCGTTTATATAATTCAAGTTAAACTTACTTAAAATGTATGAAACAATTTACTTACCTACCAAATTTTTGAAGACGTACAATTTTTTGAACTAAGTAACACAAAATAATTTCGTCACAATGAAAAATACATTTATACTTTTTTTACTTGCATAATTTCTTTGTAAAACTACTCCTGAGATCGGAATTTTGAATATCATTTGAATATCTGAACTCACAAATTAACAACTGCATAAAATATGTATAATTTCTGGACTAAAGAAAAATCAGAATTTATGCAGAAGATATTCAGTGTGTTGTACATTTATTCAGCTGCTATGTGGCTATTAATCAAATGTTATCCAAATTGAAGCAAGATATTTTGTGCCCAAATTGCTTGAACATCATCTGTATACCCATTCATTATGTATGTCATCGGACACTTTATCATCCCACTGTAGATCATGTTTCCACAACTTCTGAAATAATAATTTCAGTTTCGTGGATAGGGGTGTCAGCCAACCAAGAGGGTCATATAATTTTGAAATTTCTGATAGTAAGCTCCTTTTAGTTGGTTTTGAGGTTGTTTGGGAAAAGTCGCAACGGAACGTAAATTGGTCTCCTTTTGGGTTCCAGCACAAACCTAAAGTTTTCAACATGTCATCATTTTTGAAGCTATAAACGAATTCCTCTTGACTTTTTGATATGTTCCCTAATAATTCCTGACTGTTGGATGACCACCTTCGAAGATTAAAGCCTCCTGATTTCAAGAGCTCAACTAAATCATTTATCGATTGTTTACCCTGTTCTATGTTGAAGCAGCCGTGTATTAGGTCATACATATAAAAACTGTTTTCCACGACAGCAGCTGCTTTCGGGAACTTGCATCGCTCGTCCGCCGCCAACTGTTTTAAAGTCATAATTGCTAAAAACGGTGCGGCCTTTGTCCCGTATGTTACCGCATTCAGTTGATAAACTTGTTAAGGCTGTATTGATGATTCTCGCCAAACGATTTTTTGTAGATGTTGATCAATGGGGTTAATTCTTCTTTTAATGGTACTCGGACTTCATAGCGACCCTGACTGTTTCTTCGTGTTGTTTTTGTATAGAAGTCCATACATTCCTGATCTTCTACAGATAGGTTTGAAGGTTCTGAAATCTCCTCAACTTCCCAAAATTTGTGGATCTCCTTGACGTTGTTTAGGACCACATTACATTGGTATGTTTTCACGTTACCGCACAGTAACCATCAAAGTTGTGTTTGTTGAGCCATTGGTGATAAAGTTAATGCATGCAACCTGTACCTGTTTAATCTGAGTATGCAAACTTCTTTGAGTACAATGTGTGTCACCATAGAAACCTTGTTGTTTATAGATTTTGTTATTTTGTTTAGTCAAATAAAAAACCACTGGAACTGTGAGATCGCATTTTTTATGTTACTGATATAATGTTTTAAATCGAGACTACACAACTCGTAATAGGTTATGGGCCCCTTTATTTTCACTTAAATATCTGTTGGAAATTATTAAGCATGGAGCTAAGTAAAATACAGATAAGTAAGCTTGATGGAAATAACTGGATACAATGGAAGTACCGCATGTCTGCTCTGTTACGGCGCATGGACGGACTTTTGGACATTATTCAGGGAAAAACTCAAAAACCGAATAAGCCTGTAGCTGAGGGAGGTGATGCTGATGCTGCTTCCGCAGTGGCTTTGATGGTGTATAACAAGAAGTTATCGGAGTTTGTTAGGCTGGAAAGTATTGCGTTACTGCTGGTTACGAACAACATATCAGATGAAATCTTAGACAAGGTGATTCGATTCTCTCATCCTAAGGACGTATGGGATGAATTGCATAGACTCTATGACGGTGTCAATGAAGACAAGTTGTATGAAGTATGTATGGAGTTCTTTAAATTTCAAAAGGATACTGCTGATGACATGGCAACTCATGTATCGAAATTGAAAAATATGTGGCACAAACTGAATCAGGAATTATTAAAAGCTGAAGAAAGTAAGCAATTACCAGAAATACTTTTAATTTGCAAGATTTTAGATACACTGCCAGAAAGTTATTTTTCATTTAAATCGAGTTGGATGTTGATGTCCAAGAAAGACAGAACTGTAGAGAATATTACCAGCCAACTATGTGCGCATGAAAAAGTGCTGATAGGAAGTAAGGAAGGCACGTCTAGTGAAGCGCTTCTCACACAAACAAGTAAGAAAGGTGTCGAGAAACAGAAGGAACTGACTTCGGGGAATAAAAAAGTTACCAAGTTCAGATGTCATATCTGTAGAGAGGTTGGTCACTTTAGGAAAGATTGTCCAAATAAAACTGGTAAGGAAGATAGAAGGAATAGTAGAGACAGCACCAATATGGCGGTACTACTAAATCTGACTGAATGCACCCAAGATCGTGAAGAATGGTTTGTTGACAACGGAGCTACTCACCACGTTACGATGAGAAGAGATTTATTTGAAAATTTTGAGCACTTCAGTATACCTCACACAGTTACTACGGCTGATGGAAATGTAATAGAAGCCATAGGAAAAGGGACAATTAGAATTAACCCTAATGTTGGAAAAGATTTTTTCCTCAGTGATGTCTGGCTTGTTCCTTGTATTAGCAAGAATCTTTTTTCAGTGCTAGCGACACAGGACAAGAATACAAACAGTGTATTTGAGTCACGAGTAACTACATGCTCTATTAAGGTGAATGGAATAGTCGTCGTGACAGGAACCAGAACAAGATATGGTGGGTTATATAAGCTGAATTGTAAAGCAATTAAACCAAAGGTGGCCGCACCGATTAATGTGGTAGATACCTTGCAGCTGTACCATGAACGCATGGGCCACCAAGATAAAAGGCATGTGAAAGGTCTTACAGAACGAAAGTTGAAAATAAAGACAAAGGATAATGGCATATTGTGTGAAGGCTGTATTTTCGGAAAAACTCACAGACAGAAGTTTGGTAGTAGAGAAAAAGCTAAAATGCCTGGAGAACGCATACATTCGGATGTTTGCGGTCCTTTCCCGTTTTCAGTCTCGATGTTCCGGTATTTCGTCCTTTTTAAAGATGAACACACTCGATTTCGCTACGTCTACTTCATGAAGACAAAATCTGAAGTACCTGAAAAACTGAAGCAAATGCTGGCAGAAGCTAGAGTAGCAGGACATACCATCAAAGAATTCCTTAGTGATAATGGTGGAGAGTTCGACAATGAACTAGTTCGGAAAGAATTAACGAAATACGGAATACACCAAAGACTAATAATGCCGTATACGCCTGAACAGAACGGGTGTAGCGAAAGAGAAAACCGTACGATCGTAGAGTCAGCTAGAAGTATGATGCATGTATAGAGGTATGAGGAACAGGGTGTAAAGTTCACTCATCCTCTATAGAAAAGGGAGGATCCTCCGACCAGACGGGTGTTGTGTCTGGCGGGCAACTGCCCAATGATTCCGCTACAACCGCTACACATGCACATGAAGAGTTGCCTCAAAAGTTGTGGGCGGAGTTGGTACAGACAGCTGTTTATGTGTTAAACAGGACAGGACCAACTTCCGTGGAACACAAGACTCCGTTTGAGCTTTGGTTTAGGAAGAAACCACAGATAAAGCACCTGAGAATTATTGGCTCGGTTTGCTATGCACATGTTCCTAAGCAAAAAAGGAAGAAATTCCATAAGAAAGCTACGAGATGCGTACTGGTTGGATACGATAATGATGACGGTTATAGACTATGGAACAAGGAATCCAATTACATAGTCAGGTCGAGAGACATCATTTTTGATGAAAAGCCATTGGAAACGAAATTCCAAGAGCCAGATGAGGAAGTCACAGAAGTGGAAATTCCCGTTCAGGTACGAAGGGAATATGATGTAGTGACACCTGCTACGATCAATAATCAAGTCGTAACGATCGATAACGAAATGAATAGTCAATTGGAAATTCATACACCTGTTATCGAAGAAGACAATTTTGATGATGCTGTATCGACTCACGAAGAATCAATTGAACCAAGGGGAGAAAATGACGATGTTGATAATGATGATCTGGAGCAGATGGTTGGAAATGATGATGTTAATGAAGATGAAGATAATCTTGAGGAACTCATTAACGCTCAGAGTGATCGTATACTGCGAGATCGATCATTAATCAGACGTCCGGCTAGGTTCAATGATTATGTCATGGTTACAAACGGGTTTTTCGAACCAACGTGTTACAAAGAAGCAATATCCTGTAACGAAAGTGAACTTTGGAGGAAAGCAATGGACAGCGAGATAAATTCTCTGAACGAGAATGAAACGTGGGTTCTAAAAAGGCTACCAAAGAACAGAAAAGCAATACCATGTAAGTGGATTTTTCGCGTGAAGCTGAATGCTGATGGATCAGTCGACAAATATAAAGCAAGATTGGTTGCTAAGGGTTTTCGCCAGAAGAAAGGAGAGGACTATGATCAGACTTTCAGTCCTGTTGCGAAAATGACCACGGTCCGAACTGTGATTAGCATCGCAGCAAGCGAAGGTATGAAGATGTGTCAATTTGATGTGTCGACGGCATTTTTATATGGAACACTCTCGGAAGAAGAAATTTATGTTAGACAACCCGAAGGCTATGATGATGGTTCTGGAAGGGTATGTTTACTGAAGAAAAGTCTCTATGGGTTAAAACAAGCCCCGAGATGTTGGAATCAGAAAATTCTTAATTTCTTCAAGGAAGTGGGCTTTAAAATCAGTGAAGCCGATACATGTTTATTTGTTAGAGAGAAAGACCACCGGAAACTGATTGTGGTTCTCTACGTTGATGATGGGCTAGTAGCTGGAACGGATCAAGAACTCATTGATGAATTTATTGAAGAGCTGGAAGAAAGGTTCAAGATTACAACCAAACCAGCTACCTATTTTCTAGGTATAGAGATTTCAACCAGAGAAGGTATTGGAGTAGTAATACATCAAACATCTTACGTTAAGAAAGTTTTGAACAGATTTGGAATGCAGGACTGTAAACCTGTGACGACACCAATAACCAAGGAGAATATAATCTCACAAAACGAGAACGATGAGTACGTTCTGAAAAACTACAGGCAAGTAGTTGGAGCACTTGCATATGTAATGGTCGGAACAAGACCTGATATTGCATACGCAGTCAGTGTAGTGTCAAGGAATCTGGAGAAACCGACTCAAGCGGATTGTGTCAGAGTAAAACGTATCATGAGATACCTACAGTACACAATTGATCTCGGCATTATGTATAGAAAGAACTATAAAATTGGAATTATAGAATCATACAGTGATGCTGACCACGCAGGCGATGTTGGAACTGGAAGATCGACTTCTGGAGTACTTTGCTTATATGCCGGAGGACCAGTTTCCTGGATGAGTCAGAGACAGCAAAGTGTCGCTATTTCGACAACGGAAGCTGAAGTGATCGCTGCTAGTGAAGCTGCGAGAGAATGTGTATGGTTGACTCGGCTCATAGGAAGTCTCATACAACTTAAGGGTCTTCCTACGTTACTAGTGGATAACGAAGCAGCAATAAAGTTAGCTGAGAATCCAGAGTTTCACCGACGCACCAAACACATCCGTACACGTCACTTCTTCGTAAGAGAGCTTGTGACTAATGGAGAGCTGCTAATAAAGAAGGTAACAAGCGAGCTTCAATTAGCGGATCTTCTCACCAAGCCGTTGCCCAGACCTAGGCTTCGCGAGCTTGTGGATATTATGGGACTACATTGAGAGAAGGTGATAAAGTTAATGCATGCAACCTGTACCTGTTTAATCTGAGTATGCAAACTTCTTTGAGTACAATGTGTGTCACCATAGAAACCTTGTTGTTTATAGGTTTTGTTATTTTGTTTAGTCAAATAAAAAACCACTGGAACTGTGAGATCGCATTTTTTATGTTACTGATATAATGTTGTAAATCGAGACTAAACAACTCGTAATAATTGGCTGTTGGGCATGTTCTCCTTTTAAAATCCCGCCTAGCATACCTAATGTTAGCATAAATGTCCGCCCCGAAAAGCAAGTCAATTCGTCGACTTTTGTAGAATTTCGGGTCAGCTAAATCAATGTTTTTTTATGTAAGACCAATTAGGTTTAGCGAATGTTTGGTTTGGCAAACTTTTGATAAGTTCGTTCATGATGAGCACATCAGATTCGAATTCAAAGTTGTTGTACATTCTATGCTTATCATCACCTTACAGCTGTTTTCCTTCTGCCCCACTCCAAAGATGACTCCTTTGCATCGTTGTCTCTTGATACCTAACATCTGAGACGCTTCTTCTGTTATTAAGGATATCTGAGACCCTTGATCGATAAAGGCGCGCATGGTTTGGTAAGTTCCATCCACCAACTTGACCTTCACCAGAGCAGTTGCTAGCAATATCTCCGCCTTAGAGGCATTCACGGTGCCCGTCACGGGTTCATTGCGCTTAGCGTTTTGTTTTTCAACGTTGTTGACGCTTGACGACAGAGTTGATGCATTTCCTAATTTCGCAAATGCGTCATAATGGTGTTATGTTGATCTTGGCATTTTCGACATGTTAAGTTGGAGGTGCATTGCTTTTCAAAATGGCTAAATAAGCAATTTTTGTACAAATTTCAAGTTTCAATTTGGTTGCAGTTTTTACCCTCTGGTCGTCACTCAATTTTAGGATTCCGTAGTCAACTAGGAACTCTTATAGTTTCGCCATGTCTGTCTGTCCGTCCGTCCTCGCTTAATCTCTGTGACCGTTAGCACTAGAAAGCTAAAATTTGGTACCAATATGTATATCAATCACGCCGACAAAGTGGTAAAATAAAAATTGGAAAAAAATGTTTTATTAGGGTGTAAAGTGTAGGATGTAAAGTGGGAAGTGATTTTTTTTTATTTCAACCCTAAAGTGTGATATATTGTTGGAAAGGTATTTAAAAATGAATAGGGGTTTACTGAAATCATTTTTTGATAATGTCAATAATTTCGGAAATAATCGCTCCAAAAGTAAAAAACAATGTGTAACTATTGAACCCTCTAACTTTTGAACCATAAGTTTAGAAAATATGAAAAAAATCTGAAAAGTAGAACTTTCTAGGAAAATCATTTTGAACTTGATGGAAACGACAGTTTTTGTACAAAAAAGACAAAAAGTTTGTAGTATAATCGTGTATGCAAGCATTTTTTTTAACTTTGTTTACATATTTTATTATCCTGAACGTATCTTTTTTCAAACAAAAAAAAAAAGAATTATTAAAATCGGTTCTCGCAATCCAAAATTACCACCGAAAACTTCTGGCACGTCTATGTATTAATTAGTAACCCAATTCCCCGAGAGATGGCGCTGTAGGTACTTATTACATTGGGTCGGGTGTTATTAAATTTCGGGAATTGTTCGGTTGGTCTCTCCTTGGCATTAGCGGTATCTTATAACTACATAAAACTTCTATCAGGAACATGCTAAGGCAATTTAGAACAAAACTAAAATTCATTTTTTTAACGCCATCAAAATGTTAAGGTAAAAACCAGTTCATAAATGGTTCGATAGATGGCGTTGCGTAATGACGTCATTTTTTTTAAAGTCGATTTTTAGATTTTCCGTGCTTTCATGACCTACCGTGGTAAAGAAATAATAGTCGTCGAGGTTTGATTAAATTAGATTGTGGGTAAAATTAAGTTTATGCCAAGTTTTATGATGCTATCATAAAACATCATAAACATGCTATCATAAATAGATCATTGATTGCTTTTCAATGAGTTCCGACATTGTTAAAGGGTGTGGAACTCCTTACTGACTAGAAATAAGGAAAAATATTACTTGTATTTTCCGCTGTTAGTACTCAGCCTTTGCTGCTACTGCAGTTTCTGCTCCAATGTTCGCTCCGACAGCCCCACGACGTACACACACAGTTGTTTATTACGATAGTTCAAACCTCGCACACCATAATTCCGAATTTCCGAAATTACGCGACGCGTGATCCGGCTCGATGGACCAAAAATATGTTGGGGTACGTAGCGAGGTGTCGGTGGTTTTGAGGAGAAACAAATGTTTATGTTGAACACTATTTATTGACTCACTCTTAAACTGTTCTTAGTGATAAAATGTTGATGGAATTTTTGAATACACCCGGCTAACGCGGTAGACAAAAGTGCACTGAATATAATATCTAATATAAAATAATAAGTAATAAAATTAGGTCAACGCGTTGCGCCGATATTGCTAACTAAGGTGTTCGGTGAAAACACCGAACAAGTGAAAAATAAAAACTTTTTTACAAAAAAATAAAAACAACCGACTTCCAAAAAAAAAACACTATAAAGTGAAAAATAACTTTAATTCCGGAAGTTGTTTTTTTTTTACTTACTTTTTTTAATATTACTACTATAACTTATGAATAGACCTGCGGTTGTAAGCGGGCATTCGAGGTAGGCCAAATTAAACGGAGCATTTCGTCATCTATTTAATTTATTCAGTTCCTTAGTAAGTAGTAACTTATGCTATGACTTATGACTACACATCGCGCGGGGTCGGGTGCCGCGGCCGACGCGCTGGCTGTGTCACACGCACATCGCGTATACATACATTATCGCGATAAACATTAACATTATCTTTACTTAAATCAATTAATTCAAGATCCAGAAACAGCAGGTGATCCCATGCTGGGTTTAATCTATACTGTGTTGTCTGTCTGTCTGTATTATCTGTATTCACAGAATAAATACAAGTACTAACTGTCGGCAGCAAATGCGGCAGATTGAAAGAAAGATCAGCTAAGTACATTTCTTTTGATTTCGCCGATTTTATCGGATTTTTGCCAGTTCCTAGATTTCGTTAATCGCAAACGGGCGTGCTGTTTGTCGCGAATTTGTGATCTTAGCGTAGTTTTTAAAATCAAAAGTAATTTTCTAACTCTGTGTGTGTGTGTGTGTGTGTGTGTGTGTTTGAGAGTGACGTTCAAAATGCCTTCCAGACCTGAACAATTCTTCAGGCACCAAACTCGGCGGTCGGTAAATGTGTGGGCCGGTATTTACAAATAAAATGTTCCTGGTTAATTTATCGGTACTGTGGACAGAGGAGAGGACGGCCGGATGAAAGTTAATGTGTTACTAATAATTTGGTCTACTTTTTCTAAAAGTTGTGGATGCTTCCATAGATGAGAGGAGCGAAGGCTATATGTAAATTTTGGTCCAAAACAACAGTACCGAATGAGTGTGAAAGCCGAATGAATATTAATTTTGAAAAGTCTTTCCGAGATATCATTAAAATTTTGTATCTTCTCCTCAATGAACGTTGGAAAGGATTCGACAAAAATTGGGGACCCTAGTAGGTGAAGAGAGTTTCTTTCCGTAATTTTGATATTTGGAGCTATATATAGCTATGTATTAAATTTTTCTATGGTAGTCTGTCTGTCAGTCGTTTGGGGAAGATAAATTTCGCATTTTGAAAGGTTAAGCTCTAGGCCAATGGGCAGCGGGATTGTCCGAAAGGGTTACCGCTGCCTCGGAACATAAAGGGCTAAGGAAGGAACACGGATGGGTTTTAGTCAGTAAGAGTCTGACACTCCCTTCCGCTCCACCCAGAGCGGGAGGGGTCATTGGATGATTTCCCATCCTTAAAAAAAAAAAAAAAAAAATAAAAAAAAAAAAAAAAGCTCTAGGCCAATGGAACTGAATTTTTGTTTAAAAAAAACCTTTTTTACAAAAAAAAACAAACGACTTCCAACAAAACACTACAATGTGAAAAATAACTTTAATTTCAGTTTTTTATTTTTCACTTTTTAGGGTTCCTTACCTCAAAAGGAAAAATCGGAACTGTTATAGGATCACTCGAGTGTCAGTCTGTCTGTCCGTTTGTCACATCAAATTTTCTCCGAATTTAATGGACCGATAGGTGTTGTCTGAGAGTCATCAGTGAAAGTCAAATACTTTTATTCAATTAGGCCTATTACAAGCTCTTTCGACAATTACAAGCCCTTACCATCATCAGATGCGGGACATGTTCGTCCCGTTACATCAATCCGAGAAATGGAATGATAAGACGATTGTTTTCAAGTCCACGTCTATCCAAGAACTGCTAAGTAGTTTCTGTCGACATATTGCCGTATCTCCTAACTCCTAACAGATTAGGAGTGCTGTGGCTACCATCGACGGCTCGGTAGCATTATAGTCGGACTTTTAATTAGCTGCAGTAAAACGACAGCTTATGTGTAACTTAAATAACTTACTTTGTGTTTGTTCTTTTTTTGCGTCATGTTCACCGCGAATAAGCGTTTTTTCTTTCTTTCTTTCTTCTTTAAATGACTAACATTGGCGTCTTTTTGTTTTTTCGTGGCCATCAACCAAACCATGTTATTCTAGTACAGAATAGTGTAACAAACGAAACTTATTTGACATGCATATCTCTAAATGCAGTCCGAAATGAGTTATTAAGAAGTGTAATATTACTGCAACTAATTAAAAGTCGGAGTATAGGTAAGTGATGACTCTCAGACTCAAACACTTGAATCATCAATAGGTTTCATTTGATTTGAGAAAGTTCAACTAGCACACTGTACATGCCTATCAAAGAGGATTTCCCTCGACTTTCATGGGATCCCTTCATCAGACTCTGACTTGGTGACAATGGGACCACCTCGAGAGCATACTGTTTCAAACCCTAATGTCAACTGCTCATCACCTGTTACAAAATATTGCTTTCCCGATGCTGGGACGTTAATAGTTGAGAAGTTCTCCTGGTAAGAACCAGGAGAACTGGAGCTGATGGTGAAGTCACCATCAGCTCCTCCTCACCATACGCATTGTAACGAACATAAATTGCTTAGCAACCATATTAAAGCAATCGAATCGCTACCCGTGAAATATTTGTCATTGAGTAGTTCCGATGGCCATCTGTGGTCTTCATCATCAGTTCCACTTCACCAAATTATACTTTCTGAATGCAAATGCATTTTTTCATGTTTGTTACCTCAGTACGCCGTCATTTATGAACCGATTTGGAAAATTATTTTTTTATTTGAAAGGATGTACTTCCAGATTGGTCCCATTTTTGTCAAAATGCAGTTCTGATGATGGGATCCATGAGGAATTGAGGGAACTCCACAAATATTATAGGCATACATATAGCAATTTTGGTATTTTCATTAACAACTCAAGCATTTGCATTCAGAAAGTATAATTTGGTGAAGTGGAACTGATGATGAAGACTACAGATGGCCATCGGAACTATTCAATGACAAATATTTCACGGGTTGCGATTCCATTGCTTTAATATGGTTGCTAAGCAATTTAGGTTCGTCACAATGCGTATGGTGAAGTGGAGCTGATGGCGACTTCACAATCAGC
Organism: Gortyna flavago; assembly: GCA_963669345.1. Taxonomy (NCBI): domain Eukaryota; kingdom Metazoa; phylum Arthropoda; class Insecta; order Lepidoptera; family Noctuidae; genus Gortyna; species Gortyna flavago. Next base: position 12,317,110 of record OY770150.1, on the reverse strand, counting down.
TCCAGTTCTTCTGATTCTTACCAGGAGAACTCCTCAACAATTAACGTCCCAGCATCGGGAAAAGGAATATTTCGTAACAGTTGATGAACAGTTGACATTAGGGTTTGAAAAGGTATGCTCTCGAGGTGGTCCCATTGTCACCAAGTCAGAGTCTGATGAAGGGATCCCATGAAAGTCCAGGAAAATCTTCTTCTGTAGGCAAGTACAGTGTGTTAGTTGAACTCTCTCAAATCAAATGAAACCTATTGATGATTCAAGGGTTTGAGTCTGAGAGTCATCACTTACCTAATGCTACCGAGCTGTCAATGCCACAGCACTCCTAATCTGTTAGGAGTTAGGAGATACGGCAATATGTCGACAGAAACTACTTAGCAGTTCTTGGATAGACGTGGACTTGTAAGACAATCGTCTTCATCATTCCATTTCTCGTAATGATGTAACGGGACGAGCAGGTCCCGCATCTGATGATGGTAAGGGCTTGTAATTGTCGAAAGAGATTGTAATAGGCCTAATTAAATAAAAGTATTTGACTTTGACTCATCATCAGCTCAGCAGCGTGAAGGATGGTCCATTCGATTCGGAGATAATTAGATATGACAGATGGACAGATAGACAGACACACGAGTGATCCTATAAGAGTTCAGTTTTTTTTATTTTGAGGTACGGAACCCTAAAAAGTGAAAAATAAAAAACTTTTTTACAAAAAAAAGTGAAAAATAACTTTAATTTCAGAAGTCGGTGTCAAAAAACGAAAACGTAGAAGCAACGACACCGACTTCTGAAATTAAAGTTATTTTTCACTTTGTAGTGTTTTTGTTGGAAGTCGGTTGTTTTTTTTGTAAAAAAGTTTTTTAAGTAAGTGATGCTATTAAGGGAACTTTCAGGGGGGATATGCTAAATATTTAGTTTTTCTAGGTAGGTACTTTGTTTAAACTGTTTTAATTATTATTTTTAATAAAATCAACCGTATTCCCTCATCGCTGTTTGTTTGTGATTGTTTTTTTTTACTCTTCATCACATTTTATTACTTAAGGCATTGACTGCCAACGCGGTCACAGGTGACCGCGAACAATAGATTCTCTATTGTGTCTGTTGCCTCGCAGTCAACGTGTTAACAAAATTCTTTGAAAAAAAAAGATTAAGTATAAAATATTTTTTAATTTACTTAAAGAGCGTAAAAAATTAAAACTAAAAACAAGGGGGGAAAAGTGGAATAATCAAAAATGAAAAGGGGGATTTTTGGAATATTTTTAAATTAGAGTTCAGTTTTCGCCCCTGAGGTGATTCTCTCAGGGGGGAATAGTGGAATAATTTAAAATGACAAGGGGGATTTCTGGACTTTTATTTCATTAGAGTCCAGGTTTCCCCCCTGAGGGGGATTCTGTCAGGGGGGAAAATAGGAATAAGCCACCAGAGGGCTGGCATATTTCTTGGCAAAAGACTTAGCATCGCCATACAACGTGGTAATGCTGCCAGCCTTTTGGGCACTGTTCCTGTTGACAGCGATGCGGACGAATTTTTTTGATGCCCTATGATTATTTTTTCATACAATTGTACATATTATTATTTTAAATGTTAGCTTGTATTACAGAAAATAAAATGTGATTTACAGTTTCAAGATAATCAGACGACACGTTAAAATGTTAATGGGGATGCGCTAACCTAAGCCACATAAGTTGAATAAGATGTAGAGTTTTTGAAGTTCGGGCTTGTATAGTTAAGGCGTGTAAAGTTAGAAGCTTGGCTCTACATGAGATCTGATAACTTTTTGAGAGTGCGAGTCATGTGTGATCTCATCTTGGCATCATTTTATATGAAAATGTTTTTGGTGGGATTTCACATCTTATTTATGAAAAAAAAAAAAATTGGGGGAAAAAAAAAAAGAAAAAAGGCAAAGCAGAATGGGCTATGAAAACCGGCACTGCTGATGTGCAAGAAATACACCCCAAAAAAAGAAGAAATAATAAACACTAAAAAGACTGCCTAGCAACTTACAAAAAGAACTGAAATCCCACCAAAAACATTTCATGTAAAATGTTGCCAAGACGACCACATAAGGTTTGCCCTGTGAAAAAGATATCAGATCTCATGTAGAGCCAAGCTTCTGAATCTACACGGCCTAACTCTACCGACCCTAACTTCACAAATTCTACATATCAGTAAAAATGTATGGCTTGGCTGTTTCGTTACTTACTTTAGAAACTAAATATTCGCATCACCTCCACGACGGTAGCGAAACGGCGAAACCAAACAAACTTCCATCCCCTAGTTTAAGGGGTTGGCGGGTAAAAGTTCCAAGTTTTAGGATTTTTTTGTTGTTTGTGTACTAATACTAGGTTACATACCAAATTTCAGCTTTCTAGAACTTCAGAAAGTACCCTAAGAGTTTTGATGATTATCAGTCAGTGACGAAAGCGGGGTTTTTTTAGATATCAATAAAATCTAAGGTATAAGAGCTATGCAATTGAAACTTTATATGTTTAATAAGTTTACTACTGACATCATATTCCGAGAATTTTGTTTATCTGGTATAGGTAATCCAAACCCAAGTTATCAGGGATCGCTTCGAGAAAAGGTAGGTAGTGCCCTTGTGCTTAGCTTCTTGGCGGGGTCACGGGAGTGCCCCCAGATTCATTAGAGTAATTTAGACGTAAAGTTGTATTGATGATTGCAATTATTACTGACCTACAAATTGCAAAAAAAAAAGAGAAAATTTGAATTTCGCGGGCTACCCTAGTACTTTCGCTTTAAGGTTAAATAAAAACGATCCCGATATTGACGTGCAGCGTGCGACACAAGCTAGCGCGCCCTGTGTGCGTGTGTGTGACTTCACAGCGCCATCTTGCGTCCCTCGATGGAGATCTCGACAGCGCGGCGCGAGCCTGACTTCATGCGCTTCTGGTCCATGAAGCGCTTCATCTGCTTCTCGTAGCGCGTCATCTTCTTCTTGGTGGCCTGTAACAGATCCAAGTCAAGTAACAAATCAGTGAGGCGTGTCCGTTTCAATTTATATTGTTTACATGTCTTAGTTTCCGTATTACAGAACCTCACGTGTGCGTTACCCCAGCCAGAAAATGACGAAAATCGTCATCTAAGTGCAATAGATAATTAGATATACAGCTTCTGTAAATGGTAAGCTGATTTTTAGGGTTCCGTAGTCAACTAGGAACCCTTATAGTTTCGCCATGTCTGTCTGTCCGTCCTCGCTTAATCTCTGTGACCGTTAGCACTAGAAAGCTGAAATTTGGTACCAATATGTATATCAATCACGCCGACAAAGTGGTAAATTGGATATAATGATAATAAAAATTGGAAATAAACGTTTTATTAGGGTAGCCCCTCTATATGTAAAGTGGGAAGTGATTTTTTTTTTATTTCAACCCTAACGTGTGATATCTTGTTGGAAAAGTATTTAAAAATGAGTAAGGGTTTACTAAAATCATTTTTTTGATAATGTCAATAATTTCGGTAATAATCGCTCCAAAAGTAAACAACCAATGTGTCCCTCCCCTCTAACTTTTGAACCATGAGATTAGAAAATATGAAAAAAATCTGAAAAGTAGAACTTTATTATTACATTTTGAACTTGATGGAAACAACAGTTTTTGTACAAAAAAGACAAAAAGTTGTACAAAATAATTTCTGGACTAAGTTTGTAGTATAATCGTATATGCAAGCATTTTTTTTACTTCGTTTACATATTTTATTATCCTGAACGTATCTTTTTTCAAACAAAAAAAGAATGATTAAAATCGGTTCTCGCAATCCAAAATTACCACCGAAAACTTCTGGCACGTCTATGTATTAATTAGTAACCCAATTCCCCGAGAGATGGCGCTGTAGGTACTACATTGGGTCGGGTGTTATCGATTTGTTCGGTTGGTCTCTCCTTGGCATTGGCGATATCTTATAACTACATAAAACTTCTATCAGGAACATGCTAAGGCAATTTAGAACAAAACTAAAATTCATTTTTTTAACGCCATCAAAATGTTAGGGTAAAAACCAGTTCATAAATGGTTCGATCATCATTTTTTTAAAAGTCGATGTTAAGATTTTCCGTGCTTTCATGACCTACCGTGGTAAAGAAATTTGCACTTAAACATATTCGTAATTTCATGAGTGCACAATCTAATAGTCGTCGAGGTTTGATTAAATTAGATTGTGGGTAAAATTAACTTCTTTTGCTATATGTCCTTTGTGGGCCCGTTTTTAGTGTTCCGTAACAAATAGCGTTTTTTAAGTTGGGTTACCACTATGTTCGCGACCCAGCAGCGCTCCGCGCTCCTGCAACTGCTCCAATGGATACGTCGCGCGCACTTCTACATGCGCTCCCCTTTGTGTTCGCGCTAAAAACAGTCACGAGTCGGAGCGCCTGCCGCGGAGCGTGCAATGTTGCACGCTCCGTGTTCGCGCACGTACCTACTACCGGGAGCAGTTGCAGGAGCGCGGAGCGCTGCTGGAGCGCGAACATAATGGATACCCACCTTTAAACTCATAAGTGGGAACACTTATTGTGACGGACGGGAAAACTATGGAACCCTACACTGAGCGTGGCCCGACACGCTCTTGGCCGGTTTTTTTTTGGTAAGCTGTTAATTTTTTAATTTTTTGATAAAAACAGTTCCGGCTGGAGTAACGTTACAGCAGCCAGATCTTTTGTTTAATAACTGGTATTTAGAAATAAATGTTATATAAATAATTAGATATCAATTTGAAATAAATGGTACAACTTATTTTGTATTTGTAATTGCTATGGTTGAGAAGATATTTAAAATCCTGCTGCGGTAACGTTTGCACGATTGCTGCATCTCGGAATTGACTAAACGGATGATTACAATTTTTGTACAGAACATCTGGCTAATTAGTTATAATTTGTTACGCAATAAATGAATCCACAATAATGCTCCGTTTTGAAGTTATTTTATTTTTTAGAAATATGCTTTAATAGGTGCTAGCACTTCCAATAAGCGCTCCAAAGACTAATTTGAAACGTTATTATACAGGTCATTACTGCCTATAAATAGTACTGAAGTTTCATTAGTATCCTATACGTAAGTAAGAAGTAATGATGAAACTTCAATTTGTTCCGGCCACGGCGCGCAGCTGACTTATTTGACGACCGATTAACCGAGTTTCCTGTAGTAGTGGTAACTGAATCTCATATCAATAATTAGATATACAGTTCAATTATATACCTGTGAAATTTCAGACTTGTACAATAATCAATTAACGAGATACTTAATCGAAAACAAACAGAATAATGCGTGGATTGCGTGGTAACCCGACCAAATCTAGAATGTTATAAAAAAGCGGCCGCGCAATACATTATACCAACCTTCTAAAATTATTAGCATAATTGTCCTTAAAAGTTGGTACAGTCACGAATAAAATTATTTTGATTGTGATAAATGATAAATGATGATTTTTTATTAGGTATAGGAATTTATTAATACGAGTATATTCTATTATGACAAAGATACATGGTATTGTTAGGTTAAGGTAAGTATATGTAATATTAATAAACGTGAAGAAATTTCAAGATCAGAAGAACGCGAAGTTATATACGGAGTACCTCAAGGCAGTGTATTGGGGCCTCCGTTGTTCACTTTGTACATAAATGACTTGCCTAAAATAACTGAACATCCAATGACACTTTTTGCTGACGATTGCACTTTGACAATAGCTTGTAATGACATAAACACATATGAAAATGACATTAATAATTCACTAATATCTATTATAAATTGGTTAAATCATAATAATTAATTTAAAAAAAGACTAACGTAATGCACTTTAGACAACGTAAACAAACAATCAACAATCTTAATATTCAATTTAATAATATAAATATCAATGAAGCTGACACAACAAAATTTCTGGGACTAATAATAGATTCTAAATTGAATTGGAAACCTCAAATAGAGGCACTCAGTAAAAAATTGAGTAGTGCGGCCTACGCTTTGAAACAGCTTGCTGTGGTTCTCAACACAGATGCGCTAATTACTGCTTATTATGGATTAGCTGAATCAATTCTTAGATATGGAGTCATGTTTTGAGGGAATAGCACGGACAATGACATAGCATTTCGGGCACAGAAAAGATGCATTAGATCGATGTTTAGACTGCAAACAACGGACAGCTGTAAATCTTATTTTATAGAACGTAAGATATTGACATTGCCCTCATTATACATCCTGGAAACAGTAATGTTCATTCAATCCAATCCTAATTTATTTCAGCGTTTGTCTGATGCTGTCCCTAGGAATAGACGTGATAATTTCAAACTCTGTGTTCACGTAGCTAAAACAGCTCTTATGCGTAAGAGCATCTTTGGCATGGCTCCGACTATTTTTAATAAATTGCCCAAATCATGGAAAACATTAAATAAATCTGCTCTTAAAAGTAAATTGAAGAGTTTACTAACTGAAAGAGCATATTACAGTATAGCAGAGTTTATGAAAGAGGACAATTTTCCTCGTTTTTGAGATAACAATGTTGTATCTTTTGACATGTTATTGAGCTATAGTATTTTTTGGAATAATAATTTGGAATTTAAATTTTTTTAATGACTGTAATTCATATTTATTATTGAACAATCTATTTAAAGACTACTTTGACATTGAATTGTATCTAAAGATATACTAAATGAATTGTAATTATCAATAATCTTTAATGAATTTTAATGACGAAATGTAATGTTGATTAATATTGTCACGGTTTAAGCACTATCTTTCCTACCAATTTGTACGCCACGATATGCGCTAAGCATGAGAACTTTCTGTATCCCATTATTATCCTGCATGCAATGTATACCATGTTTAAACAAATAAAATTTACTTACTTACTTAAAAAAAAAATATGGGCCTCGTAGCTTTATTTACTTAGGTATTTATTATAAATTTTTTAGTTTTTTTTTAATCATAATAATATATAAGTTTATTTCTCTTTCCACAAAGGTTAGCTTATAAATAACACCTTAGGCTATAACATCGGAGAACATCGAGAATAGTCGTCGTCGCGCGCAGGACGGGCGGAACGAAGGGGGGTACTCCATGTTCGGGACTGATATTTTAATTATAAGTAATGGATAATTTTATATTTGATGGCACTAACAATCTCTTCACCGGTGAAAGTGAAATTGCCCGTTGTAGTGAATCCATTGGTGAAGATGACAGCGACTAATAACACAATGGCTGGCAGAAAAGGCGTTATGTCGTTATGTGATCAAAGAAGTGTTATTTCTAAGTAAACAGGGTGGCAGGGACATCGACGCGCAACCGCTTACCATGGATTCAGTACATGATTCTGGACCCCCCTGCGTTGAAATTTTTCGCCGGCTTTTTCTTAATTTTTACGTTTTTTTCTGCAATTTTTTTATTGTAAACCGTATAAAATCATTACTTCTATCTAACCCACTGAGAGATTTAATTAAAAAATAGTAAATTCACTTATTTCACTTAAAACAGCAATGTAAATAAAACTCGAAAGGGCTACCTGATCAGCTGTTTGCAAAAGTTCATTTGCGAGGTCAACACTGGCTTAGTACCTTGACGCTATTCGTTTTCAAATGCGTGCGGCGGCGAGCGGTCTCGTAAGAAGCTATGCGACGTATCCCAATGAATCTAACAGACGCGTCACATGAGGCATTTTAATCATCTACATAATTGAATGACCCATTTACTACTTTTATTTTAGATTCATTATGGGGATAATTATTTTTCTAAAGCTTCATCGATTTAAGTAAAGAAGATTAAAAAAAAACGTGTAGAAGTGATGAAGACGTAATTTTTCATTTTTTTTTTTATTATCAACATTAATTTTAATTTTGAATGCAATTCAACAATGTAATTTACTGTTTCATTAAAAAATAATAATAAAATAAATTTCGCAATTAATTTCGTGAGTAGGTACCTAGGTACAACTAAATGTGTTTGTACACTCTATCATTTTGTTGATCTGTGTTCGGTGTAGGCACTGTATTCACAGAATAAATGCAAGTACTAACTGTCGGCAGCAAGTGCGGCAAATTGAAAGAAAGATCAGCTAAGTACATTTCTTTTGATTTCGCCGATTTTATCGGATTTTTGCCAGTTCCTAGATTTCGTTGATCGCAAACGGGCGTGCTGTTTGTCGCGAATTTGTGATCTTAGCGTAGTTTTTAAAATCAAAAGTAATTTTCTTTCTCTGTGTGTGTGTGTCGTGTGTGTTTGAGAGTGACGTTCAAAATGCCTTCCAGACCTGAACAACTCTTCAGGCACCAAACACGATGGTCGGTAAATGTGTGGGCCGGTATTTATAAAGACCGCGTGATTGGACCCATTTTTCTCCCTGAACGACTAAACGGGCCACGATATCACGAGTTCCTAAAAACAACTCTCAAGGAAATAATCGAGGAGGTGCCTGTGCTCCAGTTCCGCGAGACATGGTTCCAACACGACGGCGCGGCGCTCCCCCACACGTGACCCTTCCTGTCCGAAGCTGCCTCACCGTATCTTTTAGAGACCGGTGCATTGGAAGATTCGGTCCACAACCATGGCCAGCTCGCTCACCGGACTTGACTCCATTAGATTTTTTTCATTGGGGTTACGTCAAGGATAAGGTGTTTATGACCGAGTGTGATACCGCAGCAGAAATGAGAGATCGCATTGTGAATGTGTTTGCGACGCTGCGTGAAGAGTGTGTCCAGGATCCCACTTTTTGCCCCGTGTCCACGCTGAAACTCTGCGCCGCGCTCAGATCTGCGAGCGGGTTGGTGGTGGCCACTTCGAACCCTACCTACCCCCTATCTCATTAGGAATAAGCGAGATTAAGGTAAGTTCATCAATTGAACATTACTAGATCGCTAAGTTCTTATCAAGCATCTTTTTTGTTATCAATCCTCATCGGTATCGCTATTTTATGGGAATAAGCTTATTGTTAGCGGTTATCAAGACTAATTAAACATGATTTTATGTGGTAGGTACTATCAATGTTGTCGTTAGGCGATATTTCGTAGGTACGTTCACGTTCGTCCGGTCGCGGCGGGCGGCGGTGGCGGCGCGGCGGCTTCGGGGCGGGCGGCCGCGCCACAGATTTGTATGTGTGTGTAGGTTAGGCAGCGCGCGCGCGCTCGCCATCCGCGGAGCGTTTTAATCGCGTTGTTTGCAATACATTGCGCGCTCAAAAATGTAAATTTTTTTAACCGGTCATTTCCGAGATGAATGACTTTCGTAATTTAATTTATGGCATCAGGTGTAACCTTTTGACAACGTTTGCGCGTCGATGTCCCTGCCACCCTGCATGTATATATTTGATAAATCCTATCCTTCAATAGACCTCCTCCTCCTCACCCCCGCCCTCCCCGCCCCCGCCGCTCTCCTCGTCCTCTTCTTCCTATTGTAAACCTTTTTGAACTACATTGTATGATGTTGTTCAGTTTTTATTTTTTTTAATAAAAATGTGTAACGAAATAAACAATGCGCACACGACTAAAGCAATCGTCCACTCGAGTACACGCGTAAGGTCTCATCGCATACACACATAGACACCCCGAGCGGGTATAAAAGACGTGCCCGGCTCGCATAGCGATAGAGAAAGTCCGGTTAAGCAGTAGCCATCCTCATAAAGGATGAACTGCGAGATGCCATTGTAAAAAAAAAAAAAAGCATAGCGACAGTTCAACTCTGCGAGGGCTTTGTATCCGACGATTCGGAACTACTCACTGGCAAGTTGGGCGCTCTGCTTATAATACGTCACGCCTGGTGGTACTTTCGTAACACGGAATATTACCAGTGTGTCGTATTGTTAGTGGAGATATTTTGCTTATAGCGCGTTTCGCTATCTATTTATTTTCTAGGTAGCTAGCTTACTAGTTTTGCTCATTCATTAATTAGTCATTGTTGATACATTCTGTTACTTAAATTGTTTACTTATATTTTTTACTCATATTGTTTTAACTTCATTCCTTGCATTGTATAACTAAGTAGATAACATAGCATTGGCATATTTTTTCAATCGCCTAGCTTACACTGCTTTATTAGCTTCAACTTTTAGTTTGTATTACCTACCCTCATTTTTTTTTTATAATATTGGCTTAAGCAACTTTTATTTTCCCTTGCTACCTACGTTTTGAATTGTATAACATTCTTGTTATTTGTGTGTTATTACAAATATAGGTTTTAAGTATTTCTCCTTGGAGTATTATTTACGAAGAACCCCGTTACAAATGTATATTTATTTTAGAATAGCTACCCGCAAGTAAATTACAAGTATTTATTTTTCATTTATGTTGTGTAAAAACATAAGATGTGGCTATAAACAGAGCAGAGTGGAAAATCAAAGGGGAGGCCTTTGTCCAACAGTGGGACACTTTAATAGGCTAAAAAAAAGTTTGTAAAAAGTACCTATTGTAAGTAGTAGAAGCATTTTGATCTATCACTACATAGTATAAGGCAAAGTCGCTTCCCGCGTCTGTCTGTCCCTATGTATGCTTAAATCTTTAAAACTACCGAACGGATTTGGATGCGGTTAATAGATAGAATGATTCAAGAGGAAGGTTTATATATATAATACATGCATAACATAGTAGAGAAACACTAATTTAAAGTATTCTAGAACAACTTTTTACGTTTTTTGGTAACACGTAACGACATCTATTGGCGCGATATAGTACCTACTACCGAAATCATATTGTTATTTACTGTGATGTGAATAATCACGTCCTATTAGATTAAGCTTAAGGGCGACATAAAGCCAGAAAAAAATCAACTTTCACCCGCGCTACCTTGCCTACCCCTCTCATCAAACACGACAAAAACAAAACACAATCCCTTCCCGCCAGCAGAAACTTTTCGCCCGGCCAAGTAAGCCAGAGATTAAAACAGAAGAAGAACTAGCAGGGGATCGAGGGGGAGGGGGGGGGGTCTCAGGGGATCAGACCAGCCGGTATAAATCATATATATTTGTGTTTGAATTTCCATCTTCTGTAATAAGTATACGCAAAATAATCAGATGAAACGGCTCTATTCAATGTAGGTACCTAAGTATGATAGCAGGCTGTGCAAGTAGATATCTTGATAGGGCAATATTATTGTATGTCCCTGAATCTGTTCCGATGCTGGTAACAGATTCACGGACATACAAGTAATACAGCCTATCTATGAATTTCCAATTCTGGATTGAAGGACTAACTTTCTATATTGTAAAAAAAATCTTATATCAGAGAGCAAACCGAGTTGAATGCCTATACATTTTCGATTCCGAATTAAATTACAAATGAACGATTTTCGCATATTTTCCTGTACCTATTTATGCTGTGAGACCTTGGTTCTTGCCAATTTTCATTATTCTAGGTCAACGGGAATAACTAAAACCTATAAGGTACACCCAAGGATTTAAATTTCAAAACACGCGACATGAATGGCAATTTATGCCCGCAGCAGCATATATATTTTTACAGCTCCAAGAAACCGTAGATCTAAGTATTTGATATCAATTTCAACTTTATACGTATTCCTGAGAAAAAGGGACAGACGGATGGACAACGAAGTTATCCTGTATCTAAGGATTTCGATTTTTCCTTTTGAGGTACGAAACCCTAAAAAGCAAAAGCACTTTCATCAAATTATTATATTACATACTCCTAATCATAAATCATGATGAAAACAAACTCAACAAATTTGTTTTTTTAACGATATATAGGCCAATATAATCGCATCGCTTATCTTATGATTTTTTACTTTGAACTATTTTAATCAAGCCTTTTTATAATGACGACGTTATAATGGTCATATTAAGGACAAAGATGATTGAAAATATCTATCAAAAATCTTAGAAAATTTGTTGCGCAGTGATGAGCAACCCTATTTAATTTTCTCGTAATGGTTTCTCAAATTACAATATTTATATAATAAACGAAATATGATCATTGTTCATTCCCTTTATTTTCAATGCAATTCTTTAGTAAGTAAAAACATCTGTTTATTTTGCATATACTTACTATACGCTAACTTTGAATTCAGAATCTAAGAATCATGTCTTAGTATTTTTTTGGAACTAGAAACTCAATGTTGACGTGACAAAGTTCAAATTAAAATGTAATCAAATTTTGTTTAGGACCTACAAGTTGGACGTCACCACATCTTGATGAAAAACAGTGTTGACCAAGAAAAAAATTATATTTGTATATCGTGGATTTTTCTTTGCAGGATCGTGCAAAGTCACTGACCTGTATTATACAAGATAGAGGTCAGTGTGCAAAGTCAATAAATTAGCAACAGTGATACCCAAGTAAAAAATAATATTCGTATGGTGGATTATGCACTGTATTATGCAACGTCAAACGGCATGTGTCATAAAAGCCTTTCCTGCGCGAAGTGCGAGTAGGAAAAAATCCCCGCCGAAAACATTTGTGAAAAACGAGCCCAAGTTTGGTACAAAAGAAGTACATGTTTGTCGGATTTACTGATATGACATCTATGTAAATGGGTTCCAAAGTCTAAAGTTCATTACGTTCTTCTTTTGTAACTATTGAAACTTTAGCTTTAAAAACTTGCCAAGTTATAATATGAACTTAAGACTTTATCTCAACTCTATAGAACTTATCACCCATTTAGAGCTTAACTCTTTTATCGGCGAAGCCGACAATCCCAAACATGTTGATCCGTCACAACCTTTACTCATCCTCACCATAAAAAGAAGGCTAGTCATGAGAACACTATCTGTATGAAATATTGCATGTGCACACCGTTTCGTACTTTTGTCCACAATAAACTCACTACGCATTTAATTTCCGATATTTCTTTTGTATGCTCCAATAATAATATACCCTTTACGCTGAATTTCGAGTTTCAACTTGATTTAGGGAATAGTACCTACTAAAACCTTATACGGAGTTTGTCAAGAAAAGTGGAAGAAAACGAATTTGGATTCTGAGTTAATCGCCGTAAGGTCTAAAATCTCCAGCACGAACTTCCAAATGAACTCTAGTTGGCTATGTTGCAAAATGAACCGAAATGCAGAACAATGGCGCTAGTGGTACTATACCAGTCAAAAATCTGTCAAATAAAATGTATGTCATCTTGACGTTTCAAATATCAACATTGAATTATTTCAATATTTTTATTTTATAGTTTTGCCTCGGTATTTGTTTAGTTTATCAAGTCTCATTGTTTTTAATAATCGTTTCGGGAGTGGTTTTAGTTATTTTTCCATGTTTTCTATTTCACAGTGTCTTTCCTACAAAGTGATAAATTACGAAAATATTGTGTACGTAAATTAAATATATAGCAGCGCAGCCGAAAATTCGAGCGCAGTCCTCTCGTCTCAACAGAGCGGTGGCGACTGATTTGTGAAACATATATATGTTTGAAGTTCCCGCAACGTGCGACGGAAGATGATTTCTTCCACGAACTAAGAACGTCGTAAGTGCTATAAGCTTATCGTCGTAATAAAACCACGAAAAAAGTAATAAAAAAAATGCTTCCACAATCTAAGTCGCTTTATATTAATAAATTAATCATCAGATTTTCATTCTAGTAGTCATAAGCATATTAAGTACAAATCGAAAAGTCGTGAAAATTGGAGGTAACTTCGTGATGTTTTTTATTAGAGAAAATTTTACTATTTTGTCTTTCTGTGCCACAATAAGTTTGGAAATATCATGTAGTTATTCGTGTTATTTATATTTTATATCTAAGTCTCATCAATTTCATGAAAAATCATATTGAAGTTAGGCTATTTTGGTTGATACCTGCTCTTAACTATATGACGAAATAACACAGATACTCAAGTCTGTGTTATTTTAAAAAGTAATGACAATGATTATAATATTATAAAAATCGCTTTCCATTGATGGTTTATTTAGTGGCGCCTGTGGCGCTAAAAGAATTTCAAACAAAAAGTGAAGATAATGTAAGATAATAATAATTGATGTGGTGTTCTGAGCGATAAAGAAGTTAGATAATTATTGATATATCTGTCACAGCCAACTGGTTAAATTAGCCGTTCAGTTAACTTAACCGCCTAGCCTTTTAACTAAATGGCGGCCGTTCAACTAACGGCCTGAATGATATTCAATTACAGTTTAGGTTGGAAGTCTGTAACTATTACGAGTTGTGTAGTGTCGATTTAAAACATTATATCAGTAACATGAAAAATGCGATCTCAAAATTCCAGTGGTTTTTTATTTGACAAAACAAAATAACCAAACCTATAAACAACAAGGTTTCTATGGTGACACACATTGTACTCAAAGAAGTTTGCATACTCAGATTATAGTAGGTACAGGTTGCATGCATTAACTTTATCAGTAACCAACCACGCGAGAGCCGAATTGGTCGCAGTAACTAAGCCAGGGCACCCCAACCAAATGGGTTAGGTTAGGTTAGAACTGTGATCAACCGCGTGCGAGTCGAGAAAGCGAAGCGAGGTGAGCACTACTTTTAAAGGCCAGGCAGTTAACTAAACGGCTAATTTAACCAGTTGGCTGCGACGTATCTATGAAAGTTGAGTAATGCAGAGCGTTTTTTAACGAATTTCTTATTAGAAGCTTGCGGTAGGAGTTATAGGGGAGAAATCGTCACATAACGAAAAAGCGTTAGCCTCACTTTTCATAGTAATAGATAGAGACAGAGAGAGAGACAGCTATTTTTCATGGTTTCCAAGGATCCTGACCCCGGTAAGTGAGGTGCTGAAGTCGATAGTCAGGTCAAAATGAAAATCCAAAATGGTGGCTCCATTTCTTTTTCATGGGTTTCGTTTTAATGGTTTTCGAGAGTGCTGAAGCCAATAGTGAGGTTAAAATGAAAATCGAAGATGGCGACTGCAATTTTCTTTTGATTTTTTTTTTATCATGTGTGTCATTTTCATGGTTTTCAATATTATATGACACGACTTTGTGTTAAATAAGATACAACCGACTTAAAAAACAAAACACTTCAAAGTGCAATAGACCTTGCCAACGTCTTCCCAAACTAAGGTTAGTTTGCACTTTGTAGGGTTTTTAATTAGCATTACAATTTTTTTTCTGGTTTTTGGCAGTATAAGGTCTAAATCAAAACAATGTCTAAAGTTTTCGTCATGGGTTTCATCTTCGTAGTTTTCTAGGGCGGCCGGTGTCAAATAGAACCAAAGTAAATGGGTTGCTTTTTACTTTCGAGGTGCAAGCAACCTTTCTAACATCGTTTACAGAGAAGCATTTTTTTATTTACATAAGGTTTAAATCATGACTACTTTCAAGTTTTGCCTTTTTTTTTAATTTTTTAACCTTAATTTACCATGATAACGCTTCAGCACACTCCGCCAGACGGGCAGTTGATTTATTGAGTAGGTACGGCTAGAGATGTGCCGTTGCCGGCAATATTGCCCAAAGTGGGAATATTGGTGGCAATATTGCCAGCAATATTGCCGGGAGTGGAAATATTTGGGAATATTGCTTAATTATAAGTCAAATTAAGTACGGAAACTATGTACAACACTTAAAATTAGCATTTAAAGACCATAATTTACATTATATACAATAAAATATTGTTTTGGGTAAAATTGCCAATAATGCCAGCATTTTTGGCAATATTCCTGGTATTTTACCGGCAATATTGCCCATGTTGCCGCACACGATAGTGAATATAAGAAATAACACATAAATATTAAGATAAGTATTGACGATCGTTGTGTATTGTATAAAAGGCATAAATTCGAATAATTTCTTTTAATGTTGGACTTGTTTTTCATGTAAAATCACATAACAAAAACAACTAGTTTAAGTATATAATATGGAAATAACAAAGTGTAAATCTTTACAGATTTCTACCAAAACTACAAACAATCCACAAAAAATTTTTTTATAAATATTTTTTATATTATTATTAAAAATTATTTATTATTATTAGTTTTTAATATTTTTTCATTAAGGAGTGACGTTGATAACATTTTTCTCGATGGAGCTTTATAGTCAGGACGCAGTGCTTGCAAAGCTTCTTTCCAGAGTGGATGTTCCAAACTTCCATTAGTGACAGAGGTTGGCCAATAACCTAAATGGCTCGTGACAAAATACGATGCACCTCTGTATTGTCCAATAATGTTCTGGTCCTTTATTGCACTTTTCTTTTTTTTTTAGGATGGGAAATCATCAAATGACCCCTCCCGCTCTGGGTGGAGCGGAAGGGAGTGTCAGACTCTTACTGACTTACTGACTAAAACCCATCCGTGTTCCTTCCTTAGCCCTTTATGTTCCGGGGTAGCGGTAACCCTTTCGGACAATCCCGCTGCCCCGGCAGGCTTCGGCCCTGACGGGCCCCTTCTTGGATGCTGACATTTCTTTGAGGCGCGCGTGGGACACATACGCGCCGTCCAGCACGGGCCTGGTCCTGATCAGACGGCGAGCTACCCATTATTCGCCGTCGTCTTTATTGCACTTAGTTATGTGACGTGCAAATTTTGTTGCATTTTTATTTGTATACACTGTATCACAATATTTACAAGTATATTTATCTTTATTATTTTCTGTACTGGTAATAAAGTGTGACATAATCTTGCTCCGCGGTCTCATTTTGTCGGTTAGGAATGGACGCGCATTCTCCGAGAGATGCCCAGCTACAGACTGTTCTCCAACCCCGTGCCGTGCATGTGCAGCCCGACAGAGATTGAACATACATTGATGTTTATAACTTTATTCATTTAATTGTGTCCTCCAATCTTTTTGCACGACACGCGTGTGCGTATTTCAAATATTTTATGATCGATATATTACACAAATATAATTAAACGATGATTACACCTGCAGTAATAATAAAATATATTGGTATTATTTGACAGGCAACATTGGCAATATTGCCAATGCTGCTGGCAATATTGGTATTTTACCGGCAGTGGCAACATTGGGAATATTGCCGGTAGTGGCAATATTGCCACCAGGCACATCACTAGGTACGGCAGTTACACACAGCACTGCCATGTCATAAAAAGGTATTGTAGAATATGTCTTCGAGACAATAACTAAATTCTTGACCATTGTCTTGGTTACAACTATATCGACCGTCAAGATATCTTAAGGCTATCCACCAAGGGAGAGTTAAGCAAACGTGGGCACAGGTTTACAGAATAAGTTGAGAAAGACTTCAAACCACTTTTCAGATAAACTTCAGTACGATTTAGGAGTAACACTATTGATGAGCAAATTGAGCAAAATCTATGAAAAAATCATGCTAGACCAGATGTTGTCACATTTTAACTCAAATGGAATTTTACATGGTCACCAGTTTGGTTTCACGAAAGGTAGGTCGACGACGGACGCGGGAGTAAAACTCATCAGTCACATTTTGGAATTCTGGGAGAAATCCCAGGATGCAATTGGCATTTTCTGTGACCTCTCAAAAGCGTTTGACTGCGTTGACCATAATACACTGATCTGTAAATTACACCATTACGGAATTCGTGGACAAGCTGCTGATCTTGTTCTTTCCTACCTATCAAAGCGGCAGCAAAAAGTAACCGTTAACGGGGCGACGTCATCAGGGTCTCTAGTTAAGATGGGCGTGCCTCAAGGCTCAATTCTTGGCCCTTTCCCATTCCTAGTATATATTAATGACCTTCCTTACATGATGGATAACTTATCGGACATCATTTTATTCGCCGATGACACTTCCCTTATTTTTAAAATAGATAGAAAAGATACGGATGTGTTGCATGTCAACGAGAGTCTGGCTGTTCTTTCGAAATGGTTTGCAGCTAATAAACCTTTACTTCATGCAAACAAAACTAAATGTCTTAAATTCTCATTACCAAATGTACCTCAAGTGGGTTTGAATTTAAAACTCGATGGCAAAACACTAGACGCTGTTACGGAAACTGTATTTCTGGGAATTACCTTAGATTCAAAATTACAATGGGGCGCACACATTAGAGGTCTTTCAGGTAGATTAAGTTCAGCTGCATATGCAGTAAGAAAAATAAGGCAGTTGACAGATATAGCCACAGCTAGGTTAGTATACTTTGCTTATTTCCACAGTATTATGTCTTATGGTGTTCTGCTGTGGGGACCGGCAGCTGACGTAGATTCAATTTTCATTTTACAAAAGAGGGCAATCCGCGCAATCTATAAAATGGGTCCTCGCGAGTCTCTTAGAAACAAATTCAAATAAATCGATATACTAACTCTGCCTTCTCTTTATATTTTAGAAAGTATTTTGTATGTTCGCAAAAACTTAGGACTTTTCAAAACAAGAAGCGATTTCCATAATATAAATACACGTAGTAAACATGAAATTGTGATACCTAAATTTAGATTAACTAAAACTAGCAAGTCATTTCTTGTAAACAGCATCCGTTTTTATAACAAGCTGCCAAAGCCGGTTACAGAACTTAGCGATGGAAAGTTCAAAACCCTCATCAAACGTGTCCTTATCAAAAAAGCATATTATAAGATTAAAGAAGATAGTCCATTGAATTGTATGGCGAGCGATATTGTATCTTAAGATAAAAATATAATAGTATCTTAGCCGTGTGCAGTGCCCCTAAGTTATGCTGTAAATGTAGTGCTGAAGGTTGAATTTGGCTTGCACCGTTCGCAGCACACGCGTGGCGCGCGGCCGCCACGGATCGCTACCGTATATAAGGACGGAGTCTGAGCGCGCGCATCATACATTTTTTGAACTTTGATTTGAACGGACGTGTCGAGTGGCGAGCGTTCGTTCTTATTAGCATTCTATAAATTGTATGTTTTAACTGATACTTGCAATTCTAAACCGTGCTTTTCAGTGCGACCTTTTTATTCCTTTTAGTTTTATTTTTATAAGTCGTAGGTATAGATTTTAATTTTAAAGTATAGTTAGTATATTTGATAGTGTACGTAGTGACCGTAGGTTATTTTATAATACTGTTAGGTAGGATTAGTCATTCGTATAGATATTAGTTTTTAGGGATTTTGCTTATTTATCCATACTAATATTATAAATTCGAAAGTAACTTTGTCTGTCTGTATGTTTCCTTTTCACGCCTAAACCACTGAACGGATTTCGATAAAATTTGTCAGAGAGATAGATTGCATCCCGGGGAAGGACATAGATAGGCTACTTTTTGTCTCAATAATATCCCTAAAGGGGGGGATATAGGGGATGAAAGTTTGTATAGGAAATCTGTTATTTCTTAAGTTAGGGATATGAAAATTCAAATTTATGCTTTTGGTAACAAATAATGAACTACGTATTTCGTCGTTTTTCTAAAATGATCCCTCAAGAGGGTAAAATAGGGGATGATTTTAGAATTCACATGTAATATTGAAATTTTTGTGTAAATATTTAAAGAGATTTTTAAGGGATTGGAAAATAGTCATAGTCTGTATCTGCAGGTGACATTTAGTCTTTATTTCATTAAAATCGGTTAACTCGGTCAAAAGTTATCAACACTTGCAATGGCCTGGAACGGAGAGCTTAGGTTTACCAGTGTGCTCGATAGATGGCGTTGTGCAAATGACACGATTCAATACTTGCAATGGCCTGGAACGAAGAGCTTAGGTTTACCAGTGTGCTCGATAGATGGCGTTGTGCAAATGACACGATTTTCTGAATCGCAGTGTTAAGTCTTTCCGCAGGTAACGATAGTGACCTCCCGTATTATTATTATACTCTTTTATAGTGACCCTTATTCATGCAACGTATTGGAGTCGTGTTAGTTTGGTCGTACGTTTCTAAAAAAAATCTTTGTTAGTTCGTAGATAATTGAAATAATAATATTGAATGTAATTGTTTCTTCTCTTCGCTTCGTTGCGGGTTGTGTACATTTCTCGATTTTCTCGGAAAAAAATTCGATCGAATTGGTCGAAGTTTTGTTCTGGTTCGATCGGATTATTGAAGTGGATACTTCTTTAGGTGCGTTGGGCATTTTTTGAGATGGGCTGTCCTCGGGATGTACTTGGTTTTAATGTATATCGAGTGGTGGCAAAGTATTCTGTTTGTGTTTTGTTTTCACTTCTGTAGGCACTCCCGGAGTGCCACAATTTTTTTTTTAGTTCTTGTGGGGCGAGGCACTACGAGGTCGGGATAGGAGATCTCGCTTCTCGGTTGAGTGTTTTCTAAATCTCTACTCTATCTAACTTCCGTTGATCGCAGTTGACGAGAGTGTCAATATTGCATTCACGATCTCAAAAGTTGTTAGTTGTCTCCGTTGACTCTATTATTTTAGAAGTTAGTAATTCTTATTTATATGTTGTTTTATAATTAGTCTATTCAATAAAACGTATTTTTAGTTAGTTCATTAGGTTTCAAAAATATTTTCTTTTGCACTTAGTGTGCTTTGTTGTAGGTAAGGTTGTGTAAATTGTAGTTGTATTGTAGATTTATTGTTAACCATTAGTACGAGTACTGTATAATTTAAGTTCATTAAGTTTGTTTGATATGCCTCGCAAGCGTAAATCGGATTTAGCGCGTAGCTCCAGCAGAGCTCGAGCCGTGAAAGTTGCTAGAACGCAAGAATCTGAAGAGTAGTGCCACGCATCTCTTAGGGATGCCGAGACCTTGGAGCAGACTCAAGCTTGGTAGATTTTAGATGCGGAGCGCCACGCATCTCTTAGTGCTGCCAAGAGCTTAGAGAAGACTCAAGGTCGCTAGATTTTAGAAGCGGATCGCTACGCATTCTTAGGGATGCCGAAACCTTGGAGCAGACTCAAGCTCGGCAGATTTTAGATACGGAGCGCCACGCGTCTCAGGGCGGCTGAAACCGAAGAGCAGACTCAGCTCCGCCGGACTTGAGGATGCAGGGCGTCTGTTTTTCCCATGGGCAATAAATTGTATGTGGCGTGCTCACGAGTATCCAGCCCACAAAATCTTCATTTTCTAGCAAAGGATGGCAATACCAAAAATGTTGTTTACAAAAATATTTTAACATACATATTCCAGTTTTATTAAAATTACTTTGCATATTGTTATAGTACATAGGATACTTTTTATCCCGATAGTACGTTCCCGTGGGATAATTTCCGACTTCCGCGCGGGCGAAGCCGCGGGCAAAAGCTAGTTGGTATATACATATAAGTGTAGGTAGTCGCTAGGTGTTAGGGCTCTTTTATAAAGATAGTCTTAAAGATTTCTTTATTTTTAATACGGATATACTTAAAACACGATGCCTTCCAGGAAGAGACCATCTCTTTCTGCCACATCGAGACACGCTAGGCGAATGACATTAGCCAGATCACAAGAAGCAGCTGAGGAGCGAGAATCCCGGTTAAGCCGCATGCGGGATAGCATGACTGAAGCAAGAGCACGCGAAACCAGTGCCGATCGAGAATAACGTTCTACACAAATAGCACTTTACTCAAAAAACTCATTGATTAGTTTCGTCATCCACGCGAACGAAGTCGCGGGCACAGCTAGTACTAAATAATTTTGTTAATTTTGATTCAAATCAAATCAAATCAAAAGTCATTTATTCAAACTAGGCTGAGAATCAGCACTTTTCGAACGTCAAAATTACAAAAGACAGTCCCCCAAAAACGCCCGCCCTTCACCACTTCCTAGTGCTATCGCTGGGGAGAAGTGGCGCAACAAACTCCCCAGCAGCACAGCTGTCTGTTCAGTTATAAAATACTCGACTGTATACAAAACTAGATCTGCAAAGTATCTAATTAACATTACAGGACACAGAACATTCAATAAAATTATTTGCCATATGTTAGCTAGCCACGCCAATATACCAACAAATACCATAAAAATCTATACGTACTCAAGCTAAAATAAAAATACTAAATCAAAAGTAATAAAATAATAAAATAAAAATAAAAACTACCTAAATAAAAGCCTCCAGGTATAAAGGGCGTGACAACTTACATATTTATGCAATGCTGGGTTCTGTTCACATAGCTGTCACTTGAAGGCACAAATGATAGACCAGGACCATCAAAGTAAAAATTAATAAACAAGTTAGGTATTACTAATAACAACAATAAAACCATGGTCAGCAAGACGACCAGTCACCACAAGCAGCACCCGTTCACGAGCATAACGCAAAGATCAGCCATTCCCCCCCTCGCCATATTTGAGGGAAGGAGGCAACCCGACCCCCGACGCTACCGCAAGCAGTGACATCTAAGGGAGCATGACGATTATTGTTATATTAAGGAACCTTTGATATTTTGTATGCCTTTTGGCGGGGCACAGCTCGGATCTTATGTATTATAACACCTTCTGTATGTACCCTGTGTTCACGAAATAAATGAATTTAAATTTGAGTGGTTTTCGGGGGTACTGAATCCAATAGTGATGTCAAAAAAAAAAAAACAAGTTGGCGGCTCCAATTTTTTTTTAAATTTTCGTTATTTGTGTTTTCGTTGTTTCCGAGGATGCTGAAACCGACAGTGAGGCTGGGATTCACTCTATTGGATTCTCAATGCTCGGCTCAACTCTGAGAGTTGAAAATACAGTGTGCGATAAATCGTCGTCAAAATCATCCCGTCAAAAGATCGTTCGTGCTCCGTGGTCTGCGACGTGAAGTATTCGCCAGCTGACGAGATGCTCACCCGCGACATGTCGGTCTCGCAGGTGGACTTGGGCCGGTACACGTAGTCCTTGTTGGACGGCAGCGGCACACGCGCGCGCGCCACCCAGCCCTTCTCGCCCGGCCGCGCCACCCTGCACACACATACATTTATTTAACTTACACATATTTCTTAAAGACACAAGTACATGGTGTGAAATTCTAACCAACGGAAGACTTAGACATTTAACTAGGCGCAGCCTGTATGTTGGTGACCCAAACACTCACTACACAAAGTTAATAAGTTAATGTGATCTGCTAGAGATTATAGAGAGATTCATGCTTCATAGCATAAATTACCAGAATTTTCAAAAAATTTGTAAAGAGTAGCTAATTAACTTTTACCCAATTATACATACAAACTAAATTGTGTTTCTAGTTACAACAAGTGATGACACTTTACAACTTTATGCGAATGAATATGTTTGAGCCAAAAAACGTTTAAACAAAAAAAATAAACCGCCGAAAAAACTGAAAAGCAAAAAATAATAAACCCTTTTTATTTAACCTTAATGACTAAGTTCTTAAACTGATGTAAATATACCTAAGTAATAAAATAACTTATCTAAATAACTAATCTTCCGCCCGCGGCTTCGCCTGCCAAATTTTATCGAAATCCGTTCAGTGGTTTAGGCGTGAAAAGGTAACATACAGACAGACAGACAGCGTTACTTTCTAAATTATAATATTAGAATGGATTATGATGGACTCACGTAGATATTAAGTTAGTCGTAAGATTACTTCTTAATGCATGTATCCGTAGTGGGAGTCACGTAAAGTATGTTCCCTTAGTAATATAGAAAACTTTTTTACAAAAAAAAAACAATCGACTTCCAACAAAACACTACAAAGTGAAAAATAACTTTTAATTTCAGAAGTCGGTGTCGTTAGTTCTGCATTTTCAATCTGGAAGTATATCCTTTCAAATAAAAAAAGAATTTTCCAAATCGGATCATAAATGACGGCGTACTGAGGTAACAAACATAAAAAAAAAACATACAGCCGAATTGAGAACCTCCTCCTTTTTTTGAAGTCGGTTTATAAAAAAATGCTTCTCTGTAAACGATGTTAGACAGGTTGCTTGCCCCTCGAAAGAGCTTCTACATAAAATTGCCCGTGTAAAAAGCAACCCATTTACTTTGGTTCAATTTGACACCGGCCGCCCTAGAAAACTACGAAGATGAAACCCATGACGAAAACTTTAGACATTATTTTGATTTAGACCTTATACTGCCAAAAACCAGAAAAAAACTTGTAATGCTAATTAAAAACCCTACAAAGTGCAAACTAACCTTAGTTTGGGAAGACGTTGGCAAGGTCTATTGCATTTGAAGTGTTTTGTTTTTTAAGTTGGTTGTATTTTATTTTATTTCACACAAAATTGAAAATTTTATGTGACAGACGGACAGACAGACAGACACTCGAGTGATCCTATATCAGTTCCGATTTTTCCTTTCGAGGTAAGGAACCCTAAAAAGTGAAATATAAAAAACTTTTTTCCAAAAAAAACAACCGACTTCCAACAAAACACTACAAAGTGAAAAATAACTTTAATTTCAGAAGTCGGTGTCGTTGGTTCTGCATTTTCGTTTTTAGACAAAGACTTCTGAAATTAAAGTTATTTTTCACTTTGTAGTGTTTTGTTGGAAGTCGGTTGTTTTTTTTGTAAAAAAGTTTTTAACCTTAATTTACCATGATAACGCTTCAGCACACTCCGCCAGACGGGCAGTTGATTTATTGAGTAGGTACGGCAGTTACACACAGCACTGCCATGTCATAAAAAGGTATTGTAGAATATGTCTTCGAGACAATAACTAAATTCTTGGCCATTGTCTTGGTTACAACTATATCGACCGTCAAGATATCTTAAGGCTATCCACCAAGGGAGAGTTAAGCAAACGTGGGTACAGGTTTACAGAATATGTTATGAAAGACATCAAAATACTTTTCAGATAAACTTCAGTACGATTTAGGAGTAACGCTATTGATGTATTCTTCCTTTTATCATCTAGATATCTCGATGCTTTATAAGGCATAATATTTTTAGGTATATATGATTTTTACAAGTTGATATTCTAAAGCAGACGCAAAATAAAATGGACATAATTATGGCTGTTTGGTTAGATAATCAGCCTCGAGCAGGCGCTTTCATTTTAATTTATTCTCAAAAATCAAAGTGACACTTCGTCGCATTGTCATTATGAACCATGAAGACGCAGTGACTGCAGTCGAAAGGGCCGTGGTAGAGAATCCTAGGTAAGGGAAGCGTTGCCAGGCAAGATCGGATGATTCTTCCTTTTCAATGAAGGAGTGGCAATTACACCTTTTCTAAGCGACACATTACCTATTGTTTTCCGACATCCACGCGAACGAAGTCGCGGGCACAGCTAGTCTTATAATATATTCTTATTTTCCTACCAATAATCCATCATTGGAACCGTGGACCTAGCTTCTGACGTTACATAAGTGCCCATGTAGGTTTATGTGAAACAAAATAATATATTTTGAACTCCATGGACATTCACTTTTTAAACGACTTCAAAAAAGGAGAAGGTTCGACTGTATGTACTTTTTATTATGTTCATCGATATTTTCATCAATTTTGGACCGATTTTGAAAATTGTTTTTTCATTAGGTGGAGGAAGCTTGCGCGGTGCCATGGCCTCTGTGTGTAACGCACTGCAAGCACACTCACTTGTCCGGGTCCAACTCGTCGCGCGCGCGCTTCGCGCCGGGCGGGCCGGCCGGGCCCGACGGGCCGGGCTCGTCGCGCCGCCGCCCGCCCGCCATGGCCTCGTCCCGCGCCTGCCGCTCCTCGCGCGTCATCGCTGTACACACACACAAACACACACACCGTTAATTATACAAAAAAATCTTTTTTACAAAAATCAACAGACTTCCAAAAAAAATACACTACAAAGTAAGAACAACGAAAATGCAGAACCAACGACACCGATTTCCGAAATTAAAGTAATTTTTTCACTTGATAGTATTTTTTTGGAAGACTGTTGTTTTTTTTAAACGTTTTTATTATTTACTTTGAGTTTGTAATTTATCTAAGTTACAATATGCTGATGTCAACTGCTCATCACCTTTTACAAAATATTGCTTTTCCCGATGCTGTGACGTTTATGATGACTTCCAAGAAAAAATACCCAAATCGCTGTAGGTTTGAAAATGTAAGTTTGTACGCACAACATTAAGAGATTTACCATGTTGTTTCAAGATCATAGACTTCTTATTAATTTTCCTGTAATCTATAGGTATAGAACTATTTTCTGTATTTTTTTTTTTATTTTAGGCTCAGTAGTTTCGGAAATAAGGGGGGGGGGGGGGCGGGGAATGGTAAATTTCCGTCTATTGTCTTAAATAACATTAATACAATTTACTTTAAAATCATGAAAAATAATATGAAAAATATATTTGAGATCCTCACGGACGGATCAAGATTGAGATCCTCAAGCCCTTTCATTTGATATGTCACAAGGTACAGATAGCGAAACTTTTTTTTAAAATTGTCTATTTACCCCTCAAAAATGACTCCCATTTTCAAAACTCATTTATTCACGTTACACGTCTGTGTTTGGGTCACAGAGATTCATATGTGTACCAAATTTCAACTTAATCGGTCCATAAGATTCGGAGCAAATTGGCTGTGACAGACGGACAGACAGACAGACAGACACACGAGTGATCCTATAAGGGTTCCGTTTTTTCCTTTGAGGTACGGAACCCTAAAAATGAAACCATGACATATAAATTAATAATCTGATACTTTTACTAAGTATGTTGCTACTTACTCTAGAACTTTTAAGAACGCTTGTAAGGCATCTAAAGCCTAACATTAGCAACAAGGTTAAATCAGCAGACAAAAACTTTTTTACAAAAAAAACAACAGACTTCTTCTATTTTCGTTTATTGACTTCGGTTATTTATCACTTTGTAGTTTTTTTTGGAAGTCGGTTGTTTTTTTTTTTGTAAAAAAGTTTTTATTTTTTACTTTTTAGTGAGAGAGTTTGTAATTTATCTAAGTTACAATAGCAAACTTCAACTGCTCATCACCTTTTACAAAATATTGCTTTTCCCGATGCTGGGACGTTAATTGTGACCATAAGCATTGTGACGAGCATAAATTGCTTAGCAACCATATAAAAGTAATCGAATCGCAATCCGTGAAATATTTATCATTGAGTAGTTCCGATGGCCGTCTGTGGTCTTCATCATCAGCTCCACTTTACCAAATGATGATTTCCGAGAGCAAATGCTCAAGTTACTTTAAAAAATATCCAAATCGCTATAGGTTTGCCAATAAAATTTGAGGGTTTCCCTCGATTTCCATGGGATCCTCCATGGGATGGGATTAACGTCCCAGCATTGGGAAAAGCAATATTTTGTAAAAGGTGATGAGCAGTTGACGTTAGGCTATTGTAACTTAGATAAATCACAAACTCTCTCACTAAAAAGTGAAAAAAAAAAAACTTTTTTACAACAAAAACAACCAACCAAAAAAAACAACCGACTTCCAAAAAAAACTACAAAGTGATTAATAACTTTAATTTCGGAAGTCGGTGTAGTTGGTTCTGCATTTTCGTTTATTGACACCGACTTCCGAAATTAAAGTTATTTATCAGTTTGTAGTTTTTTTGGAAGTCGGTTGTTTTTTTTTGTTTTTTTGTATGGACTGTTACGACCGTGGTTTTTGGCAAAGGCTCACACAGACAGCCTCAATTACCCCGTTGGTACTGTATTCGGATCTCAATTTTTTTTTTTGCTGTTAGCAGCAAAAAACCGATGAGCTCATTTATGAGCTTATGCTGTCAGAAAAATCCGTCGATTTACTGATGTAGATACCGCGAGATTAGTTTATTTTAGTTACTTTCATAGTATCATGACATACGGTATTTTACTTTGGGGATGGGCTGCAGACATCGATTCTATTTTTATTCTGCAGAAAAGAGCCATCAGAGCCATATATAATCTCCGCAGGCGCGATTCTCTAAGGGAACTGTTTAAGGATATTAACATCATGACGGAGCCTTGTCAATGTATCTACGAAAACATCATATATGTAAGGAAAAATTTACATCTTTTTAGTAAAAGAGGTGAAAGACATAATTATACGAGTAGTACTAGAAATAGGGACCTATTAGTTCAACCAGGTTTCAGATTGGCTAAAGTAGACTCATCTTTTATGGGGTACTGTTTAAAATGTTATAATAAAATACCTCCCCACATTCTTGAACTGAATGAGACAAAATTCAAGTCTTGTATAAAACGCACACTATGCAGGCAGGCATATTATAAGTTAGGGGATTACATCGTTGATAAAGATGCCTGGATCAATGCTGGTCCTGCTCCACAACCACAACTAATTGATTAACACTTGAACATACTGTTGGAGCTGCTGAAGATTGTGGGACTATATTTGCATTGTATAAACTCAATTTCCTTTGTATTGTATAATTTCATAGCACAGATGTGAGTTCTATGTGAGCTACCATTTACCGGGTAATAACCGGGTAATAATATGTCTTTCATTGACTTGAATG
This sequence comes from Gortyna flavago, assembly GCA_963669345.1. Classification (NCBI taxonomy): domain Eukaryota; kingdom Metazoa; phylum Arthropoda; class Insecta; order Lepidoptera; family Noctuidae; genus Gortyna; species Gortyna flavago. The sequence goes on along the minus strand of OY770150.1, from coordinate 12,289,058 downwards.
TGCCCTGGCGGCTGATAGTATATCATGCTCACTAAAATGTCTCGCTGACGGTGGCGTGTGTATTCGATCATTTAGCTCCCTTCAAAATGGTTGAGCTGAATGGTGCTGATCTATGCGTCATGTTCGTGAACGGGCGCCGTCAGTTGGGGCTGGTCATCAATTGGCTGCCTCGGCTTATTTTTAATTATTTAATTTTTGGATTGTTGTTTCGTTAAGTACTATTTGCTGTACCTCTACCTACTCTGGACGCTTTTAACACGTACGTCTTTTTTTTAACTTAACCGCTATAATTTTCCTTTAAAGTTCAAGAACTAGGCCATGTTTTGATTTGACATCCATAAGACTGTAGAAAGAAGGCGGTAAATTAAAAGTGGGTAGTTGCTTTCACATTCCACATTACCAATTTTTCAGTAAATAATATTATAATCGACCAGCGCTTACCTTTCGTCCTTAATTTTTTTTCGTTTATTTGTGCATGTTTTTACTTCCATTACCACTTCCGCCAATAATGTTTAGCTGACTTATTCATGTACATTATATCCATCGTATTGGGTTAATCCCATTGCAAACTATAGCTAAGACAAGTTTAAAATACACAAGTTGCAAACTGTCCGTAAACAGTCCGCCGCGCTCGGCTGCTTGCAGCGTATTGTGCCATGAAATGCGCGGATTAATTAATTATGACGATGTGTTGGAACGTGGAAGTCTGGCATCGACTAAACAGGTTTTGGTCTATCATGCGGCCGTCTCATTTGTTCATTTATTTATCAGTTTTTTTTTTTGTTATTCTTGGAATGTTTTACAATTCACACTATTTATGTTTTTTTGTCTGACACATATTATTTATTCTATTTAAGTATGCATACACTCGACGCGTTGCAGCTAAAACTGATTTACTTTCGTCACCTCACACACACATCAGGTCCAGTTGAAAACCAGCGTCAGGCACTAGTTGTCTGGCATTTTTGCTGAACTGGGCCTTTTTGGGGCAGCTGTGAGGCCCACTCTCCTGCAAATTTCTTTTATTGATTTTATTTTTTATCTGATGTATTTATTTGGTGTATTGTGTGTCTTTTAGTCTGTGCTAAATAAATGTATTTTCTTTCTTTCTTTCATGAAATGCACTATCATCGCGAATTTTTCCAGATTTTTCAAGCCAGCAGTTTAGCTTTTAGAGGAACTTTTAGGAGCTTTTATTGGAACAAAAATGTGAACGTTAAAGTTTAATATTTCGTAAATGGAGCATTAAATCGAAAAATAATTTTAGCAACCCCGATGTCATTTTAGAAGACCTATTCAACGATATCCCACACGATGGGGTAGAAGACGAAAAAAATATTCATCCCCACTACACATGTAGGGGAGCTACCCTAAAAAAAAAATATTATCCAAAATTTTATTTTACCACTTTGTCGGCGTAATTGATATACACACCCCTACAAAATTACAGCTTTCTAGTACTAACGGTCTCTTAGCAAAACCTCGGACAGACATACAGATGGACATGACGAAACTATTAGGGTTCCTTGTCAGAACTACGGAACCCTAAAAAAACTATCCATTACCATGCCTGACCAAATTGTTGAATCAATATGGAGGGACCAACATTTATGGTCGATATTTCTCAAACGATTCATGTTAGATATAAACAAATTACATAATATTTGTAAATTAGAATTAAAGTATTGTAATACTATACACTTTGACGTCAAAATGGAGGGACCAAGGTTTTTTTTAAATAACTACGTATACATTGAGGTAGCTAAAATTATTGCAAAGGTATATAATATTAGTAGATTTATAGTATTAAACTTTTATGTAGGCTGATTTGAAATCCAAGACATGGTCCCTCCATCTTGACGGTAACAATGAATGAATCATGAAATCCGATAAAATTGCCGAACAGTCCATAGTAACGTTCGGCAATTTGTGTAGTGTATTTATGCTCGTGACAGTACGTGAGCGTACCTTTGAAGTCCGTGGAAAGGTTGAAGATGGGTCGCGCCCACTCGGAGATGAGCCGACCGGCACGCTCGCGGTTCGACTTGGTCTCCTTGGGGTGCTTGTACAGGTACATCACCGCCTTGCCGATGCCCGACTGCTTCAACAGAGACTTGTCGATCGACGGGAACTGCAAGCGTCAGTAAATATTTTAATACAGGAAATAAAAAACCCTTCACGAAGCTGTCGTACGCATACGGTACATCAAACTAAGTAACTTTCTGCTAAAATAATTGCTGGGAAACGAGTTTTATTTTTGGTGTGAAACAGCTTCTGCCCGCGACTTCGTCCGCGTGACATTTCTTGTTCCCCCGTCCCACCGAGTCGCATCGCATCGCCTGCCCTCACTATTACTTCGTTCGCTTAGCTTTCTTTCTGACTTTTTTTTTTTGCGCGGTTCCTAATGTGATGGTAAGTCAAGTCAAATAATTTATTTCAATATGCCTAAATAAATATTAAGAGCCATTTCACAAAAGTTTGACGCTCGAGTTTAGGTAAAAGACGGCAGCATTGTGTATGTGTGCGTAGCTATCCAAACAAATACACAATGCAAACAGTGTAGCGCGAGTGTCGAGACGGACTAAACAATCTTGAGCCGTCATGATTGTAATGCACCTTTGTTAGAGACTTATGAAAAAAAGTGATTTTATTTATTCAGTCTACTAACTTGCTAGACTAATAAAAAAACACAAATATATGTTATGTATAAGTGTATAATAAAATTGAACAGGTAAACAATCAGACATTATATATTAATATATTTATAACATAATAATTATTTTTGTAAGAGCGTTTGCCCCAACAAGCATCCGCTTCGACCGCAATCATTGGTCCGAATTGCTAACATCGCCACGAGATACTGCCGCTTTAATTTCCTGTTTGGCATCATTTAACATTGTCATTTCAGCAGCAGTTTTCCACATGTCGGAAATAGCATCATGTGTTTGACTGTATAATCGAAATGGCATTGTTGGCAAATCCATCGATGCACTGATCTCATTTAAGTTTGAGAGACCAATTCCCGTAATGACTGCACCTGATACCGCTCCTGCATTAAGATCGAGTCTTGATCGTTCAGTTGTTTCAGTCTCCGTAGTTTATAGAACAAAGCTAGATCCACACATCATACACTTCAAGTCAAATTTAGACATGGGACCCAACTGTTTCTCTTTTTCTATTTTCAAATAGTTCAATTGCAGCCGAACTTCTCTCTGTGTTCACTTATATTTATTAATTGATTCCAAAAGTATTGAAAATCAATTATAATGTGATCGTTCTAAAAACAAAAGGAACATTAAAACATCTAATTGAAATTTAAAGAAATGTAATAAGTAAGTACTAAAAATATTTACGATCGAGTCTGAATAAAAATAAATAAATACAATTTCTATTGTCGAATCTGATTTTTCACTTGTACCCGGCACGTCGTCTCTTCTAAAGGTACTATCCTCCTCTACTCGATTCACACGATTTCTCATTCTAAAATGAAAACAAAATAGCTGTCAAGTTTCGATATCTACAATTACTTAAATATTTTTTTATTCAATAATAATTAAATGATTATTAAAATAATCAATATTGTTTTTAGAATTATTAAAATTGTAATTACGGTTCTATAGTCCATTTCGATAATGTGATCGATTACTGTGTATATGAGTTGCAAATAAAAATAAAATATCTACCTCGCTTCTGTTGCTTTCTCTAAGGCTGCAGAATTTTTATTTTTCCTTTTTTTGACATAATGGTATACACATTCTTTACGCCCCATTGCTAAAACTAATAACACAAAAATATATTATAATTATTCTACAAAGTACCTACTAAAGTAACACTTTAATTGATAATAAACAAAACACTTACCTTATGAAAAAAAAATGCGAAGAGGATCAAAATGTTGTACTCGTAGTATAATAATGCGTTCACGATAAGTGCGCTCGAAAATCGGGACGCGGGAAAAATTGGCATAGATCCTTCGTCGATGGGCGCTCGCGCCGTACTAATCGGTGCCCGCCGATGCATTGTAATTTATTCTAAATAGAGTGATGTCAATAACGATATTATGTCTAATTAAATGAAGGGATTTTAATAAAATTTCAGAATTAGTTTTTTCAAAGAACATACTTTATTTTGACATGATTTTTTAAATGTAATTACGGCTTATTCAAATCAAAAAACCTATCCAAAATAGCGATATAAAACGTAAAAATTGCCCTTAGACTTTATTTTTTTACTAATTAGTGTTATTAGTAATCGATATTCTATTACATTATGTGTCAACAAAATTATATGTCTGATGCTTTCTGTATTTTTTTTTGTCAAATATATAAATATTAATGATAGATATAGGAATCTGAAATTGACTCTGCGATGATTTTTCAGTAAACTAGTTGTGGGAGATTAATCACCACAAAGTAAACAAATAAGTTTTTGTAAATGTGTTACATGAAGGATCAATACGAAAGATTGGTATTTTTTTACATGTGTTCAACAATGTTAGAGTATTACCTAAGACGGTAAATTAGGCGACTAAAATCTTGGAAATTCGCGCGAAAACGTGAAATGGCTCTTAATAAGTCTTTCTTACATAGTATAAAACGAAGTCGCCGAAATGTCTGTACGCGCATAACTTCCGAACGACTGCACTAAATTGGATAATTCTTTTTTGTTGTGTTCTGTATTGCCAGGACAAGGTTTGTATGAAAGAAAATTTCGAGAATTCGAAAAAAAATTGGACCCGTGCGAAGCTGGGGCGGGCCGCTAGTAATAAATAAATTAAATATAAACTATAGCCTACCAAATCTTATATTTACATAAAAACTTTTTTCCAAAAAAAAAACAACCGACTTCAAAATAAAAACTACAAAGTTATAAATAACTTTAATTTCGGAAGTCGGTGTCGTTGGTTCTGCATTTTCGTTTTTGACACCGACTTCCGAAATTCACTTTTAGTTACTCTACTAGTTCTGCTAGTGGTAACTAATCACCATGTACAGTCTGTTTCAGAGAAAAGGAACCCCCTTTGGTAATGAAATCAAACCCATTTAAATTTTTTGTAATGTAACGTAAATGGTGTGTTGGTCTAGTGGTTAAGGCTAGGGCTTAGCAATTCAATTATTTAGAGATCTGAGGGCACTCCCGTGACCCCGCCAAGAAAGCCTCCTTTTCGCGAAGCGCTTCGTCGTTTTTTTTAACCCACTTGGGTTTGGATTATACCAGATACAACAAAATTCTCGGGATATGATGCCCATAGTATGTGGGTCATTGTTTCAGTTTTAATCATGGTCTGGCAATTTGAGTAGTTTATGCGGCCTACCCAAATGTCCTGTTTTTGGTATTGTTCGTCGAATCGTTGAGCTCCTTAAGTTCTGAGTTGAGCTGCACGGTTCTGACAAATGCGTGCACTGACTGGACAGGTCCATTCAATCTGTGTGGTTATTTCCTAAAAATACCATTTCAGACACCAATCTACATGGCCCTCAAAGATTATGCCCGAATTTTTATATACACTTTGACATTGATGATTTTTATATATACAATGACATGAATATTTACTTTGTAAAGTATTTTTTTATTTAATTGTTGTGAATGTGAGGACTATGTGGGTCATTTCTTTTTTGCTGTTTTCCTTCTTAGTTAGTTTTAATCATGATCTGGCAGTTTGAATAAATTACGCGGCCTACCCAAATGTCCTTTCTTTGGTATTGTTCGTCGAATCGTTGAGCTCCTCAACTTCTGAGTTGAGCTGCACGATTTTGACAAATGCTTGCACTGACTGGACAGGTCCGCTCAATCTGTGTGGTTCTTTCCTCAAAAGACCATTTCAGACACCAATCTACATGGTCTTCACATGATCTGACCAAGATTATGTCTGGACTTGAAAAGAGACTGTGACCTCTGAGTTTGTTTCGGCCTTTCTTCTCAGAATAGTCAGATAGGAAACCGACCTCATCTAGTTTAAAAAAATATGATTGACGTGTAAAAGTGTTTTTACAAACCTACTTACAGAAAATAAATCATTTATCATTTAGTGAATTAATTAAACATATAGTTTTAATACAGGCATAAAAAAAAATATCTCACAAGTAATGCATATTAATAATAATAATAATAACCCCATCGCCGTATCTCTACGTTGACGTCGTGGTGGGGCTTGCGCGCTCCAAGCTCTAGGTCTGTGCCGGAATAGTTTACTTTGCCGGAACAGGTCTAAGGTGAGGAGCCAGACCAAGAGAGATACAGAAATCCGCAGGGCAGCATGTGGCGAGCTGTTGGGCAGTAGCGACCCCACGGACCCTATCTCCCGGGAGAAGTCTTGTATCTCACCTCTGGCTTGCCTTTATTGGCCGGCTGGAGTGAACAATGACGAGGAACAGAGTTCCCACCTCATTCTTGCCTTTATTGGCCGGCTTGAGTGGAGATTCGCAAGAGCAAACTTGCTCGGAGGAAGGAAGTATTCCAGTAAGATGCTGGTAGGGATCTTGACCGTACTTCCGGGATTGTCCTGATAGCCGTGGAATACCTCTCCACTCCTCTTAAGCACCTCAGGACATGTTGCCCCCTTGTCACTACGTCACTATGTGCTAGCGACCGTTTCCGGGGGCCCATTATTGAGTGTGCAAGTCACCCCCTGCCATTTTATCCGTGTATATATAAAACATTGATCAGGCAGGGGTAATAGTTCTTCCATAGTTCTTGGTAACCAGTCCACTTTAGCCACCCAAACCCATAGTCCAACTTTATATTTTCCATATCCTGCAATAGTCCTACACCAACCGGGGGTTGTCCTTGGGTGCACTTGCATAGTGCGAACAGGGATAATCGTCGGTTGGTGCCTCATTTCATTGAAAACTTCCAACGGGCCTCTGCGAGTTGGCTTCGGCCCCTCGTACGCCTTTCAAAGGACCGGGACCCCATGGTTCCGAGATATGTTAAAAGTATAAATAAAAAAAATAATAATATATAAATAATTCATTACTGACAGGACTATTGTCGCCAATAAGCCTGATATTGTGGTGATAGATCGATTAGTGCGCCGTACAATGATTGTCGATGTTACCATTCCACATGACGGGAACCTCGTGAAAGCTGAGAAAGAGAAACAAATTAAATATCTTGACTTAGCACACGAGGTTGTTGACATGTGGAATGTGAGCTCGGCTGTCATTGTCCCGATTGTCGTATCGGCCAAGGGCCTGATGGCCGAAAGCCTCGATCAACATCTATCGAGGCTCTCGTTAGGCGGTTGGATCAAGGGCCTGATTCAGAAGGCAGTACTCCTCGATACGGCTCGCATTGTGAGGAGGTTCCTGTCTCTGGAGCCCTAACCACCGGTAGCTTGGACCCTGCTCCCGACACCGGCGGATCCCTATTTTTTTATATTTTTAAATGTTTTTTTTATACTTATTTTTAAATTTTAAGAAATATTTAAAAATGTAAAAAAATGTGATATATAAATAAATAAACGAAATAATAATTTATTTCGGACAGAATCCATAAAAGTGTTAGTAACATTTTCATAAAATATTTATTTTCATATTATATTAAATTAGATTGTTCAGTGCGATTGCCAAGTCTATCTATTTATTTAAAACATAAAACTGAATGACTAAAACTGCGTTGCGATACTTGTTTTTTTTTACAATTTATGTTTTTGATGGCAAGTAACTTCTTTTTGTAGATAGTCATATTTTTTTCGCTGGCATGGCAACACTCATCATACGAGACGAGAGCGGCCGCGTCGTGTTAATTTTTTTTTTTTTTTTGTTGCATTTCGTATTGATATTCTACTACACGAAGTCTGTTCGGTGTGATTGTAGTAGTGACGTATCCCGACAAGCGCGCTTGTATGTGTCACACGACACTGAGCGCTCGCGAGGTTACGCACACAAAAACAATGTGAATGTGCACGCTTGACAACATTCATAGCCAAACGGACTTCGTGACATAGAACATCTGTAGTAACATTTAGGGCCGCACTCGTCAAACGTTAGTTAAAGTTAATCCTTATGTAAAATTGTTATCTCTCATTCACTATAAATACTATCAATGTACCTTAATAGAAAATTACAACATCAAGCTTAACAGAGGATTAACTTGAACTAATGTACGCCACTCACTGCTGCACAGCTTTTTTTAAATTAATAAATTACATAACCCATTATTTTTCTAAAGAATTAGATTTATATAAAGATTATTTAAATTTTTATACAAATACTGACTGATACAATTTGCGTAAGTTAAATAAAACGTGGTTTGTGTGTATAGCGATATCGCAGTAAGACCCAAAGGTTGACTGGAAGAAAGTGGCCGCCTTTCTGTGACGGACGGGAAGCGTGGAAGCCGCGGCGCGCGCAAGCCACCTGCGCCAGCCGCGGTTATGATTATTAGTGTTCTTTCTTTCATGGCAATTTCCGGCAATTTAGTCTACTTAATACTTTGCAGGATTTTGGTACAACTTCATAAGACTTGTCCCATTCTTGCTTTTTCATTCCGTTGATTGACCATTTTACAAGTTACCTTTGAACATAATTATATCTAGGTACCTATCTACACCTATTATTCCATTATATTTTACATATACAGGTACACACTGCAAATGTAACTTTGTAATTCGATATATTTATATGGGATTGCAAAGTTATTTATGCAGTTAGTGTATTTAGAAAAGTGGACCGAAATTGCAAAATATTTTAGTTTTTCCTTGATTTATACACTAAACACTAATTGTATTCTAAATTTGAAGCTTCTATGTCTACTAGAAGTGCCTTACAGTTTTGATGATCGGTGAGTCACTAAATGAGTGACAAAATTAATAAGAAACTTTTATTAGTTATAATTCATAAAAAACTACTGGATCAAATTGAATGAAATTTGAAATATACAGTGTTTATACAATGCCTGCTTGGTTACTGAAAATTCAGGCTTCTAGTTTTATCCACAAAGAAGTTATACTTAAACGGGGTCGAAAATGGCCTGAACTGTTTCGAGAAAAAAAAACAACCGACTTCCAACAAAACACTACAAAGTGAAAAATAACTTTAATTTCAGAAGTCGGTGTCGTTGGTTCTGCATTTACGTTTTTTGACACCGCGTTTTTTTTTGTAAAAAAGTTTTTTATTTTTCACTTTTTAGGGTTCCTTACCTCAAAAAGAAAAATCGGAACTGATATAGGATCAGTCGAGTGTCTGTCTGTCTGTCTGTCCGTCTGACACATCTAATTTTCCCCGAATTTAATGGACCGATAGGTGTTGTCTGAGAGTCATCACTTCATGCTGCTGAGCTGATGATAAGTGAAAGTCAAATACTTTTATTCAATTAGGTCTATTACAAGCTCTTTCGACAATTACAAGCCCTTACCATCATCAGATGCGGGACCTGCTCGTCCCGTTACATCATTACGAGAAATGGAATGATGAAGACGATTGTCTTACAAGTCCACGTCTATCCAAGAACTGCTAAGTAGTTTCTGTCGACATATTGCCGTATCTCCTAACTCCTAACAGATTAGGAGTGCTGTGGCATTGACAGCTCGGTAGCATTAGGTAAGTGATGACTCTCAGACTCAAACCCTTGAATCATCAATAGGTTTCATTTGATTTGAGAGAGTTCAACTAACACACTGTACTTGCCTACAGAAGAAGATTTTCCTGGACTTTCATGGGATCCCTTCATCAGACTCTGACTTGGTGACAACGGGACCACCTCGAGAGCATACTGTTTCAAACCCTAATGTCAACTGCTCATCACCTGTTACAAAATATTGCTTTTCCCGATGCTGGGACGTTAATTGTTGAGGAGTTCTCCTGGTAAGAACCAGAAGAACATCAGCTCCACTTCACCATACGCATTGTGACGAACATAAATTGCTTAGCAACCATATTAAAGCAATCGAATCGCTACCCGTGAAATATTTGTCATTGTGTAGTTCCGATGACCGTCTGTGGTCTTCATCATCAGTTCTACTTCACCAAATTATACTTTCTGAATGCAAATGCTCGAGTTGTTAATGAAAATACTAAAATTGCTATATGTATGCCTATAATATTTGAGGAGTTCCCTCAATTCCTCATGGATCCCATCATCAGAACTGGATTTTGACAAAAATGGGACCAATCTGGAAGTATGTCCTTTCAAATAAAAAAAGAATTTTCCAAATCGGTTCATAAATGACGGCGCACTGAGGTAACAAACACAAAAAAAAAAGTACAACCGAATTGAGAACCTCCTCGTTTTTTGAAGTCGGTTAAAAAGGATGGTACGGCCGTGCCGCTTTTTGCTCGACTTGGCGGGGGCACTACCGTGCCCCCAGATGCTAAGGGTCTGGAAATTGATATAGGGACTCCTTGTTATAAATAATAAAATACATATTTCTGGATTTTTAGTAAATCACCGCAAAAAAAAAGAAAAATATTTTTTTTCATAAGCAACTTACAAAAAGATGTGAAATCCCACCAACAACATGTTCATGTAAAATGTTGCCAAGACGAGACCACATATGACTCGCACTGTCAAAAAGTTATTAGATCTCATGTAGAGCCAAGCTTCTAACTGTACACGCCCTAACTCTACAAGCCCTAACTTCACAAACTCTACACCTTAGTCAAAATATGAGGTTGTGAAGTTAGGGCTTGTAGAGTAAGGTCACTTCATAACAATGCACACGTTCGTTTCGCCTGACACAAATCGCTGCACTTTTCGCTTCATTTTTTACGCTATGCACGACGCGGACGTAGAACCCTTACAATACTCCGACATTTAATTAGCTGCAGTAAAATGACACTTTTTAATAACTCATTTCGGACTGCGTTTAGAGTTAAGAATGTCAAATAAGTTTCGTTTGTTACACTATTCTGTACTAGAAAAAGAAGATTTGGTTGATGGCCGCCAAAAAACAAAAAGACGCCAATTTCAGTCATTTAAGTAACACGTATGCTGTCATTTTACTGCAGCTAATTGAAAGTCCGACTATAGAGTTCACGCACACATTTGCACGTGTACAAACGTCATTTGGTTATGTAGTAGTAATAGGTAATAATTTTGCGAGCGTTGAAGTGTCCGAGGTGTGACGTTGTACAAGTTGGACCTCATGACGTTTTAAAATTATACGTCGTAAAATATAATACGTTACGCGGCGATTTTTACCAGTTTACTCCTAACGCAAGCTGCATTAAAGAACTTCGCTCACAAAATGGTTGAGCAAGTCCTGCTGTAACACTTACGTCCATGAGCAGGCAGGTTGGAACACTTACGTCCATGAGCAGCTTGAGGATGCTCTCTCTGATGAGCAAGCACGGCAGCGCTCGGTTGGGCATGGGCGCCAGCCAGTCGCACAGCACGTTCAGCACGTTGTGCTCCATGAAGGCCAGCTGCAGGTCCTTCTTGATCAGCTGCGACATGGCCGCCTTCAGCATCGACACCTGCCCCGGGCACAAAGTCAAATCATTTATTTCAACTAGGCCATTAAGGGGCACCTTTTGAACGTTAGCTCCATTCAAAGGGTAGTTTCGTATAGAGAAGAATGGCCGCGAAACTACTATTTTCAAATGTTTTATAATATTTTGTTTACTTTAACCGTACAGTTCGGAAGTGCCCCCGAGTGTCCCATTGGACCCAAGAATTACGACATACGACACCCTACATTGGTAAATATTTATTATGCTACCCATCAAATTTCATGAATGGGCGTTAATTAAGAGAGTTGGATAAAAAACTCGTATGTTAACGCCATTAAATATTACATATTTAGCGCGCAAGCTTATTAATTTACCTTTATTAAATTCAAGTCTGTAAATGCGATAATCGCCATTTTGTTGACAGTGGTGGTCGAGGCTAAAAAACATAAAAATTGGGAATTTCGAACATCCAAACTCCACAGCAGCAGCGGCGGCAGTGAATCATCATCTTTTAATCATTTGACGAATTCATCCATTGTTCAAGTTAATTATGTAGTGATTTTTGTAAGTAGGTTTGCACAAACACTTTTACACGTCAGTCATATTTTTTATAAAACGGTAAGGTTGGAGCTTCCTATCTGACTACTCTGAGAAGAAAGGCCGAAACAAACTCAGAGGTCACAGTCTCTTTTAAAGTAAAGACATAATCAATATAAGAATAGGATAATAAGGAAAAGCAATATTTTGTTACAGGTGATGAGCAGTTGACATTAGGGTTTGAAACGGTATGCTCTCGAGAATCCGATCCCTTCATCAGACTCTGACTTGGTGACAATGGGACCATGTCACCAAGTCAGAGTCTGATGAAGGGATCCCATGAAAGTCGAGGAAAATCCTCTTTGGTAGGCATGTACAGTGTGTTAGTTGAACTCTCTCAAATCAAATGAAACCTATTGATGATTCAAGTGTTTGAGTCTGAGAGTCATCACTTACCTATACTCCGACTTTTATTTAGCTGCAGTAAAATGACACTTCTTAATTACTCATTTCGGACTGCATTTAGAGATATGCATGTCAAATAAGTTTTTTATGTTACACTATTCTGTACTAGAAAAACAAGGTATGGTTGATGGCCGCGAAAAAACAAAAAGACGCCAATTTCAGTAATTTAAGTTACACATAAAGCTGTCATTTTACTCCAGCTAATTAAAAGTCCGACTATAATGCTACCGAGCCGTCGATGGTAGCCACAGCAGTCCTTAACTGTTAGGAGTTAGGAGATACGGCAATATGTCGACAGAAACTACTTAGCAGTTCTTGGAAAGACGTGGACTTGAAAACAATCGTCTTCATCATTCCATTTCTCGTAATGATGTAACGGGACGAACAGGTCCCGCATCTGATGATGGTAAGGGCTTGTAATTGTCGAAAGAGCTTGTAATAGGCCTAATTGAATAAAAGTATTTGACTTTCACTTATCATCAGCTCAGCAGCATGAAGTGATGACTCTCAGACAACACCTATCGGTCAACGGACAAATGGGGAGTTTCCTGACCTCATGAAAAATAGTAAAATAATACCTTTGTTTAAATCAGTTAGTACATCATACGCCACAAATTATAGGCATACTACCTTTTGACCGCGGCTTCACCCGCGCGGAAGTCGGAAATTATCCCACGGGAACGTACTATCGGGATAAAAAGTATCCTATGTACTATAACAATATGCAAAGTAATTTTAATAAAACTGGAATATGTATGTTAAAATATTTTTGTAAACAACATTTTTGGTATTGCCATCCTTTGCTAGAAAATGAAGATTTTGTGGGCTGGATACTCGTGAGCACGCCACTTACAATTTATTGCCCATGGGAAAAACAGACGCCCTGCATCCTCAAGTCCGGCGGAGCTGAGTCTGCTCTTCGGTTTCAGCCGCCCTGAGACGCGTGGCGCTCCGTATCTAAAATCTGCCGAGCTTGAGTCTGCTCCAAGGTCTCGGCATCCCTAAGAGATGCGTGGCGCTCAGTATCTAAAATCTTTTGAGCTTGAGTCTGCTCCAAGGTCTCGGCATCAGTAAGAGATGCGTGGCGCTCAGTATCTAAATCTGTTGAGCTTGAGTCTGCTCTAAATTCAAACGGGCCTGAGACTGCTCTTCAGATTCTTGCGTTCTAGTAACTTTCACGGCTCGAGCTCTGCTGGAGCTACGCGCTAAATCCGATTTAGGCTTGCGAGGCATATCAAACAAACTTAATGAGTTGAGCTGCACGATTTCTGACAAATGTGTGCACTGACTGGACAGGTCCTCTCAATCTGTGTGGTTCTTTCTTCAAAAGACCATCTCAGACATCGATCTACATTGTTTTCATATAACCTGACCAAGATTATGTCTGGACTTTAAAAGAGACTGTGACCTCTGAGTTTGTTTCGGCCTTTCTTCTCAGAGTAGTCAGATAGGAAACGCCGACCTCATCTAGTTTTATAAAAAATATGATTGACGTGTAAAAGTGTTTGTGCAAACCTACTTACAAAAACAAAAAAATTAACTTAAATTATACACTACTCGTACTAATGGTTAACAATAAATCTACAATACAACTACAATTTAGACAACCTTACCTACAACAAAGCACACTAAGTGCAAAAGAAAATATTTTTGAAACCTAATGAACTAACTAAAAATACGTTTTATTGAATAGACTAATTATAAAACAACATATAAATAAGAATTAGTAACTTCTAAAATAATAGAGTGAACGGAGACAACTAACAACTTTTGAGATCGTGATTCCAATATTGACACTCGTCAACTGCGATCAACGGAAGTTAGATAGAGTAGAGATTTAGAAAACACTCGACCGAGAAGCGAGATCCCCTACTCCCGACCTCGTAGTGCTTCGTACAGTCTGCTTCAGAGAAAAGGAACCCCCCCAAGACTTAAAGATTATCGCCCGAAAGCGCCCGCGCCGCTCCCTCCTCCGCCTGCCCGAGCATCCACCGATCGCACTCAAATATTTTTTTGCAATTTGCAAGTTTTTAATAAAATATAAGGTATTTTTTCGGCTTCTGGCCGAACCGTATACCAAGAATAACTTACAAAAAGACACTTTACGTGAGATTGAGGATACGAACCTGCATCACCAGGCGCCAGCCGACCATCCAGACCGTGCCTAATACCACTAGGCTATTGGTTCAGTTATCTCAACGAAAATTCGAATAACATTACTCCTTTTATCGAACAAGGTTGTTAACGGTCTAATCTTCTAGACATTAAGGTTTAAATTTCAACTTCCACCACGTTTCATAATACTAGCACCATACCGTCTTGTTTTTACAAAAAATGCAATGCGTAACTCCTCAATTCCCTAAAATATAAGGTTGAAATTAGCATAGATTAGATTTTGTTTGGTTGAATAGAATGTGCTTGATACCGATTGTTGCACTACCGTCATTTTACTTCAGAAACTTAACTGCTGTACTGCGAGTTAAGGTTGAATTTAGAATACTTCTTGCCTTATTTACTAAACTGTGACTGGGGGTATAATTACTTTTCAAATCGTTTTGTTTTCATGCCGATCCGCTTGTGTGTAATATCTTCGTCGTAATATTATCCAATTTATTAAGTTTTTGAACAGTTGATTCTAATAACCGATAGTATGGTTCGATTAACAACTTTTTTGAAGGCTAAAATTGTTGTTCTCTGGGAACAGGAACAAAGCAGAAAGAAAATAGCACGAGATATGGGCATAACGGTAAGATTTACGTTAAACGCATATTTATTGTTGCAATCATGTTGCATTATATTTATTACTTACTAGCTGTGCCCGCGACTTCGTTCGCGTGGATGTCGGAAAACAATAGGTAATGTGTCGCTTAGGAAAGGTGTAATTGCCACTCCTTCATTGAAAAGGAAGAATCATCAGATCTTGCCTGGTAACGCTTTCCTTACCTAGGGTTCGCTACCACGGCCCTTTCGACTGCAATCACTGCGTCTTCATGGTTCATAATTACAATGCGACGAAGTGTCACTTTGATTTTTGAGAATAAATTAAAATAAAAGCGCCTGCTCGAGGCTGATTATCTAACCAAACAGCCATAATTATGTCCATTTTATTTTGCGTCTGTCTTAGAATACCAACTTGTAAAATCATATCACCATTTTATCTAAAGTATATCTGAGATTAGTAGGTGAAGTTTGAAGTTACTTTTTCTAAGTCTTGGTTTCTTCTCTCTGGTAAATTTTGAATTTCTTAACTTGGTATTGAAGATATCATATATACCTACCAATATTATGCCTTATAAAGCATCGAGATATCTAGATGATAAAAGGAAGAATACATTAATGGTAAGAGCTTCTACATAAAGTTGCCCGTGTAAAAAGCAACCCTAAACTTTGGTTATATTTGACACCGGCCGCCATTTAAACTGAGAAGATGAAACCCATGAAAACTTTAGACATAATTTCGATTTAGACCTTATACTGCCGAAAACCAGAAAAAAATTGTAAAGATAATTACAAAAAAATCTATCCGACTTCCATAAAAAACCCTACAAAGTGCAAAATAACCTTAGTATGGGAAGACGTTGCGCGTTGGCAAGAAATTACAGACTTCTGAAACCAAAGGTCTATTGCACTAAGTGTGTTTTTAAGTCGATTGTATTTTATTTTATTTCACACAAAGTCGTGTAAGTTTATATTGAAAACCATGAAAACGACACACATGATAAAAAAAGAAAAAGAAAATTGCAGCCGCCATCTTCGATTTTCATTTTGACGTCACAATCGGCTTCAGCACTCTCGGAAACCACGAAAACGACACACACTACCAATTTTTCGATTTGCAGCCGCCATCTTGGACTTTCATTTTAACCAGTACTGAAACGGTTTACCAACAGTCGATTGGTCCATGAACCGTTGGTCAACACCATTAACTTTTCATCCAAAGGACTTGTGATCCACGAACGTTTTGCCAACAGAACTCTACGTCAGTGAATGCTTAACCAGCAGAATGTTTTGACCAATAACTTTTCACCCAAAGAACATTTGACCCATGTCAAATAGAACTTAGGATGCAAGAGCGAGCGAAGCGAGCTCGGGACTTGGGGCACCCCGACTCGGACGTGTTAGGTTCGAAGGGGATGATGGCGGCTCAAGTGAGCGAGCAAAGCGAGCGAAGGGCACCTCGAGGTTAGGCTTGGTTAGGTTACTTTATACCCTTTTCACAGAAATGAAGGACTATGTCTTATTATTATTTTACTTTCACCTTTCCCGGCGTCTGTTGGCCTTGTTCTTTGGGTGAAAAGTTATTGGTCAAAACATTATGTGGGTAAAGCATTCACTGACGTAGAGTTATGCTGGCAAAACGTTCGTGGGTGAAAAGTCCTTTGGAAAAAAGTTAATGGTTTAAAGATAATGTTCACCAACGGTTCATGGGCCAATCGACGGTGGGTAAGCCGTTACAGTTTCATTTTAACCTCACTATTGGCTTCAGCACTCTCAAAAACCAATAAATCGAAACCCATAAAAAAAGGGTTGCACTCCGGGAGTGCCGGCAGAAGTGAAAACTTGAATATTAACGTTGTGCATTTTTGATATTTTGGAATGGTTAGGAAATAATTTTGCACGAATTGCTTTAATTATCAGTATAAAAATACTATCATTTATGTGGTAGAATACAATATTTATTTATTGCGCTATCGTACACAAACATGACAATAAACACACACGAACATTCGCGCAAGCAAATATTCAAAACAAAATTGCAGCCGCCATCTTGGATTTTCATTTTGACCTGACTATCGGCTTTAGCACCCTCGAAAACTATCAAAACGACACCCATGACAAAACATTAAAAAAAAATGAAGCCGCCATCTTGGGTTTTCGTTTTGACCTGACTATCGATTTCAGCACCCTCAAAAACCATGAAAACGATAAACATGATAAAAAAAAATTGCAGCCACCATCTTGGATTTTCATTTTGACCTGACTTTCGACTTCAGCACCCTCGAAAACCATGAAAACGACACCCATGACGAAAAAGTTAAAAATTTAGGCAACCGCCATCTTTGATTTTCTTTTTGAACTCACTTACCGGGGTCAGGATCCTCGACGATTTCTCCCTTAGAACTCCTACCGCAAGCTCCATATAAGAACTTCGTTAAAAAACGCTCTGCGTTACTCAACTTTCTATATCAATAATTATCTAACGCTCGCTTTTTTTTTTTTAAGGATGGGAAATCATCCAATGACCCCTCCCGCTCTGGGTGGAGCGGAAGGGAGTGTCAGACTCTTACTGACTAAAACCCATCCGTGTTCCTTCCTTAGCCCTTTATATTCCGGGGCAGCGGTAACCCTTTCGGACAATCCCGCTGCCCCGGCAGGCTTCATTATCGCTCAGAACACTACATTAATTATTATTATCTTACATTATCCTCACTTTTTGTTTAAAATTATTTTAGCGCCACAGGCGCCACTAAATAAACCATCAATGGAAAGCGATTTTGTTTAATATTATAATCATTATCATTACTTTTTAAAATAACATAGACATAAGTAGGTATCTGTGTTATTTCGTCATTTAAGTAAGCATAAACTAATAGGACGTGATTATTCACATCACAACAACAATATGTTTTCGTTAGTAGGTACTATATTGCGCCAATAGATGTCGTTACGTGTTACTAAAAAACGTAAAAAGTTCTTCTAGAATACTTTAAATTGATTATATCTTTTGATAGAGTGAACCGATTGCGATGAAATAAAAAGTAATCACTGCTCCGAGTTCTACACCATATTTGAGTATAAAAAGTAACCGTATTGGTTTGGTACTTTTTACGTTGACCCTGTTCAAATCAATAATCTGTCACATCCAAACAGACAATAAGACAAAAATTCCAAAAATTGATGAAATGGCATCTGTTGGTTATCCTTTAACACCCCAACTATTTTTTTTGGAAATATTTTCAATGTACAGAAACGTCTCGTCTACAGATTTATTATATGTATAGATATAGAAGACAAGTTGGATTTTTTATATATTTCTAATAAGTATTATTATTTTCATTACAGAGAAAAACAGTTCATAGATGTATACAATTTATCAAGCGATGGGTGATGTGAAATGTGATCGCCAAGGCCCTCGCCCAATTGCTTACAGTGCTTGCCTACACTAATGAATCGGATAATATTGTGGAAGTTCATTCAAAACTCAAAAGGGTGCCCCTTCAAACTACGTGTTCAAGTGCTGACTTCAAGAAGTGATAGACTGTGTGCCATTCTCTCCGTTATTTACTCGGCAGATTGATTGTGTAACTTATCTGATAAAATTGCACTGGAACGTATGCGCAAGTGTTAATAATCCCCAATATTTGTATGATCATTATCTTGTAGTTAATCAATAATAAACAACCTTTATTATTATCAATCCAGTTACTCTTGTTTACATGTACCTAGTCTTGTAATGTGTTAAAGGTGCACCTTCTGACCTCACATATTTTTCTAATGTTGTGCTAAGTAAGGGTTATCAGAAAATGTGATAAAAGAGAAAGATGTATATTGCTATACTGTTATAGTTTAGCATGCTCGGTTTGATAATCAAAATTTTAATTGTTGTTCACGATATACCTACTAATAAAAATGTCTAATAATTGTGGCGCTTGTGCTTCACCCATAATTGGTGATTACATGGAATGTGCTATCAGTACTCAGTATTCACCCATAACTATGGATTCTGATTCCCTACTACTACAAGAATTGAGAGAATTTAAAGCTGACATGATAGCTCGCATGGACAGTCAGGCAAATGTGATATCGCTTCTACTTAATCAATATTCCCAAACAAAAACTGAGTTGGCCAACATAATTAAAATGATGGGGGTGCTCGAAGAAAAAGTAGAAGCTCAGTTAACTAAACTAACTCAGTACAACCAAACCCACGAAATAGCAGCTGATGTTCCCCGAAATCCTCCTTCTCCATCTTCTTTTGCCGAGGTCGTAAGTCAACAGAATAATTCTATCGTTTCCAAGAAATCGCTTCATACCTACGTCAAAACTCAAAAGGTAAACAAATGTGGAGCCACGAAATCTGCTGAAATTTTACCGGAAAAAGCTTTGTGTAGTACTAGCCCACTGGTGACTATTGAACTACCTAACGATGAAGAGGAGAAGATCGAATCAAGATGGGTGACTGTTCAAAACAAAAAAATAATAATAACAGGCAACCTAAAGAGGTCAGAGTAGGTACAAATACAGAGTTGAAGGCGATTCAAGTTAGTGATCGTAAAAAATATCTACATGTTTGGCGACTACATCCGGATACCACTCTTGAAGCAATAGCCGATCACGTGAAAAATGTATGTGGACTAGATGTTCAAATAAAGGTGGACAAAATAAACACAAAATCGTGAGAGATTATTCGTCGTTTGTTGTTGGAGTACCAGAAAAGTGTTTTGATAAGTTGAACCAGGCCGAAATCTGGCCAATGAATGCAGAGTTCAGTGAGTGGATATGGTTTCGGAACTCAAATAGAACAAAATCAAACATATTATAGCCATAACAGCAACATTGAAATGTATTATCAAAATGCAAGAGGTCTTCGTACAAAATTAGAAATCTTTAGAAATAACATATTATCATTTAATTCTGACTTATACGCTATAACGGAATCAGGCTGCAATGAATCCATTCAAGACGCAGAAATTATCCCTCAAGGATATAAAATAATACGTTGTGATCGAGTGGATGGGCGTAAGCAGGGCGGAGCGTTTCTCGTGGCCACACATCGCTTCGAGCTGCGACAGGTACTTGTCTCGGACGCGTCGATAGACGCCTGCGTATTAGAAATTGTTTGTGCAACGGTTCATTTAAATAATAGATTTTTGTTTTTATGTTGCGTTGTTTATATTCCACCTGGGAGTTCGGAGAATGATTATATGATTTTGTTTAGGGTAATAGAAAATATGTGTAATAGATATAGACAAATTATTGTTATTGGAGATTTTAATTTACATTCTTGTCCGGTAAATATTATTATGAATGCTTTATGTCATATTGCGAGTTCACTCAAGGTAACATGGTACCAAATGTCTTAGGCCGACACCTGGATTTGGTTCTAAGTACGGGTTTTAGCGGAGAAGTGTCAGTGGTGTTGGCGGACGAAGCGCTCGTTCCTGTCGACCCGTACCACCCGCCACTAGCGGTGTGCGTGCGCCCCGCGCCCTCAGCCCCCGCGCCTTTCCCGCCTTCGCCCGCTGCCGAATCCCTCTTTGACAGCGCGTGCAATAACAGACCGCAGTGGAACTTTTATAAAGCAGATTATCAATTATTGTATTCGATGTTAACTTCTGCTGACTGGAGTACAATGTATGAAGTGCATGACTTGGAAGACATTTTAAATTTATTTTATGTGAAATTAGGCCGTATTTTAGACGAATGTGTACCAAGGAAAAAGTTTACCCAGGAAAACTCACGTTATGTGTATCCCGAATGGTACACCGGAGAAATTATTAAAGAGATCAAAATTAAAGCAAAACTTCACAAACTGTTTAAAAACTCAAAACGTGATTGTGATTACGAAGAATACGCTAAATGTAGGGCCCGGGTAAAAAAGTCTATAGAAATTGCACACAGAAACCATAAAAATAACATTCAAAATCAGTTCGCTAAAGATCCAAAATCATTCTGGCAATATATTAGGTCAAAAAAAAGTTGAGTAAATAGGCAAAGTATTATAAAAGATGGGCAAAATCTCAATGATGAGCAGTGTGCTAGGGAATTCGCAGAATTTTTTGAGTCGGTATACAGCCAGGAACCACCGCAACTAGACGTTCAGGCGGCGATGGCAGAGGTCAGCAGTGCTACCAGTGCACGGGTAGATATAGAGACCTTGAGTCTCAAAGATGTGCAGGATGCGCTGACGAACCTCAAGCTAAAACGATCATCTGGCCCTGACGGTATACCAGCGTTTCTCTTTAGAGATGGTGCTAGCGTATTAACAAGCCCGCTGCATTACATATATAACACGTGCTTAAAGCAATCGACGTTCCAGGATCAGTGGAAGACTACACGTGTAGTTCCAGTACCCAAGGGTAAAGCAGGTCCAGATGTCAGCGGTTATAGACCAGTTGCAGTGTTGTCGACGCCGGCAAAAGTTTTTGAAGCCGCTATTCAACGCTGCATACAGGGGCAAGTCCGAGCGCAACTGTCGGACGCGCAGCACGGCTTTCGGCCCGGACGCAGCACTTCCACCAACCTGCTTAACTTCATGGCACAGGTTATACCGGCAGTCGACGCTGGAGTACAGGTAGACGCGGCGTACTTTGATTTTAAAAAAGCCTTTGACACCGTGGACAATGATGTCTTATTAAGAAAGCTGGCAGATGTAGGATGTACGCCGCACTTGCTGCAGTTCTTTGTCAGCTATATGAGAGACCGTCAACAGTACGTTGACTACAATGGGTACGAGTCGAAGCCGTACTTCACCAGGTCCGGAGTAAGCCAGGGCAGCAATTTGGGGCCTCTTGAATTTATCATAATGATAAACAGCTTGCCGGAGGTCGTCCAACATGGCTCATGTTTATTGTTCGCAGATGACCTCAAGTTGCTGCTCGAGGTAAGGGATGAGTCAGACTGTGAGCGACTCCAGGGTGACATTGATAGAGTGGTGAAATGGAGCCATGACAATAAGCTGTACTTCAACGTGTCCAAATGCTCGGTAATATCCTTTGGTCGTGCGCGCACCCCCGTCCGCTATGAGTACAAAGCAGAGGCGATACCCATGCAGCGAGTAACGCAGGTGCGGGATCTAGGGGTATATCTCACTCCAGATCTTACGTTTCGCGCGCATATCATTAAGATATGCAAAAAAGCGTACAGAAACCTCGGCTTTGTACTTAGGCAGTCACAGGGGTTCACTAATATTACGACTATAAGGGTATTATACGACGCTCTAGTCAGGAGTCACTTGGAGTATGGTGCTGTCATATGGGCTCCACATGAAGCCAAGTACTCTGTCATGCTGGAGCGCGTACAGAACAAGTTCACGCGTCACCTGTACTTCAGACTGTACGGGGTTTATCCATTGTACCCGCTGATGTACCTCACCCTGTTTGTACTGGGTATGGTCGGGTACAATGAGTTAAGGGTGCGACGACAGTTTACTCTTATCGTCTATTTGATTAAATTACTCCGGGGCAAGGAGCACAATCCGGGAGTGCTTCAGTGCTTGCGGTTTTCGGTTCCAGACCGCTACGTGTGGCGGCGGCGGCGCCCGCCACTGCTGGCTGTGCCAACTGCCAGAACCAACATGCTGGCCAAAGCACCTCTCACGCGAGCAATTCGTACTGTTAACGAAATTCAAAATAGGTTGGACATTTTTTCTTGTTACTTTAGTGAACTTGCAAGAGTAAGTTTATATATAATATGTAACGAAAGCAACAATTAGAGTAATTTTATGTTTATTGTTTTATGTTTTTTTTTTAATGTAAAGCATACTTAAGTTATTTTTCTGTGAAAATTATTAGTTTGTATTGTTTTAGTTATAAGTTATTGTGTAGTTATTTTTAATTTTTAGTAATAGTGTTATTTAAAATAGTTAATATTAGCTTAGCTATCGCATTAGGTTTCCAAACCTGTAATGATAGTTTAAGAGTTTTAAATAAATAAATAAATGTTGGTTCTTCCTCTGTAAGTCACAGGCACAAATGACAACTTTTCATTTTTTTACCAACATATTTTTCCGATAAGATTAATGTTTTCACAACTTTAATTAAATAAATATTATTATAGTTATGTTTCTAGAAATATCTATAAACTAACCGTTATCTATCTATTTAGGTATATAATTTGTGTTAAGTTAATATTCTAAAAGTAAATAACCCCAATTTAACACAGATACACAGATAGACTGTATACTCAACCAGGAAGTGGATTCCATGAAGTCCTAGAAATGTAATTAGAGAAATAAATGAATGTTGTATTATGCTAAATGCCTAGCTTTTCTTACAAACCTCATACCTACTTTAATATTTGATTTCTTAAATAATATTTAACGAATATCACCTAATCGCCTATTACTTAAGAAAACAAAAAAAAAAAACATAAAAGTCTTGTCACTCGCAGATTTGATTTGAACTCGTGACTATAGCATTGCTAAGCTGCAGTCTTAACCACTAGACCAACGCGCCGTCTACGATACATTTTAAAAAACTTAAACAGTTTGATGTCATTACCAAAGGGGGGGTTCCTTTTCTATGAAGCGGACTGTACCACCACGAACTAAAAAAAAACAGTGGCACTCCGGGAGTGCCGACAGAAGTGAAAACAAAACACAAAATACATTAAAACCGAGTACATCCCGAGGGCAGCCGAACACATCCGAATGTAGCGCGGTGTCAGTAACAGTGTCGAGAGTTCAATGGTTTTTTTCCCATCTCAAAAATGCCCAACGCGCCTAAAGAAGTATCCACTTCAAAAATCCTAAATAATTAAAGAAAGAAAGAAAGAAAGAAACTTTTATTTGTAAACATAGGTAGTTACACGGTGTGTTAAATGTTACAATATAGTTAGATTCTCTATGTTTTGCCGTGAAGCGTACAAATATATGTGTTAATTTAAAATGTAGGTATGTCCTTACTAACAATATTGGATTGTTGATCTGACAAATAAATGTTATTATTATTAAAAACAATTTATCAGTATGTGCAATCATTATCTTACGCAGTTATCTATATTCTATATCTATACATATAATAAATCTGTTGACGAGACGTTTCTGTACATTGAAAATATTTCCAAAAAAAATAGTTGGGTTGTTAAAGGATAACCAACAGATGCCATTTCATCAATTTTTGGAATTTTTGTCTGTTTGTCTGTTTGTCGGTTTGTCTGTTTGTCTGTTTGGATGTGACAGATTATTGATTTGAACAGGGTCAACGTAAAAAGTACCAAACCAATACGGTTACTTTTTATACTCAAATATGGTGTAGAACTCGGAGCAGTGATTACTTTTTATTTCATCGCAATCGGTTCACTCTATCAAAAGATATAATCAATTTAAAGTATTCTAGAACAACTTTTTACGTTTTTTAGTAACACGTAACGACATCTATTGGCGCGATATAGTACCTACTAACGAAAACATATTGTTGTTGTGATGTGAATAATAACATCCTATTAGTTTATGCTTACTTAAATGACGAAATAACACAGACACCTACTTATGTCTATGTTATTTTAAAAAGTAAAGATAATGATTATAATATTAAACAAAATCGCTTTCCATTGATGGTTTATTTAGTGGCGTCTGTGGCGCTAAAATAATTTTAAACAAAAAGTGAGGATAATGTAAGATAATAATAATTAATGTGGTGTTCTGAGCGATAAAGAAGTTAGATAATTATTGATATAGAAAGTTGAGTAACGCAGAGCGTTTTTTAACGAAGTTCTTATATGGAGCTTGCGGTAGGAGTTCTAAGGGAGAAATCGTCAAATAACGAAAAAGCGTTATGCCTCATTTTTCAAAGTAATAGGTAGAAAGACACACACACTCAGAGAGAGAGAGAGAGCTATTTTTCATGGTTTCCGAGGATCCTGACCCCGTTAAGTGAGGTCAAAAAGAAAATCAAAGATGGCGGTTACCTACATTTTTAACTTTTTCGTCATGGGTGTCGTATTTTTCGAGGGTGCTGAAGTCGATAGTCAGGTCAAAATGAAAACCCAAGATGGCGGCTCCATTTTTTTTAAATGTATTGTCATGGGTGTCGTTTTGATAGTTTTCGAGGGTGCTGAAGCCGATAGTCAGGTCAAAATGAAAATCCAAGATGGCGGCTGCAATTTTATTTTGATTTATTTTGTCATGGATGTCGTTTTCATGGATTTCATAGGTGCTGAACC
This sequence comes from Gortyna flavago, assembly GCA_963669345.1. Classification (NCBI taxonomy): domain Eukaryota; kingdom Metazoa; phylum Arthropoda; class Insecta; order Lepidoptera; family Noctuidae; genus Gortyna; species Gortyna flavago. The sequence continues at coordinate 12,263,778 of OY770150.1, read as the reverse complement.
CGATAGGCAGGTCAAAACGAAAATCCAAGACGGAGGTTGCAATTTTTTTTATGGGTTTCGTTTTATTGGTTTTTGAGAGTGCTGAAGCCAATAGTGAGGTTAAAATGAAACTGTAACGGCTTACCCACCGTCGATTGGCCCATGAACCGTTGGTGAACATTATCTTTAAACCATTAACATTTTTCCAAAGGACTTTTCACCCACGAACGTTTTGCCAACATAACTCTACGAAAAAGTTATTGGTCAAAACATTCTGTTGGTTAAGCATTCAGTGACGTAGAGTTCTGTTGGGGAAACGTTCGTGGGTCACAAGTCCTTTGGATGAAAAGTTAATGGTGTTGACCAACGGTTCATAGACCAATCGACTGTTGGTAAACCGTTTCAGTACTGGTTAAAATGAAAGTCCAAGATGGCGGCTGCAAATCGAAAAATTGGTAGTGTGTGTCGTTTTCATGGTTTTCGAGAGTGCTGAAGCCGATTGTGACGTCAAAATGAAAATCGAAGATGGCGGCTGCAATTTTCTTTTTCTTTTTTTATCATGTGTGTCGTTTTCATAGGTTTCAATATAAACTTACACGACTTTGTGTGAAATAAAATGAAATACAACCGACTTAAAAACACACTTCAAAGTGCAATAGACCTTTGGTTTCAGAAGTCTGTAATTTCTTGCCAACGCGCAACGTCTTCCCAAACTAAGGTTATTTTGCACTTTGTAGGGTTTTTTATGGAAGTCGGTTATATTTTTTTGTAATTATCTTCACAATTTTTTTTCTGGTTTTGGCAGTATAAGGTCTAAATCAAAATCATGTCTAAAGTTTTCATGGGTTTCATCTTTGTAGTTTAAATGGCGGCCGGTGTCAAATATAACCAAAGTTTAATGGGTTGCTTTTTACACGGGCAACTTTATGTAGAAGCTCTTACCATTAATGTATTCTTCCTTTTATCATCTAGATATCTCGATGCTTTATAAGGCATAATATTGGTAGGTATATATGATATCTTCAATACCAAGTTAAGAAATTCTAAATTTACCACAGAGAAGAAACCAAGACTTAGAAAAACTAACTTCAAACTTCACCTACTAATCTCAGATATACTTTAGATAAAATGGTGACATGATTTTACAAGTTGGTATTCTAAGACAGACGCAAAATAAAATGGACATAATTATGGCTGTTTGGTTAGATAATCAGCCTCGAGCAGGCGCTTTTATTTTAATTTATTCTCAAAAATCAAAGTGACACTTCGTCGCATTGTCATTATGAACCATGAAGACGCAGTGATTGCAGTCGAAAGGGCCGTGGTAGCGAACCCTAGGTAAGGAAAGCGTTACCAGGCAAGATCTGATGATTCTTCCTTTTCAATGAAGGAGTGGCAATTACATATTTCCTAAGCGACACATTACCTATTGTTTTCCGACATCCACGCGAACGAAGTCGCGGGCACAGCTAGTTATAAATAAAAACAGACATGTCAATCATTAAAAATTATAGTAATATTTTTTTCCTTCAGAAACTCGTTGACATTGTAGTAGGATCTACTTACCAGAAAGTTCTTTAAATGTCTTTTAAATATGTGAATATTTAGTATTTTTATTGATTCTGGTATATGGTCATAAATAGTTGGTGCCATACAAAAAACACTATTATGCATCAGAGCTGTTTTGGACTGTCTGGAGCACAACATATTAAAGTGTCGTCGACTCCGATTATTTCTGTCAGATAGCTTTGGAAATAAATGCGGGTTGGTTTTAACAAATACTGCAACTTCGAATATGTACATGCAGGGTAGTGTCAGTATTTTACATGTAATAAAAAAAGGTTTACATGTATCTGTACATTTTAACCCAAACATTGCCCTGATGCACTTTTTTTGTGCTTTAAATATAAGTTCCCTATTGGATGAGTTTCCCCAAAAAATAACTCCATATCTTAATATTGAACTAGCCATGCCATGGTATGCTGTAACAATAGAGTCCGTTCCTATGACTGGCGCAAGTTTATATAAAGCATATGCAGATTTGCTAAGCCTTTTCGCCAAATCTGTCGTATGTGCCTTCCAATCTAGGCGTTGGTCTATGGTTAATCCTAAGAATTTGGTTGTGCCAACTTGATTTATTTTGTTTTCGTACTGAATATTCATAGTCAAATTTTTGCGTTGGGTAAATGTCATTAAATTGGTCTTGTCAATATTAATCTTAAGGTTATTGTTATTAAGCCATTTTATTATTGATTTTATAGTATTAGTAACGTCATTTTCATATATTAATTTGTCATACATTAGTTTATCTTTACAGTCAATGGTAACTGTGCTGTCATCGGCAAATAGTGTCATGTGATGTTCCGTTACTTTTGGCAAGTCATTTATATAGAGTATAAATAGGGGGGGGCCAAGCACGCTCCCCTGTGGCACACCATATTTGATTGTTCTATCACGCGACCGATAGACTCTTTCGTTCTTTGTTTTTTGATCCACTTGTGTAATTTCGACATATTGTTTTCGATTTTTTAAGTATGACTCGATTAGTTGTAGGATCACGCCTCTTATTCCGTACGCGTCTAATTTACTAAGTAATATATTGTGATCTACGTAGTCAAAGGCTTGAGTCATATCACAGTAAACTGAACATACCGGTACGTTTCGGTCAACATTTGCGATTACATTATTTAAAAAGTCATATATGGCCATATTAATGGTCTTGTTTTTCCTAAATCCTTTTTGTTCTTCAGTCAATATGTCTTGCTGTACCAAATATTTATGAATTTGTTCATAAATGTATTTTTCGAATATCTTAGAAAATATAGGAACAAGTGCTATCGGCCTGTATGATTCCGTTTTATCCCGGTCGTTTTTTTTGTAAAGTGGTTTTACGATAGCAGTCTTTAGTTTGGTCGGAAATATACCTCGCGATATGCATAAATTAATTATGTGACTTAAATGGCCGCTAATGCTGTCCGACACATATTTTATTGTTTCTGTGGATATACCGTCATGTCCTACGCTCCTAGTATTTTTTAAAGATTTGATTATTTGTTTTATATCGTCTTCGTGGCTAGGTGCCATAAACATCGAGTTATTCGATTGGGTTATATTTAAAGTGGCATTTATTCCGGTATTCAGGACAGGTTTAATCTTGTCAATGAAAAAATCATTGAAAACGTTGGCTATTTCACTGGGATCTGTTATGTTTTTATTCCCAGTTGTAATGTTTGAAATTGTGTTTTTAGGTAGTTTTGGTTTTGCCTGATTTATGATCTCCCATGTCGCCTTTGATTTATTAACTGCAGATTTTATTTTATAAGTATTTTGTGCACGTTTAGTTAATTTAACTATTCGTTTGTAAGTATTAGTATAGGCATTAAGTTTTCTTTTATTTGCCTCATTTCGGTTTAGACGGTAACTCCACAAAAGTGTTCTCTTCTTTTTGCTACAGGCTCTAACTCCTCGCGACACCCATTGAGGTCGTTTGTGTAGCCTTAGTTTTATAAATTTAAATGGGAAGCACAGACGATAGAACATGGAAAAAGTCTCCAGAAATAGGTTGTAAGCCTTATCTGGATCATCGCATTCATAAATATTTGAAAAAGACATGTTTTGTAGACATTTTTTAAACTTATTCATATTTTCTAAGCTAAAGTCACGTCGTTTTACATACCAATGATCTATGTGAAAATGCAATACTTAATTATATTTATTTCAATTATCTATGAATTAGCAAAGATTTTTTTTTTAAACGAACGACCAATCTGTCACGACTCCAATACGTTGCATGAATAAGGGTCAAAAATAAGGGTCTGCGGAAAGACTTAACACTGCGATTTAGAAAATCGTGTCATTTGCACAACGCCATCTATTGAGCACACTGGTAAACCTAAGTAAGCAAGTAGTGATAACTTTTGACCGAGTGGACCGATTTTAATGAAATAAATGTCACCTCCAGATACAGACTATGACTATTTTTTTTTTCTCTTTATTAAGGAGCTTTGTCACAATACTGACTATGTCGCTCCATCATAGCCAAATTTTGAATTTAAAATTAATTTATATGATTGTAATATATTTTGTACAGAGTTTTAGCCTCATCCGACATAGGCTTAGCTAAAACACTATTTAAAGTACCAATTCCAAACATATTTTGGGTATTAAAACCTTTCTCCTGAGGCATTCGCCCCGCTCACACTCGGTCAAGATATGATGTACGTCCTCGATTATTCCACATTTTTTGCAATTAGGTGAAGGTGTGATACCCAACGGTACGGAACGATAAGGAACGTAAACTTCCTCGATGGGATGTGACCGGATCGAAGTCTCATGGCAGTAACAGTATCTTTTCTATTGAGTGAACAGTTATCTATCCAGGGAATGATTAGAGGCTCAGGCTGAATGGTGTTGTACCAAATACCTGTACCTGTACCTGTACCTGTACTGTCCTGTACCTGTACCTGTTCCTGTGTGCGTTTTGTTTGTGCAGAATAAATAGTTTTTCTTCCTTTTTTCTTTCTTTTCTTTTCTTTACCTTTTTCTCTTGATCTCACATCATGATATTCTTTCCACAATTTATGACAGTATTTTTTAACCACAAAGAACTTATCTGAGAAAATTGGTACTATATCTAACGGAGTACCCTCTACACAGGCCCTCTTAGCACAAATATCTACCACCTCATTGCCATGTATCCCGATATGTGACGGAATCCACTGCAGTATTACTAATTTAGAATTCTGTTGAAGTTCCAGAATCTGATCCATTATTTTGTAAGCTATCGGTGTTCCTCGAATTGTCGAGGTACAACGAGCCACATGTTGTAAAGAACACTTGGAGTCAGTTAGTATTAGAAACTTACTATGATTTATTGATTGAATGTATTGTTGCGCGCCACAATTGATATTTGTTACCACTAGCGCCATCTAGTATCGAGTAAAAGAACTAGTGTCAAGAACCTTCTAGAAGTTTCGATGATAGAACTTTCTAGAACTATCGACATCTGGTCAGTTGGGGCCGAAATGTACTCGAACATTCTAGATGTTTCTACAATAGAAGGTTCTAGAACAATGTGAGGCCTATATAAGGCGGGAATGCTCCGCGAGCCGGGACAGTCTTGGCATAAGCGATACAAGCGAAAACATCGAAAGGAAAGCGATCTTTAAGTGCGACTTAGAAGTGATCAGTAGTGCAATTGTGTTTTGTAATTAGTGTGTTAAAGTTGTAATTAGTGTTCTTAAGAGCCATTTCACAAAAGTTTGACGCTCGAGTTTAGGTAAAAGACGGCAGCATTGTGTATGTGTGCGTAGCTATCCACACATACACAATGCAAACAGTGTAGCGGGAGTGTCGAGACGGACTAAACAATCTTGAGCCGTCATGATTGTAATGCACCTTTGTTAGAGACTTATGAAAAAAAGTGATTTTATTTATTCAGTCTACTAACTTGCTAGACTAATAAAAAAACACAAATATATGTTATGTATAAGTGTATAATAAAATTGAAGAGGTAAACAATCAGACATTATATATTAATATATTTATAACATAATAATTATTTTTGTAAGAGCGTTTGCCCCAACAAGCATCCGCTTCGACCGCTATCATTGGTCCGAATTGCTAACATCGCCACGAGATACTGCCGCTTTAATTCCCTGTTTGGCATCATTTAACATTGTCATTTCAGCAGCAGTTTTCCACATGTCGAAAATAGCATCATGTGTTTGACTGTATAATCGAAATGGCATTGTTGGCAAATCCATCGATGCACTGATCTCATTTAAGTTTGAGAGACCAATTCCTGTAATGACTTCACCTAATACCGCTCCTGCATTAAGATCGAGTCTTGATCGTTCAGTTGTTTCAGTCTCCGTAGTTTATAGAACAAAGCTAGATCCACACATCATACACTTCAAGTCAAATTTAGACATGGGACCCAACTGTTTCTCTTTTTCTATTTTCAAATAGTTCAATTGCAGCCGAACTTCTCTCTGTGTTCACTTATATTTATTAATTGATTCCAAAAGTATTGAAAATCAATTATAATGTGATCGTTCTAAAAACAAAAGGAACATTAAAACATCTAATTGAAATTTAAAGAAATATAATAAGTAAGTACTAAAAATATTTACGATCGAGTCTGAATAAAAATAAATAAATACAATTTCTATTGTCGAATCTGATTTTTCACTTGTACCCGGCACGTCGTCTCTTCTAAAGGTACTATCCTCCTCTACTCGATTCACACGATTTCTCATTCTAAAATGAAAACAAAATAGCTGTCAAGTTTCGATATCTACAATTACTTAAATATTTTTTTATTCAATAATAATTAAATGATTATTAAAATAATCAATATTGTTTTTAGAATTATTAAAATTGTAATTACGGTTCTATAGTCCATTTCGATAATGTGATCGATTACTGTGTATATGAGTTGCAAATAAAAATAAAATATCTACCTCGCTTCTGTTGCTTTCTCTAAGGCTGCAGAATTTTTATTTTTCCTTTTTTTGACATAATGGTATACACATTCTTTACGCCCCATTGCTAAAACTAATAACACAAAAATATATTATAATTATTCTACAAAGTACCTACTAAAGTAACACTTTAATTGATAATAAACAAAACACTTACCTTATGAAAAAAAAATGCGAAGAGGATCAAAATGTTGTACTCGTAGTATAATAATGCGTTCACGATAAGTGCGCTCGAAAATCGGGACGCGGGAAAAATTGGCATAGATCCTTCGTCGATGGGCGCTCGCGCCGTACTAATCGGTGCCCGCCGATGCATTGTAATTTATTCTAAATAGAGTGATGTCAATAACGATATTATGTCTAATTAAATGAAGGGATTTTAATAAAATTTCAGAATTAGTTTTTTCAAAGAACATACTTTATTTTGACATGATTTTTTAAATGTAATTACGCCTTATTCAAATCAAAAAACCTATACAAAATAGCGATATAAAACGTAAAAATTGCCCTTAGACTTTATTTTTTTACTAATTAGTGTTATTAGTAATCGATATTCTATTACATTATGTGTCAACAAAATTATATGTCTGATGCTTTCTGTATTTTTTTTTGTCAAATATATAAATATTAATGATAGATATAGGAATCTGAAATTGACTCTGCGATGATTTTTCAGTAAACTAGTTGTGGGAGATTAATCACCACAAAGTAAACAAATAAGTTTTTGTAAATGTGTTACATGAAGTATCAATACGAAAGATTGGTCTTTTTTTTACATGTGTTCAACAATGTTAGGGTATTACCTAAGACGGTAAATTAGGCGACTAAAATCTTTTAAATTCGCGCGAAAACGTGAAATGGCTCTTAAGAGTCCTATTACATTTTTTACGCAAATTCATGATTTTTGACGCTGTAATTTTCAGCAGCAGTAACATATTAAAATTTTTTGATTATGAATAACGATAGTAACATTCTCTTTCTTGTAAGTTGGAGTTACACATTTTTATTTTTCTTTTCGTGTAATTTACTATAAATATTTTACGAACTCCGTTTGCAAGAAAAACCGTCGGCGATGGAACTTTGACGCTCAAATTCACATTGTTACATTCAATTCTTATAAAAGCTAAAATTACTAAAAAATAAGTTGAATGTTTTACTTGTGTATTGGAATTCTAGAATTTCTTTAAATTCCTTGAGTTTTCACTAAAAAAATCGAAAAGAAAGCCTAATTTAAGCCATAAATGTCTTGATTCAGCGTCCATTATATTCCAAATAAACACAATTTTATCAAATAAACTAATATGATATAAAACTTCGATCTATAATGAATACGTTTTATTAGTTTTCGTTTGTCAATATTATAAGAAAAAATTACAATAAATAAAATTAAAGTACTATATATTCTACGTCGATTCAGCGCGCTCCTCAGTCTCGCGCGAGCGCTTATCGAGGTAGGACCTGTACATGAAATTTTCGCGCGCAATCGTCCGGAGATCGCTATTATTATCGACTCGTGTACGCCGATCGAAATAATTTGATCCAATAAGATTTTTTTTCACATCATAATATTAAATGTATTATTTTTTAACAGACTTCTAAAAAGGAGGAGGTTCTTAATTCGGATGTTTATGTATTTTTTTTTTAAATGTATGTTCGGGCATAACTCCGTTATATTTAGACGGATTTGCATGATTTTTTTTTGTTCGAAAAAGTGTATTCCGAAATAGTCCCATTTAAATTTTGTACAGATCTGATCATGAGTTACGTAGACAGACAAGGTAACTCTTCAATAAATTCCAGCAAATCAACCGCGATTCCTGCTATCGCATATGTATTCATTGTTTACGCAATCACACAACATAACATCATGCCTGTACCCTTTAAAGGGGTAGGCAGATGTGTTCAATAGCTTCCTGTCACTGATATTTATATAGCAAGTAGTGTTATATGAATTTGTGTGGGGTAGATAGGTAGAACTAAAAAGTGAAACATAAATTTTTTTTTTTTGGAATCTGTTGTTTTTTTAATTTTGTAAAAAAGTTTTAGTACGAGTGCGTCTTAAAGGTAATCAATATTAGTACATACGTACACATTAGACTTTAATTTTTATCTTTTATTTATGGTAGGTAAGGGTCGGAAAACACCACTATACGCCTGCATAAAAAAAGGAAGAGACACAATTATGCCCGCTTACAGACAGCATTACAAGTTAAAATGTCACTAAAAAGGTAGATGCAAACACGATGTTATTAATTTAAACCGTATTACAGAACAAACCAAACCACAAACAAACCTTAAGTTCCTACCTAAAATATACATTTTATACTAAAACAAACATAAATCAGTATTTTCTTTTCCAGGACACATAACCATAATAATTCTGAAACATCTACAGAAAGTAAAAATATGATAGTAGAACCAACAGTGAAAGAATCGTCTACTCTAGATCAGCTAAAGTAGGTACCTAGCTACCCGTATATTACCTAGCCGGGCCCACTCTATGCTCAAGGTCAAAAATATCGTAATTTATTTTCGTAATAGAAAAGATTTTCGTAAAAAAAGGTTTTGTTTTAATGATATTTGTAATTATTTAGTAACGCTATAAAAAATTACAAAAGAAGTAGTTATAAGAAATGCCTACTGGATACCTACCACGAGCTCTTAACGCGATCCACTTTAGGACCTAAACTGAACTGTTCTTCTAATTCGTACCATGATGTCAGTTTAACGATTCAATTTAGGCCGTGCCATCTGGATACCTACCACGAGCTATTAACACTCATTCACTTTCAACGATCCAAATGCCGCTGAGCGTATTGGTTGTCGTGGTACGACTGTGAGCGATGCTGTTTAAGAACCTAAACTGAAATGTCTTGCATTTGAATCGTTTTTAAATAGATCATGGTAGGCCTCCTGTTCTACGTTCTGATTGTGAACATTTTGTGTAGGTATATTTTTGTCTTTTTTAAACATGACTATAAAGGAGTGTGTCTTCTGTATTCTATGTCGGGATTATGTGACGTAATTCATGAAGATGTTAATAATTACTAGTTGATTAATGCATTCGATTTATGACCAGTAACTACTTACGTATTTTTTTTTTTGAACCAAGAGGCTTCTACAGCATCAGAAAAATGTATGCTTTCCAGTTCTGTTCTGTTCAAAGGGAAAAAAAAACACGTTAAATGCCATTACGAGAGATCTTTTTGTATTTTTTTTTCTCAAACTTTATAATTAGGTACATTTTTAATTTGTGGACTCTTTTCGAGTGTTTTGATTTATACTCACCCCTGATTACCTGTCTAGTAGTGTTCAGTTCAGACTCTGGATTAATAAAAAAAACTATCATCCTACTCAGACTGGTATCAAAATTGTTTCGCGGACTATAGTTGTACTCCCAACGCACACTAACGTAACTTCGTGTATTGCAAACGAACACAAGCGCGCGTTCGCGCTAAGCGAACATTTACGATTTGTAATAGGACTCTTAATTAAAGTGTCTATTTTTGGTTAATAAATCGGCGTTTTTAATTGTAACGAACCCCAAGCTCGTAACAGTATGATAAAGCTTCACTAATTGCCAACAATTCAAGATACATTATAGACACGTTCGAGTCAATACTAAGACCCATAGATATATTTTGTTGAGGGTCATAAAAAGCCGCTCCGGAATTATCCTTTTCTTTGGAACCATCTGTAAATATTTGATAAAAATTTGGATATTCTGTGTTTAAAAATTGACAACATAAATCAATTAAAACCAATGGCCGAAATCGTTTTTTTGCTTGATTTACTCCGCTAATGCTAAAGTTAATGTTTTTAGATAAATCCATGTAACTGACCCAAGAACAATACCCAAACATCTCCAAGTTCCGGCTGCAGTGTATTCGCAAGTCTTTCAGGTATTCATGGTTTAAAATGAGCAAAGGCTTATTTTTCCTTTTCCACAAAGGCATCTGAGGTAAAAAACCATCCAGCAGGTGAACAACTGTATGACTACTTAACAACGACTTACACTTTAGATAGAATTTACCAGCTAAATAGCTTCTACGAATAAATAGGGGCTGGAGACTTAATTCACTACTCATGACATGAATTGGTGTCGATTTTATAAAACTGCCAATGATCCTCATCGCTTGGTTTTGAACCTTGTCGAGTTTATACAAGTTTGAGTGACAACTATCTCCATACAGAAAGCTAGCGTAGTCCATACGACTTCGAATTAGAGAAATATAAGCGATTCTTAAGTGTTTCTGGTGAACACCCCAGTTAGCTCCAGATAGAACTTTAATGACATTGAGAAATGTTGCTGTTTTTTGATGAGTTTCATTTATATGTTTGGTCCATCTTAGAGAGCGATCCAGCCAAAGGCCCAAATATTTTACATTTTCCACTACCTGCACGATTGAGTTGTTGATTTTAAGAACGCCTGCATTATTATTTTTACCTTTTTTAAAAATACATGTTTTAGTTTTAGTTGTTGAAATCTCTAAACCGATATCAGCAAGGAGTTTGGCAAGTAAGTTCAGTGAGTTCTGTAAATAATAACTAGCCTGAGCCACACTCTTTTCAACGGAGTAAACAACAAAGTCATCTGCATATTGTGAAACATGGACATGATCGGAACTGATTTGTTTACATAAATCTATAGTAGCCACATTAAACAGTAACGGTGATAGAGGGTCGCCTTGTGCCAAACCCCTTCCCGTAGTTCTTACCATACGTAAATCGTTAACTTTAATATTTAAATGTCTCTCACGAAGAAACTCCCAAAGGTATAAACAAATCTTATTTCCTACACCAAGCTCATCTAATGTTAGCAATAGCTGAGTTATATCTACATTATTGTAGGCGTTATCGATGTCTATGAAACAGCCGACCGTGACACAATTGGTACAAAAACCTTTTCGTATCCTAGTAACTAATAGACTTAAATTATCGAGACAAGATCTACACTTTCTAAAACCTAAAGTGGTATCGGTAAACAAACATTTACTTTCAAAATACCACTCTAATTTTTTTTTGAATAATTGAATGGAAGATTTTACATACACACGATATTAGTGAAATAGGTCTAAGCGATGACACCGTATTATTGTCTCTTCCGGACTTAGGAATAGGGATTACACCAATTTCTCGCCATTGATTCGGTACTATACCTAAGGAAAGAAATTTGTTATACAAGAATAACAATATTGATTTAGCATTATCTGAGAGATATTTAATCTTAGAGAATGATATTTCATCATTTCCTGGACAGGTATCTTTGGATTTAATGCTATTATTAAGTTCGACTAAAGTTATTTGTGAATCTAATTTTGAATTTTGAGAATTAAACAATGGTTGACAACCAGGGACATAATCAGGGGTCAAACTATGTAGCAAAACACTTGCTTTTTCATTATCAATAAAATGCCTGGGAGTTTTATAGCATTTTATCCATTTCATATTTCTCCAAAGGTAGAATAGAATAGAAGAGAAGGAGTATTTTCAATAGAAGTATTTTCATTCAAAGAAGAACAAAGTTCCCGCCAGGAATTATTATGAGCACATCTTAAAAGTCTTTGAGATTCTTGTATTTTATCTTGAAGCAATATAAAATTTGTAGGGGTAGGGTTACGCCTAAATACCGCCAAAGCCGATCGTCGGAGTGCTACCGACTTTGAAAGTTCTACATTCCAATAAGGCTTTGGGTTAAACTTACTACTAGGATTTAAACAACTTTTAATATCAGGAATGAATTTATCTGACGCTAGTTTTAGATTATCTAAAAATTGATTGTAAATAACTTGGGGATCGTCTGTTATAGTAAATGAATTAAAAATATTTTGAACGTAATCGGTATACTTCTTCCAATCAACATTTTTGAAGTTTTTCCTTTTGAAAAAGGGCCTGTCAGAGGTAAAAGTAGTAGAGATTTTGATGACAACATGATCACTACTTAATGTTTCACTAGTCACCCTCCAGTCAAATCTTAATGATATGTCTGACGTCACCATAGATATGTCAGCGGAACATTGTCTCAAGCTGCCACTCACTATTTGTAGACGTGTTGGGCTACCATCATTTAAGATAACATAATCGTAATCAATCACGGAATCCAGAATCTGATTGCCCCTAGCGTCCGTCTTCTATGACCAATTTGTATGATGACCATTAAAATCCCATAAGATCATGGTCTTCCCACTACCAAGTGTAAATAAATAGTCCCAGACTCTTTGATTTGTGTGAAGTTCTGGCGGGCAATAAATAGCAATAATGTTTTGAATTTCATCACAGTTAAACAGTTTTACTTTAACTACTTCTAGACCCGAGTTGTTATTCGTCAAAGAGACGCGTACTGCCTGAATCGACTTGTGTGTCACAACAGCTACACCGCCACAAGAAAGGTCCCTGTCCTCACGAAAAATATTGTAGTTACTGATATTTAAGGGTGTATCCCGATCAAGCCACGTTTCACAAATTGCAGCTACACGAATATGCTCCCGGTTTAATAACTGTTCAAATAACTTTAATTTAGGCTTAAGACTGCGAGCATTCCATTGCATCACGTTTAAATCAATACTAGTTTTCGTTTTGTTAACCATTATCACTCAAAAACATTTTAACAATCATGGATAAGTCTGGCATTAGGTTAGTAAAAAATGAGGTAAACCAGTCAGTACATATCTTAATTATGGCTTTGAGCCTAGCAACTACGGTATCTTTCTTGTCCTTAATCTTTTGTAAAATTTCACTAAATGACCACGATTTCCAATGTGTCTGATCCATATTTTCTGACTGCGACGCTGGACCAGGAAGGCCTTCTGCCGGTCTTTCTGAATCCGAAGTCTCCAATTCTGCCACCACATTACGTGCTATTTGATAAGGTACTTTTTTCTTTTTATTACTTTTCTTTTTGTTTTTAGATTTGCCAGAACTTGAAGGATTTTTTCCATCGACTGTTTCAATATAAACTTCTTGAAAAGAAGTCACTGAATCTTGCTTGCCTTTTTGAGCTGCCTGCATACTTCTACATTCAATGATCGGGCTTGGAGATCGTTGAACTTCTTGTGTTAGGAGTGAGGGAGAATCAAAGTATTTAGAAAGGACTATGACTATTTTCCAATCCCTTAAAAATGTCTTTAAATATTTACACAAAAATGTCAATATTACATGTGAATTCTAAAATCATCCCCTATTTTACCCTCTTGAGGGATCATTTTAGAAAAACGACGAAATACGTAGTTCATTATTTGTTACCAAAAGCATAAAGGAGATGTTTCAAAATGTATGGAGCCTGGGCCAGGTCCTTGTACACTATACAAAAAAATAGGAAAATTCATTTAAAACAGTTCTCAACTGTCCAATTACTTTAAAATGGCTTGTTTTGCTGGTAAACACAAGAAATTACACTTGAAATTGCAACACACAACAAAAATCCGTCATGGCGGTAAACTGTCATTTTGATTGATTAATGACGTTTGACATGTTTATTTCTGTGGAGGAAACCACACAAGAAAGTCGAAGTCCTTACAACACAAGCCGGGTAAGTCCAAAATCGAAAGCTAGGTAAACAGATGGGAAAGAAACGGTATTAAATCCAAAAAACGAAAGCGAGGTTGTTAAAAAGAACTCCAGAAACTCAAAACAAAACGAACACAATCACGACCGACGACAAGACGAAAGTGACTGAAGTGACACTTTTGTGACAGCTAACAGTTCTATTTCTATGATCAATGGTTAATTGTCCTTGTTTTTAAGCACAGAGTAACTAAATCGGTGAGACGCCATGTTGAAAGTAGATAAAAATAATTGATAAGTATCAATTCACTACCAGAACAGTATACATTTAATTGAATTATCTGTATTTTTCCTGAATTCTATGGATTTTTCTCTTTTTTTTGAGTTACTGTACATAGACCTGGCCCATTTTGAAACATCTCCTTTGAATTTTCATATCCCTAACTTAAGAAATAACAGGTTTCCCATACAAATTTTCATCCCCTATATCATCCCCATCAATAATATGGACCCTTTAGGGATATTATTGAGACAAAAAGTAGCCTATGTCCTTCCCCGGGATGCAATCTATCTCTCTGCCAAATTTTATCGAAATCCGTTCAGTGGTTTAGGCGTGAAAAGGTAACATACAGACAGACGGACAGACAGACAGACAGACAGAGTTACTTTCGAATTTATGAGTATGGAATTCTGTACTACCTTCCTTTAGTAAAATTTTTGAGAAATTAATTTAAGACCAAATTCTTCAATAAACATAAATTATTACATAGCAAACAGTTTGGTTTTACAAGGGGTCGTTCGCCGGTGTTTAACTATAAGGACATATTTATAATGCATGGGAAGATAATTGCGATGAATTGGGCATCTTTTGTGATTTGTCCGAGGCATTTGATTGCGATCCGGAATTCTGCTCTGGATCTTCTTACTTCATATTTGAGTAAAAGGATTCAGAGCGTTGATGTTTACGGAAAAAGATCACCCGGATCTATAGTAACAATGGGAGTCCCACAGGGTTCAATTCTTGGCCCTTTCTTGTTTCTTATTTATATTAATGACTTGCCGTACCTCATAAAGGATAATCATGATGTAGTGTTGTTTGCAGATGACATTTCACTTTTGTTTAAACTTAAACGTCAGCAGTTGTCTCTGTCACCTCTGACCTAGACTAGAGTCAAGAGCAAACCCATTTCAAACAAAAAAATTAAATAAAAAAAGTTGGTTACTGACGATGTAAATAGCGTGATCTCGAAAGTAGTCCACTGGTTCAATGTTAATAATTTGCTTCTAAACGCGAAAAAAAACCAAATGCATTAAGTTTACGCTACGTTAGGCCGGTAAAAACTAATGTGTTGATAAAGGGCGAGGAATTAAATCCTGTAGACAGCACAGTATTCTTGGGCATAATTTTGGATGCTAAGCTTCAGTGGGGACCACATACAACATTATTTTCAGTATATGCGAAATCTGAATATAGTTTGTTCAGAATTAGTAACTGAATCGATTTCAATAATTTTTACACCATGTTATATTTTGTCCCAAAAATATTTTATCACTAGTTAATTATAATAAAATCGCCGTACAGTTAGTTACCTACTGCCAAACTATTATCAATGAGCGTACGATGCTGGAGGAGCATAAAACATGGTCACCCCGCGCCGCGCCGCGTGGTGAGAATGTTTTTGAACGGACAACCAGGTAACATAACAAGCTTAATAACTTTGTGATTTCTCATGATACAGTTTTGAAATTTTGTACATAGATTCTTTACATAAAATTACTAGTAATTGCTATTGCTGTAGCGTCGCCGTCGTCGGGAATCGCTGCCACACTGCTTCCGAGTGGCAAGACAGCACATGCCATGTTTAAAATTCCCATCGATTTAGAGAGCGCCGAAACGCCTGCTTGTGGTGTGTCACGTAACAGCGATACGGGACACGTGCTCAAGGATTGCTCTCTGATCGTATGGGATGAGTGTACGATGGCCAATAGGAAGGCAGTTGAGGCCGTGGACAGAACCCTGCAGGACATCCGCAGGAATGAACATTTGATGGGTGGTGTCACAGTTCTGTTCAGTGGCGATTTCCGGCAAACGCTTCTATTGGTGACGCGTGGATCGAGGGCTGACGAGGTGAATGCTTCGTTGAAACGATCTTTGTTGTGGTCACGAGTTGACCATTATTATGAGAGCTCGGCTCGGCGGCAATGCACGTGCTCAAGAATTCTCCGATGTCCTTCTAAGTCTTGGCGAAGGCACTCTACCAGAAGAGAGAGGTGGACAGGTGGTGCTTCCAGAGTCTCTCGGTAGAGTGGTATCCAGCTTAGAAGAACTCATTCGCTGTGTGTACTGGGACATCAGGAGGCCTACCATGATCTATTTAAAAACGATTCAAAAGCAAGACATTTCAGTTTAGGTTCTTAAACTGCATCGTTTACGGTCGTACCATGACGTCCAATACACTCAGCGGCATTTGGATCGTTGAAAGTGAATGAGCGTTAAGAGCTCGTGGTAGATATCCAGATGGCACGGCCTAAATTGAATCGTTAAACTGACGTCATGGTACGAATTAGCAGAACAGTTCAGTTTAGGTCCTAAAGTGGATCGCGTTAAGAGCTCGTGGTAGGTATGCAGTCGTATACCGCACCAGCAGAATTATTGGGTGTGTGAGCGGGCCATTTTGACGCCAAAAAATGATCAGGCTGCAGCAATTAACGAATGCACTCTCTCTGAAATTGAGGGGAATGAAGTGGTCTACACCTCGATAAACACTGTTGTCGAGCAAGATGACGCCACACATTATCCCGTGGAATTTCTGAACTCCCTGTCAGCAAGTGGACTTCCAGCGCATATTATCAAGCTGAAGGCCGGTGTCCCGATTATGCTTCTTTGGAACCTATCTCCTCCTAAGTTGTGTAACGGGAGCCGTATTAAAGTCATCTCGCTCCACAGACACCATTGAGGCGGAAATTCTTACGGGTTGTGGCGTCGGCGAGGCAGTATTTATACCACGCATTCCCCTCATATCTCATAACTTCCCGTTCCAGTTTGTTGGTATATACAAATATTCCTAACACATAAAACCTCTTTCCATTTGTTACTTACTCTTTCACTCTAAGCGTTCTTTAAAAACGCGTTGATTTATTCAAATAAATATGGTTGACACCAGCGGTCATTTTTCTTTTCAAAACCCTTTTCCAATAGGTTATGGGCCCAGGCTGCGTTAATAACTGCGCAAATTATCTATTTTAAAGTTAAATACAAGTTTGTAAAAATGGATTTACGCAATAGAAGAAATATCAAACAATTTGACGGTGAGAGGTACACTACGTGGAAATTCCGTATAAAATCGCTTTTAGAAGAACTCCAGGTGCTAAGTGTTGTAGAACAAGATTCACCAGTACCCCCAGACGAAGAATGGCTAAAGAAAAACAAGATTGCAAAAGGTACTATAGTTGAATATTTGAGTGACGCATTTTTAAATTTTGCCAAAGATTCTGAAACTGCCGAGTCCATATTAGACAAACTCGACAAGATTTACGAGCGAAGAAGCTTAGCTACACAATTAGCGTTACGTAAACAACTATTGAACCTAAAATTGCAGCCAGATATAACATTATTGAATCATTTTTCTAAATTTGACAATTTAATTACTGATTTGATCTCCGCTGGTGCTCGACTCGATGAGATGGACAAAATTTCACATCTTCTGCTCACACTGCCCTCATCTTACGACGGTGTGATAACAGCATTGGAAACGCTCGGTGAAGAACACCTGAATTTGGTATTTGTGAAGACACGTTTGTTGGATCATGAGGTGAAACTGAAGGCTGAACCTACGACGGAACTTAAGGCTTTGCATGCTGGCACCAAACGGTTCCCTACTCAAAATCTGCCTGGACCTCCTAAGAAAAAACGGAACTACTCTCAGAAAAGAGAAAATTTTCAACCCGGATATTCTCAGTACAAGTTTTCGAAAATACATTGCGACCATTGTGGACGACGAAACCATCTTAAAAAGGACTGCCGTTATTATAAGAAGCTGCAGGAAAATGGTCAATCTACCAGCAATAAGAGGACGGCCAACAACGTTCAACCACAATGCATCGACAATGTTTTTACTAATTGTGAAATAAAAGACTCGTCCTTAATTAGTGGCGTCAGGTCTGACCATACTGGTCAACTTGTATCGTTTGACTTAGGTAAAAAATTACACATAGATAAATCCATTCAATTTAGACCTCTAACTAAAAATAAATTGAAAGTGTTTAATAATAATGTTCTTAGCAATCTTTCAACAGCTAGTTTTGATTCACAAGACCCCAACATAAACTATTGTACATTATTTTCTTCAGTGTGCCAAGAATTCAATAAAGCATGTCCTGTAAAAAAAGTTAATATCAATACTAAACCTAAATTTAGTGAATGGGCCACTGCTGGCATTAGAAAAAGCAGAGATATATTATATAATTTGTATCACGAGAAATCATTAACTTCTGATCAAGCCCTTCATAATTATGTAAGAAACTATTCTAAAATATTTAAAAGAGTCTGCGCTGAGGCTAAATCCAAATTAATAAGTAACAAAATTAGTATGTCTAATAATAAAATAAAAGCTGTGTGGCAGGTAATTAATAAAGAAACTGGAAACACAAAACAGCGAGATCAGAATGAGTTGACTCTAAAAATTAATAATGAAACTATTTCAGATAAGTTAAAAGTTGCTGAGAAACTAGAAAATTTCTTTACCAACATCCCAATAGAGGTTACAAAATCACTCCCCTCATCACCTATATTAGCTGAAGCTCTTCTTACAGAAAACTTTAATAAGGATATTCCAAGCTTTGAATTCAAGCAAATTAAAAAAGCATTTAAAAGTCTTAACATAAAAAACACTGAAGACTTATGGGGGATTTCTGTTAAGGTTCTTGGAGATATTATTGACACAATTGCCCCTGCCTTAACGGGCATATTTAATCAATGTTTAGACAGCGGTACGTTTCCTGATCTAATGAAACATAGTAAAGTAGTACCAATTTTCAAATCGGGCAGTAAGTTTGATCCCTCCAATTATAGACCTATATCTGTGCTACCAGCATTGAGCAAAATCTATGAAAAAATCATGCTAGACCAGATGTTGTCACATTTTAACTCAAATGGGATTTTACATGGTCACCAGTTTGGTTTCACGAAAGGTAGATCGACGACGGACGCGGGAGTAAAACTCATCAGTCACATTTTGGAATCCTGGGAGAAATCCCAGGATGCAATTGGCATTTTCTGTGACCTCTCAAAAGCGTTTGACTGCGTTGACCATAATACACTGATCTGTAAATTACACCATTACGGAATTCGTGGACAAGCTGCTGATCTTGTTCTTTCCTACCTATCAAAGCGGCAGCAAAAAGTGAACGTTAACGGGGCGACGTCATCAGGGTCTCTAGTTAAGATGGGCGTGCCTCAAGGCTCAATTCTTGGCCCTTTCCTATTCCTAGTATATATAAATGACCTTCCATACATGATGGATAACTTATCGGACATCATTTTATTCGCCGATGACACTTCCCTTATTTTTAAAATAGATAGAAAAGATACGGATGTGCTGCATGTCAACGAGTCTGGCTGTTCTTTCGAAATGGTTTGCAGCTAATAATATTTTACTTAATGCAAACAAAACTAAATGTCTTAAATTCTCATTACCAAATGTACCTCAAGTGGGTCTGAATTTAAAACACGATGGCAAAACACTAGACGCTGTTACGGAAACTGTATTTCTGGGAATTACTTTAGATTCAAGATTACAATGGGGCGCACACATTAGAGCTCTTTCAGGTAGATTAAGTTCAGCTGCATATGCAGTAAGAAAAATAAGGCAGTTGACAGATATAGCCACAGCTAGGTTAGTATACTTTGCTTATTTCCACAGTATTATGTCTTATGGTGTTCTGCTGTGGGGATCGGCAGCTGACGTAGATTCAATTTTCATTTTACAAAAGAGGGCGATCCGCGCAATCTATAAAATGGGTCCTCGCGAGTCTCTTAGAAACAAATTCAAAGAAATCGATATACTAACTCTGCCTTCTCTTTATATTTTAGAAAGTATTTTGTATGTTCGCGAAAACTTAGGACTTTTCAAAACAAGAAGCGATTTCCATAATATAAATACACATAGTAAACATGAAATTGTGATACCTAAATTTAGATTAACTAAAACTAGCAAGTCATTTCTTGTAAACAGCATCCGTTTTTATAACATGCTGCCAAAGCCGGTTACAGAACTTAGCGATGGAAAGTTCAAAACCCTCATCAAACGTGTCCTTATCAAAAAAGCATATTATAAGATTAAAGACTACGTTGAAGACAAGGTAGTCTGGCAATAATTCCTTCTGCACATGTGGCTTCCCTGGCATCTCATTAACGGCATAACTGCTTAAATGTCTATTAATTGCTCTCAAATCAAGATGTTTATTTTTTATATACTTCTTTGACATAAAATTTTATTATTTGACATTGTATAGACATTTCTAATTTTTCACCACTTTATTAGTGGTTGTAATGTCAATCATATCACTTGGTTTTAGTAGGTTTTTATAAATTTTATTATTTACTTTATCCTTTTCATGGATTCTAATTTTGTAAATGTGAGGACTTTGTAGGCCTTTTAGACTTTAGATCTGTATATGGTTTTTTATATTATCAAGTACCTGGTACTTGTTGACAGGCCTATGCAGTCCTCCCATAGCTATTGTAACTTGAAAACATTGTAAAAACGCAAATATTTTTAAAAGAGTAACCGTGGAGTTTCTTGCCGGTTCTTCTCCATAGGAAACGACCAATTGGAACCGTGCACCTAGCTTCTGACGTTTCATAAGTGCCCATGTAGGTTTATGTGAAATAAAATATTTTGTTTTTTTTTTTTTTGAACCCTGCAACGATGACGAGGACGGTTTCGCTTTTATGTTCTCTAAATGTGAGCTACCTATTGATACCGATAATCGTTTAACTAGTAATAACATATGTTTTCTTTTAGATTCTGGTGCCACTGATCACATTGTAAACACTCATGAAGGGTTTACATCATATGTTAAACTACCCACACCTTTAAAGATCGGCGTAGCTAAGAATGGGTCTTCCATCCTTGCCTATGGTAAGGGGAGGATGGATGTGACCACGAATTTAGGCATTCAAGGAACTATTGAAGACATTTTATATTCACCTGAAGTTCGGTACAATTTGTTATCGGTAAATCGCATTCAACAGACAGGTATGTTGGTTATTTTTGGTAATAATGGAGTTCAAGTCTATAGTAAAAATAACAAATGTTATATGACCGGTGAGAATACTAACAACCTTTTTAGCATCATTTTTGAGGTAAATAGATCGCGATGCAATTTGAATATTACTCGTACTCAAGATAGTTGCGAAGACCAAGGTTGTTTAAATTATAAACTATGGCATGATCGACTTGGTCATTTGAACAAACAAAAATTTAAATTTCTCCGAAATGTTATTGATAAGGATGATATCAAAATAATTGACAATATAATACCTACTAATGAATTATGTGAACCAAAAAATAATAAACCTTTTGCAAGTATACCAAGGCAACGGACAGCCTAAACTACAAGCATAAAATGTTAGGTAAAGTCGTTAGGCCAATTAGGCTGAAATTTTGGCACAAGATTAGATCGTCGTTGTCGATGCAATGATTAGCTACTAGTTTGCTCGCGTGTACCTTTCGCACGGCGGGCTGGTTGCGCTTGTTGAGGTCGCGGTCCTCCTCGGCGGCGTGGCGCATCTGCTGCAGCAGCTGCGCGATGAGGTCGTCGTTGTCGTTGATGATGTCGATGTCGCGTCGCCGCCGCCGGCCGCGCCGCTCCTCCCGCTTGCGCGCTAGCATCAGCTCGAAGTCTGACATGCCCGACGCCATCTCGGAAGACTTGGAGTCGGGCGCCAGCTCGTCGTCGGACGAGTCGTCCACAGCGGGCTTGTCAGCGGCGCGCGGGGAGGCTGCGGGCTCGGGCGCGCGGGGCGAGGCGGGCTCAGCCGCTGCCGCCCCCGCACCGCCCTCGTCATCTGAAGAAAGGCGCACGGCGCGGCGCTTCTTGCCTGCAACGATCAGCACTGGATTGAATGAAGCCCAGCATGAAAACGCTACTATTTCAGTCGGACTCCAGAACCGGACCTCGAAACCTATCCTTCTGCAGCAAGGGTTGAGACAGGGAGACGTTATCTCTCCGGAACTGTTCACCGCGGCACTCGAAGATGTCTACAAGGTTCTGGATTGGAAAGGGGCTGGCATTAACATTGACGAGTATGTTTACCTTACGACGAACCAAAAACGACTATCGAGTTGACTATCTGTGGTTAGTCCAAACATTTGGTAGTTTTACTTGGAAAGTTTTTAAACTGGTGATTTTATTGAGGTCGACGTGCTCTCTTCGAAATTTCACATTGTCCCCAGAGTTCTACCGCAAAGGCATAAATGACTTGATTTTACCAAAAAATTGTGAAGACATAAATTGAAGGAAATTTTCTCTAGTTTAATTTTGTTGATTCTTCTTTTGTTGATTAATGTGTTATTGTAAAATGAGTTGGAAAGGAGATATTGTCAAAAAACTGCAATTAGGCGCCACCATCATCCTTTAACTGAATTATTATATATTTTAATTCAGCATCTATACGGTATGAACTCATATTAGATTAATTAAAATCAATAATCCAATATCTCTAATACGTTGCTTGCCTGAATTTATTTATTGCGTGAGTTCCAGTCTATTAAAAAGTACTCTGTGGTGAGTTCACACATGAGTTGCATGACACACTTAACATGACATGACAAGACTCAAAACTTCAAAATGTTATAAACTGCCAGGGTCATCATAGTATACAGGGTGAAATTGAAAACATGCGACAAATCGAAATGGGATATTGTACTCATCATTATGAACAACTTTTACTATGGGACCAAACCTGAAATCGCGAAAAAAAAATCTGCTGTTTCCTATAATTATGTTCCCATAACTCGTCAAAATGTAGGGAACAGCTGTTTTTTTTTCACGATTTCAGTTTTGGTCCCATAGTAAAAGTTGTTCACAATGATGAGTACAATCTCTCAATTTCAACCTGTATAAATTAGGAAAAGAGTTACTATATATTATACATTGTATTTATAGCAAAGTTGGAAGCACTTCCTACTGCAATTTATCCTCAACTGCTCAGATATCTAAGACTACCCCAAATCAAATCAAAAATGTTTATTTGTTAGAACATGGTACATACAATAGGTGTTACAAAAATGGTTCCAGCATATCCTGCCATAATATGGCGTACAAATATTTATATATATTATAAAAGATAAACAATGCTTATATTACTGTCCTATTAATAATTCAGAAAATAAAATATGAATCTGTAATAATTAATAAATAAGGATCTAAATAGTATTGTAGTCATAATGAATATCTATCTTTATTTTATTATATTATTAACGCCTTATCCTCTAAATATTCTTGTATACTGTAATATCTTTTTTCCAATAGCAATCTGAACAATACTCTTTTGAACAATGGCAATGGCAAATCTTGAGTACTATTTGGCAAATGGTTATATATAATTATTGCCATGCAATATTTCTTTTAAATAGTTTTAATTTTATTTGGGGTAATTTCAATTTGTATTAGTGTCGTGTTCTACTATTTATCTTGTAACTGCTTTTTTCGAATAGGTTATAATTTTTTTTTACAAAAGTGCATGTTTCATAAATATAAAGACATGGTAAAGACAGTATTTTAAGTCTTTGAAAAATTGGTTTACAGCTATCCAAAAAGTGTGTGGAGCCCACTTTTTGGATAGCTGTAAACCAATTTTTGCTGTAAACCAATAGCTGTAAACCATTGCCCGGATACATTTTTTTTGTCCTTTAAATACTCTTTGCATGTCTACTGAGTTTCCCCAAATTAGAAGACCATATCTGAGTACAGATGCTACATAAGCACGGTAAGCAGCCATTGCGGTATTTAGATTAACTGTTTGTCTTATTCTTTTCAGGACATACACAAAGCGATCTATTTTTATGAGTATTTTATCTATGTGTGGTTACCAACTGCAATTTTTGTCCATGGTTATACCCAAAAATACACACTCATTAACAATGTTCAAGAAGGAATTGTTATATTGTATGTCTAGACTATTTGTATTTGTGTTGAGTGCTTGAAATTGTATTATATTTGTTTTTGTCATGTTTATTTTTAAGTTATTTTCTTCTAACCATTTGATTGCCTTGTCTAAAGCTTTAACAATTCGTTTTTCTAAGTCTTTGTTATCGTCGCTTTTAATAATCAATGTTGTGTAATCAGCAAATAGTATGCACTCTTCATTAATCGCCTCTGGTAGGTCGTTGATGTATACTAGAAAGAAAAGAGGGAATAAAATTCCTCCTTGAGGTGTACCGAAGTTGTTTTGTCTATATTTTGATCTAAATTTCTTTTGTTCATTTTGACAATTTCTTGTTATTTCTACGCATTGCAGTCGGTCGGTAAGAAAGCTTTTGATCCAATCGTTGGCCTTCCCACGGATTCCATAGTGAGAAAGTTTTGAGAGCAATGTTTTATGGCAGACAAAGTCAAAGGCTTTTGTCATGTCTAGAAAGACAGCCTATTTTGGCTTTTTGGTTTAGACTTTCGCTTATTTGCTTAATTAAGGAGAAACATGCTGAAGCCGTAGAACTCCCCTTCTTAAATCCAAACTGTTCTTTTTTAAGGATGTCGCATGATGTCAAAAAGTTATTTATTTTCTTACACATAACTTTCTCAAATATTTTCGATAATATGGGGATTAACGTGATTGGTCGATAGTTACTCATATCTGTCTTTAAGCCTTTCTTGTATTAAGGTTTGACAATAGACATTTTCAGTCGCTTTGGGAAAACTCCTTCACTTAAGGATAAATTTATTATGTAGCTTAAAGGCGAGACTAACCTCGATGCACATATTTTTAACACTTTAGTATTTAAGTCGTCGTAACCAGTAGAGTTCGTATTTTTTAAACTATGAATTATTTTATATACATCTGTTTCATCTATTGGTGTTAGGAAAATGCTCTTAGGATTCTGAGGAATTTTTAAATTGGTCTTCTGATTATTATCTCGTGGATTTTGGGTCGTATTGGTTAGGGATATGTAAAAGTTATTGAATAGGTCGCAAATATGGTTAGGGTTGTCATAAATTTCACTATTGATTTGTATTGTGTCAATGTCAGAGTAATTTCTCGTATTATTAACGTCTGCTTTAATTAAGTCCCATGCTGCTTTACTTGCATTTTTTGCTTTGCAGATATACTGTAAACTATTGATTTGTTGCGCATTTTGTATACATCTTCTTATTATTCGAGTATAGTCGTCATAGTTTTTTTTGTTTTGTTTTTTGTTATCTTTACAAAGGTTATATTTTAGATATAAGGTTCGTTTTGCTATACAACATCGTTTTATATTTTTTGTTAGGCATCGGTTTTTCACTTGCTTATTACTCTTTTTAACTTTAATAATGGGGAAGCATAAATTATAAAAAAGAATAATTGTATCGTGAAGGCAATTGAAGGCGTTGTTTTTCGTTTGGCATTCGTATACCTCAGAGAAAGATAAGCTTGACAAACAGTCTTTAAATTTGGTTATGTTTTCGTCACTGAGCTCCCTTATCGTTTTAAACCAGAAACTGCGAATGTCCTTAACTTTATTATCAGTTTCTAAGTTAACTGTTAGAGATTGTGCTGTTTCGTGGTCTGAGAGTGCTAAATAGTGCAGTACCGACTTAGCGTCGTGTATATTACTTACAATTAAATCTAAACAAGAGGTTTTCCTCGTCGGTAGTGTAATATGGTTTTTCAGGTTGTTATTATTAAGTATGGCATTTAAGTCAGTGGCTATTTTACTTCTTTTTAGGATGTCTATATTCCAGTCACCGCATATGATGACCTTTTTTTTAATCTTTTTACATAGTTTATTTGTAAGGAGTTCTAAACTATTCAGAAATGTTGTAGCATCATGTGTCGGTGTTCTATAGACGCATACTACTATTAGGTTATGTTTAAGAATTTCTATGGCACAGTATTCGAATTGGAGGGGGATCGGGGGGATCAGGTTGACGATTTCTTTGTATTGTATGTTATTTTTTATTAGGATACATGAACCACCCCGGCGCTGGTTTGATCGAGAGAAGAATGATGCCATTTTGTAATTGTGGATTCTAAGGTTTGATTCAGAGCCACTTTTAAGAAAGGTTTCCGTCAGACATATAATGTCAATGGAACCTAATTATAGTTCTAAGTCTGTTAAGGCTACTTCTAATAGTTCGTGTTTATTCAGTATTCCGGCAATATTTTGGTGGATTAACGTAATTGGTGTGGTTTCATTTTGAGCTACGAAAAAACCTATTTAATGTAATTGTTTTGTTTGTTATTCTTTCAAAATAGGTTGTAATTTTTGTTTGTGTTGTTTTTAGGGGTGTTGTTTGTGTGTTAGGTTCAGGGTGTCGTATAAGTGTGTTTGTTGGTTTTGTTCTAGCTTGTTTATTCTTATATTGGTCGAGGAACTCTGTTTGGTATCTCTTATAATCAATTCTCGTATTCAACACAAAACACAAATAATCCAGATATTCCTGTTGGTAACTTTTCATATAACCAGCCTTAGTTAACACTAAGGCTAACATAACTGTTTTTTAGACGATTTGTGTATTTTTACGTATTTACAGTTCTTGTAGTTTTGTATAATCAATTCTAAATTATAATTGATTGCATCTTCTTTTAAGTACGGGTTATATTGCACATTAGTGATGAACACAGTATGGTTGCGCAGTTTATATAATACGTTACATAATTCAGTTATAAATGAATAAGGGCTTTTATCGTTAGAATCTAAGACCAAAATTATAATATCATCTGGGTTTAAGATCTTTATGAAATCGTCATTGCAACTCAACCCATCTATCGTATCGTAAATACACTTGACGTTGTAAGTGTTCAGATATTTTTGGTTAGTTGTTTGTATAGAAATTATTGACAAGCATCTGCTCAGATATTAATGAACTAATGATTGTTCAGATATTAACGGTAACTTGTAGTGTATGGAACTTATTGACATTTTAAATTGTTCAGAAGTATTTGGTCACCTTGTCTGTTACAATATATCTAACGGCGACTGTACATAGGTCACCCCGCTGCGCGCTGCCACAAAACAAAAAGGTACAGAAGTCAATCACATGTATGTATTTCACTTTTTAACCGACTCTCAAAAAGGAGGAGGTTATATGTTTGACTTTATATATGTCTCTTTTAATGTATGTTCACTGATTTCTCCGTCAATTGTGGATCGATTTTGAAAATATTTTTTTTAGTTTGAAAGGGTATACTCTCGAGGTGGTCCCATTGTCACCAAATTGGAATCTGATGATAGCCAAACCTATAGCGATTTGGGTATTTTTTAAAGTAACTTGAGCATTTGCTCTCGGAAATCATCATTTGCTAAAGTGGAGCTGATGATGAAGACCACAGATGGCCAACGGAACTTCTCAATGATAAATCTTTCACGGGTTGCGATTAAATTACTTTAATATTTATACTCGTCACAATGCGTATGGTGTGTGGTTTTTGAGGAGTTGTCCTGGAGCTTATAAAGAGAACTCCTCAACAATTAACGTTCCAGCAACGGGAAAAGCCATATTTTGTAAAAGATGATGAGCAGTTGACATTAGGCTATTGTAACTTGGGGTGCTTGGGCAGAGAACCTCCACGTGTGCCCGGGGACTGGAGTTCCCTTCTGGATACGTCCGGGGGAAGATCAGTGTGCGGGCCGGTGCATCCTGGGGTGCGGACAGCGATTTCCCATTGGGATTATTTTCCAGTGGGATCTCGCTGTCCGCATGCTAATGTTCTGCCAGGAGGATCACTCCACACATGTTGCTCTGAGCAGCAGAGCGGCAGTTGTGGTGGGGTCAAAGCGGGCCCGGTGTGCACTTACCCTGCCGCCGGGCAGGCAGGAGGGGTAACCCCCCTGCCACCGCTAATCTCGTAGCCCCGGAGACAGTTAAGGTCATGTCTCTGGCTGTTGACGGGGGTCGACGGTCTTGCCTTAACCGCGGCGGCGCACCGTGAGGGAGGTAGTAAGCCTGGCTAATGGGTAGCTTGATTTAGTCGCTAGAGCGAACCGATAAATTTTGAGTCAATACAACAATATACAGTATGTTAACTAACAGAGGGCGTTCCCGTTAACCCGCAATAGTATAGCATCCATACATGCTAAAAAAAATATTACCATTCGAAAACAAAATGTTTTAATTTTTTTTAATATTAAAATATTCACTAAAAGTGTTAAATTGATACGTAAAAGAAACACTCTGTACACGCGTACTTGAAGGACGGCAACGTCGCAATTTATTTATGAATGACGGGCTGCGTGTGCAGCGATCTAATTGATGTGCCTAGAACCGCCCCTTACCCCCGAATGTCCACCTAATTTTAGTCGGAACTAATCTCACGCGCTGACCGGACGCGCATTATTTTTGCATTGCAACATCTTGCGTCATTCGTGTGTGAAAAATGTCACGTTATCAGTTCAGTGCTCAGGAGTATGTGAACATGGTGCTCAT
This sequence comes from Gortyna flavago, assembly GCA_963669345.1. NCBI lineage: Eukaryota > Metazoa > Arthropoda > Insecta > Lepidoptera > Noctuidae > Gortyna > Gortyna flavago. The sequence continues at coordinate 12,235,177 of OY770150.1, read as the reverse complement.
TTATGCTGAGTGTAATTATGATGGTGCACGTGCTCTGAGGATGTATGCTGAGAGGTATCCCAATGCACATCAACCGCGGAATTCTCGTGTTATTGTGAGTGCCCTGGTGCGTATTCGTAACAATGAACCGGTAGTGCCGCGTCGTTCTGGTGGCCCCCGACCCGTGATCTCTGTGCGGCAGGAAGAGAACGTGCTAAGGCATTTTGAGGAGGAGCCCGGTTCAAGCACTAGAAGAGCCGGCCGCCTGTTAAACATGAGTCACGTCGCAGTCTTTAAAATTTTAAAGAAAAACAAGCAGCATCCGTACTCACTTCAAAAAGTGCAAGGTCTGCTTGGTCCAGCTGACTTCGAGCGCCGGTTAACTTATTGCCAGTGGGCACTGCAGCGATGCGCGGAGGACACCCACTTCATCGAAAACGTCATATGGTCAGACGAAAGCCTATCTACGCGCAATGGCATGTGGAATCGGCGTGTATGCCATCACTGGGCAGAAAGAGGCCATAATCCCCGTGCCACTCGGCCGTTAGCACATCAAATACGGTGGTCACTGAATGTGTGGGCTGGGATAAAGGGAAACAAAATAATAGGACCTGTCTTCATCCCAGTAACTCTAAACCGTGTGAGGTATCTGGGTCTTCTTAACGGCACCGTCGCGCGCTACCTCGACAGATTGCCGCTAGCCGAGCTCCGAAATGTGTGGTTTCAACACGACGGAGCACCCCCTCACATTTCAGCAGAAGTGCGGTCGCGGTTAAACGAGTTGTTTGATAGCCGCTGGATCGGGAGGTACGGTCCCGAGGCGTGGCCACCACGGTCACCTGACTTAACGCCACTTGACTTCTTTTTTTGGGGTTGGGTCAAACAACTCGTCTATAAAAAAGAAAGCCACTCGCGGGAGGAGATGGAAATGCGAATCCGCAGTGCATTTCGTGTTATTAGGAACTGCATCCGCGAGGATCCGCTTTTAATGCGACGAGTGCACCAAAATAACCGTCGGCGATTGCAACAATGTGTAGACAGAGGAGGTCAACATATTGAGCAGTTCAAAATCTAGGTAGGTAAGTTTTTAACATTATTTAAATGTATCATAATACATAAAACATTTCGAAAACATTAAAATAAAAATACTAACACTAAACGACTGTGCCACAAAATTTATAAGTTCAAAAGGCCCACTCTTTCCTAAAACTGCTTTTATACTCAGGGAGTACCCCGTTCAACGAACGTGTTACTACTGTGACGTTACACGATTGCTATGATTGCTATGAATAAACGCAAGTACTTAGGTATTACGAAAGCAAATGCATAAAGTAAAAGTTTTTAAATTTCTGTTATTGGAGAAAACATTCACTTGCTAACGTGTAATATCGTCATTATCATTTAAATCCTAGCTTAAACTGTGGTTTAAATAAATGAAACTTTCTCCAAACTTAACCGCACACTATTTATTAGCGGTACATTATTTTTTAGATAAAATTTATGTTTCATAATTAACACTAAGCCTGTCGTAACACCGGTCTGAGTGGCTAGGTAAAACAAATTCGTGTAAAAATGTGTTGTTCCGTGAGTGGACCTTCTGTACTCGTATCTGTTTATTTTGTGGCCACGAGCCCGCGACGAAATGTTGGCAGAACTCAAAAGCGCTGCCACCACCCCGCGACCCCGCGTTCATTACTCGGCCGCTGCGTGCAGCATAACTGTCTAATACTCTTTAATTTTAATGTTATTGAAACGTAGCTCAGATAGGTATGTACATGAATTTATGTTTTTTTTACTTAAGTACTATGTTTGCGAATAGGTCCTTCCAAGCCTAATGTGCCTCAGTGACGCGTTCCTTTGTCAGCCGGACATTTGAGACGGGTTGTTAAATGTTATTGCTAAAACTAAACATACTTATGTACATAAATGTTTAATTTTACTGATAACAACCCGACGACGTGTATTTCTAATTCACTAAGCCGCCTTTATTAAAGTCGCCGCTCGCCATTCGCCATTTAGTGCGGCGCGCGGGGGCCTGCGCGGCCGGTTCGCTCGGCTTCGTGAGTATTCGTGAGACGCTCGGCATCGTGTGCGCATTGCGCGTGACGTTGCCGGTTTGGGCAATGCTAGTACGCTAGGTACTGTTCCGCGCTACTATTTTGATTTTAAACAGGAGGTTTCGAATCTATTGTCAATTAATTATTTTTTTGAATTCGGATTATTTTATGCGCATTTTCCTATGCTGATATTTTTATTTTAATCCATTAATGATATAGATTAACCAGTTTAAGGGAACGCCCTCTGTTATTTAACATACTGTATATACTCGTGGGAACAATTATGGAAATAAATTTAACCAAAAAACAAAACCAAACAGAGGAGGTGAGGAGTAATATGGAGTCGGAGTCCGACACCACATCTGGAGATGCGAGCACGGGAGGCTCAAGGAGCCCCAGCCGTGCCAAGGAGATGGCCGCTGCTGCAAAGAAGTTATATAGCAAGCGGCCAAAGTCAGAGGACAACCAGAGGTCGTCCTTCGACGGGGAGCTAGCCTCGGCTCGGAAAATCCCTACCAGTAGGAGGGGAGGAGTCCGAGAGCGAGGCAAGGGAAGGGGTCTCACTGCCCGAGAGGCGGCACAACGAGCGGAGGAGCCCGCAAAGGAGGGCGGGACCGGTCGCGTGGTCGCTTCGGGGCACTCAAGCGATGAGGCGGGTGCTGTTGACGTCCCCGATAAGGACTGCAAACTTAGGTTTGCTGCGGTCGTGGAGGCCGCGATCCGGGACGTGGCCCTGAAGAAGCTACAAGCTTCCAAGAACAGTGCCGTAGTCTCGGCAACGGCCTACATCATGGCGGCAGCGGAGGCGGCCAACTACACCGGTCCTTCGGCCAGCGAAGTGGCCGAATTGCGGGCAGAGGTCGCCCGCCTGACGGCCGCCATGACGCTTCTCTAAGAGGAGAATGGGAGGCTCCGAGCAGAAATGGTCGGTCTAAAGGTCACCGGAAACGCGCAGGCAAAACTGCCAAGGTAGCCTGTCCCGGTGGAGAACCAGGTCCTGAACCTGGTTCGGCAGGAGCTGGCGACCTTCCAGGCGCGATTCTCCGCACTGGAGGGTATAGTCCTGCGCCCCCCATTGGCGGGCAGGACGGCCCCGGGGCCGAAGGCGGCCTCGTACGCGGCTGCAGCGGCAGCTGCCGCCCCTAAGCCCGGACCGTCCGGCCGGGCCCAGGCGCCGGCCAAACCAGCGTCGGCTGGAGGAGCCCCAGTGACGGCGAAACCGAAGTCGGCTGGTGGAAAAAAGAAAGGCCGAACGGCAAGAGTGGCGGAGGCCCCAGAACCCACGCCCCGCCCTCAAAAATCTCCCACGACCGCCCTCGAGTGGCAGGTGGTCGGGGAGAAGAAGGCGGCCAGGAAAATGGCGCAAAGGAGGCGCCGCAAAGATAGAGCCGTCGCGGCTAAGCTTCGCGCCCCAAAGACCGCGGCTGTAGTGATAACGCTATAGCCGGACGCGGTTAAGAGGGGAGTGACGTACCGCGACGTGCTCACCAAGGCGAGGGAGACGGTGGACCTCCAGGAGCTGGGGATCACCGGGGACCTCCGGCATAGGGTGACCGCCACTGACGCCCGCATGCTGGAGATCTCTGGTGCGACGAGTGGCCCCACCGCTGACGCCCTAGCTGAGAAGCTAAGGGCGTCCATCAATGCGGACGAGGCTCGAGTATCCAGGCCCGTTAAGTGCGCAGACATGCGCATCTTGGGCCTGGATGACTCCGTAACGGAGGGAGAGGTGGTGGCCGCTATCGTCAGGACGGGCGGGTGTCTAGCCGACCAGGTGAAGGCGGGCACCATAGGTAATGACTTTTTGGGCATGCGAACCGTAACGGTAAGCTGCCCCGTGACGGCGGCCAGAAAGATAGTGGAGGGCCGAAGGCTCCTGGTGGGCTGGGTTTCAGCGCAGGTCAAACTGCTGGAGCCCAGGCCTCTGAGGTGTTTCCGATGCCATGTGGGGCACCACGTTGGCGTCCAGTGCACCTCGGAGGACCGCAGCACTCTGTGCTTCCGCTGCGGTAAGCCCGGACATACGGCCGGCTCGTGCAGCGCCGCGGCGCACTGCGTCGTATGTTCGGCTGCCGGCAAGCCGGCCGATCACCGGGCGGGGAGCAAGTCCTGCGCCCCACCCGCCGGAACCAGAAGGAAAGGCAGACCCTCCGCCGCCGTCGCCACTCCCACCGCCGCCGCCGCTTCTGCCGCCGCCGCCAACGATGCTGAGGGGTCCTCACAAGGGGCCCGGGAGGGGGCTAAAATGGAGGAGTACCGGCTCCATTACGCCTCCTCCAGGCGAACATCAACCACTGCGCCTGTGCTCAGGACCTGTTGCTCCAGAGCATGGCGCAGTGGTCGATTAACATCGCCGTGGTCGCTGAGCCGTACTTTGTCCCGCCCAGGGATGACTGGGTGGAGGACCTGAGCGACTCAGTGTCGCGAGCGGCTCAGTGTCGCAAGCGGCTCAGCTCAAAATGGGTCTGGGCAGAAAAACTAAAAAAGCTCAAAACGAAGCCAAAAGGCGCAAATTAACTCAGCCTGAAGAGAATACTTCTGAAAAAAATAGCTTTTTGTTGTCACAAGCTACTCGAAAAGCTGAACTGCATAGTCAAGAGAGTGCATTAGATAGACAGCGTCGTTTGGATAGTGATGCAGCATCGAAGGCTTTACGGAGATCAAAAGAAACTAGGGTTCAACGTTGTTTACGTAATACAAAAAATGCCAGATATACACTAGTATTTCGCGATCTAATGAAACTCCAGATCAACGTGCTTCCAGGCATTTCAGAAATGCATAGTGTACTGCCTAGTTTCGTTTAAATGAGACTCCAGAACAAAGAACTTCGCTAAGGCGTGCTACGAATGCACAGTCTACTGCTGAGTCTCGTTTAAATGAGACTCCGGAACAACGTGCTTCGAGGCTTGCTAGAGATGCAGCAGCTACAGCTATTAGTTAATATTCCTCATTCCCTTTCAATGTAGTATACATTATTCTACTAGTCAAGCCCTTTCATTTAATACCCATATTGAAGTTGTGAAAAAAAAACATATAATCCGCCATTTTGTGGCGGCGGCCACCTTAGACAGATTTTCATCAAACATAACTAAGAACATTCCCGACTAATTCATGTTTCAAACAAAAAAAAAAACAAAATCAAAATCGGATCATCCGTTCGGGAGCTAATATTTCATATCATCAATTCCTACTCGGACTATAGCCTAGTCTATACTATTTATACCTCGTATGGGAATTGATTCCTTTTGACCCGTGTATAACAATCTACTATTCCACGTGGTGTCGCGATTGTCAAATTCGATTTAGTTGTGTCAAAATTATTTTTAAATTTAGAGATATTTTCATGTACGTTTGCCTGGCACGGCCCTACAGAATTTGGGTTTTAGGTGTGCACCAATCGAATGTACTCGCCTCTAGGAGTGTACGAGTATGTACCGGTTTCTTTTTCAATGTACCTCTGTACTTTTGAAGAAATATGCAAAAGAAGGGGGCCGTGCCAGCCAAACGTTTTCAGCACGGCCCCCGTGTAACTTGAAAAATACATAGCGTATTAAAAAGATTCTTATACTCAAGGAATGTACTCTATTAGCACGTTTTATGTACCGCAACAGATATTGTAAATTCGTAATAACAAATAATATATAGACGTGGATAGGGGGCCGTGCTGAAAAAACATTATAAGAAAATATGTAAAAAATACAAAACAACCTGAGCCAAAAACTATTAAAAAATAATTGTTGTATGGCAAGTAACATAATTATGTACCGCATTGGTTTCTCTTAAAACTTGCTAAAATTTAAAATTAAAAAAAATTTTGTTAATTCAGCACGGCCCTCTATAGTTACCTATATCTTTTTAAATATGACATGTTTGGTTACAAAATTCGACTTCCTGAATTATAAACAGCATAGCTATTCACAAAGCTACGACACGGTTTGGTACCGTATCGAATGTCAATGTTATCGACGAAATCCTATAATCGCTATTCACAAATCCGAAACCGTACAAATTTGACAGTTCATATACGGTATGAAGACATCAATTCTTCCGACAGGTATTTGCTGTCGGAAGTGTTATCGAATAACAAAATATTGTATAAAAAAGAGTAATCTAAGCAATAAGTGTTAAAACACGGCTCCGGGCAAGGTCCTCATGCCCTTGTATGAATGCAAAGAGCATCTGCCGCTGCTACAATGACACTCTTTTCTGAAAATATGCATTTTCAATATTAGGTACCACGTTTAATAAAATGAAAATGAGCAAATAGTAATTTGTTTAAATCCCGATAAAATACATACAACCATCTTTCTGTTAAAAAAAAAAACTAATTTTTCCCTCCTCAATACTTTTATTTTTTTTTAATTCGCCCGAAGGGCAGGCTATAGTCTTTCGACCATACCGCCTTGTCTTCCGCGTAGTTCTCAATTATCTCTATAGCTCAAAACAAGATTCAGAAAAATAATTATTCCAGATTTCCAGGTTTGACAGAAAGTTGAAGTTTAAAAAGCAAGTTTAATAGAAATCAGTAAATTTTATTTATTAATAAAATCATTGCTTACTGTTTTTTATTTGTTAATAGTTACTGAATGCATAATCTATAGTTGCCCATAGTGAAATACTCAACAAAAATCATTTATGTACCACTTAAAATTTTCTACCACGAATATCTATTTACTACCATTTTGTAGCGTTCCCCGTAAACACACCTAAAAAAAAAAACCTTCCATACGGATCTGTGAATAGCGTTTTGCCGGTCCTTCGGTTCAGAAATCAGGTTATCGAACAAGTGTCATTGTCGATACGATAGTGAATCGTATGTTTGTGAATACAGGTGCAGGAGTACATTCGTTCTAAATAAATTGCGATTCTACTGTATTAGTACTTTAAAAGATATATTGGTTCAAAAATATCATACATTACAACATATGGGGTGACCATGATTCCACATAATAAGTACATTGACTGACATTGACTACATTCACAGATACTTAAGATAATTTGTGTTCAAAATCGCCGCCCATTATTGTTTTTTTTTTATCGTAATGATGTGCGAAAGCGATTATGCTAAACGATTTTTTTTTAATGTCGATTGACTCTGGTAATTAATATGTCGAATATCGGAAATTTAAATATAATTATTTTAGGCGTTAAATACAATAAGCATTGTTTATAATAATGATTTATGCTTTTCTAATGTAATTTTAATAGTTATTTGGACATTACTTGAAATGAGACTGAGTCAATGACCGAGGATCTTTGACCATAGTCATTTATTTCTATATTTGAATTTATCTTCGGAATGCGCTCGCCGATTAAAATAATTTTTATTTATTGTACAATAAATAAAATAATTTTAATTATTTTTGATACTTTCTAATAGTTTGCTACAGAATGCCCAGTATACATTTTAGGTAGGCTTAGCAAAAGTTAACTATGTGTATGTTATACTTAATTGTATAAGGATTGATGCTGTATTGCTTAAAATCGCTTTTTCGTAAATAAGTAATAAGTAAAAATGGTTATTGTGGGTTATCCATAAGAGATAGACATTACCATCGCGGACTCTTTTGTAGACCTTTTTAAGGTGTACAATACTGTAGTACATTATTGTTACGAGCTTGGGGTTCGTGACAATTAAAAACGCCGATTTAATAACCAAAAATAAACACTTTAATTTAAAACACCAATTACAACTTTATCGCACTAATTACAAAACACAATTGCACTAAATACTGATCGCACTTGAAGATCGCTTTCGATGTTTTCGTTGGTATCGCTTATCCAAGACTATCTCGGCTCGCGGAGCATTCCCGCCTTTCATAGGTCTCACATTGTTCTAGAACCTTCTACTGTAGAAACATCTAGAATGTTCGAGTACATTCCGGCCCCAACTGACCAGATGTCGATAGTTCTATCATCGAAACTTCTAGATGGGTCTTGACACTGGTTCTTCTACTCGATACTAGATGGCGCTAGTGGTAACGAATATCAATTGTGGCGCGCAACATTATTTTGATCTATCTCGTAGGGTTCAGGCAGCGTTGGCAATGTAAGCGCAAAAAAATGTGTTTATTTACGACCTTACATTAAAAACCTCTAAAATTATCAGTGTTTCTCTACTATATTATGCATGTATTATATATGTCGCAGCCAACTGGTTAAATTAGCCGTTCAGTTAACTGCCTGGCCTTTAGAAGTAGTGTTCGCCTCGCTTCCTCCCTCGGCTCGAACGCGGTTGATCACAGTTCTAACCTAACCTAACCCACTAGGGGTGCAATGCCTTAATTGCTGCAACCAATTCGGCTCGCGCGTGATTGGTTACAGACTCCCAACCTAAACTGTAATTGAATATCATTCAGGCCGTTAGTTGAACGGCCGCCGTTTAGTTGAAAGGCTAGGCAGTTAACTGAACGGCTAATTTAACCAGTTGGCTGCGACATATATATAACCTTCCTCTTGAATCACTCTTCTATTAAAAAAAACCGCATCAAAATCCGTTCGGTAGTTTTAAAGATTTAAGCATACATAGGGACAGACAGACGCGGGAAGCTACTTTGCTTTATACTATGTAGACGTAGTGATTTAGCTGGTACATTTGAGTTTCGAAAACAGTCATTCATTTGTTTTTTCCTCATTATTGTTTTCTTTGGCGTCGCTTATTACCGCTAATGGAAAACATGAAATATCAGTATATTTACGAGTACGAGTTCTACCGTGGCACCAGTGCTGCAGAAACAGCTCGAAGGATTAATGATGTGTACGGCGCTGGTGTCGCAAAAGAAAGCACGGTAAATTTTTGGTTTCAACGTTTTCGTTCTGGAAATTTCGACCTTCAGAACCAACCCTGTGGACGGCCGGAGACCAAAGTGGAAAATGAAGAATTAAAGGCTATTGTGGAAGCGGATCCATCACAAAGCACTTCAGAGATAGCTGCAGGGTTCGGGGTAACTGATAAAACTGTATTAATCCACTTGAAGAAAATCGGGAAAGTAAAAAAACTTGAACGATGGGTACCTCATGAATTGAGTGAATCGAACTTGCAAACACGCGTCGACTGCTGTGTTACTTTGCTCAACCGACATAATAATGAAGGGATTTTAAATCGAATCATTACTTGTGATGAAAAGTGGATACTGTACGATAATCGGAAGCGCTCGTCGCAATGGCTGAATCATGGAGAACCAGCCAAATCCTGCCCTAAACGAAAATTGACTCAGAAAAAGTTAGTTGTGAGTGTTTGGTGGACTAGCGCCGGTGTCGTTCGCTACAGCTTTCTAAAACAGTTTTTTAACAAACAACCACTAAGTTAGATGAGCTACAATTGGAATGTCTGCGACATCCACCGTACTCCCCGGACTTTGCTCCAACAGATTACCATTTTTTCCGGAATTTGGACAATTTCCTACAAGGAAAAAAAATTCAACTCCAATGCGGCAGTCCAAACCGCCTTCAAAGAGTTCAATGATTCTCGCCCCCATGGTTTTTTTAGTAAAGGGATCAATGAACTACCTATGAGGTGACAAAAGTGCATAGATAACAACGGTGCATACTTTGATAAATTAAATATATTTTATAAAAAAAAATGATTTTATATTCCTCCCGTACAAAACGCTAATTTCATATGTAAGGACCAAATATTTAGACGTAAGATAAAAATCATTAGTTCATTACTATTCATTACAAATTAGGTACAGAGGCCAGCACATCAAGCTACCCCAATCTCTCAAATTTCTTTGATAGATTTTCAACTTTACCACAAAGGAATAAGGTTCATATTCAATTGGGAAAATTTGACAGATTGGGGTAGGTTGATGTGCTGGCCTCTGTACACACGGCTACATATCAAGCTGTACTTTTCCAGTATAAGATGACCTCTCATTGTACGGAAATCATAATTACCTATACAATGCGAGATCAGCTTATACTGGCAATATATGTATAGCTTGATATGAAGCCGTGTGTACCTCCTACTACGTACCCACAGCAATCACGTTAGTATTATCATTTCAACACAACAAATAATAATATTTATGGTATCTGCAACGTTTGTGTAGGTTTCTTCTATACCACTATACGCGCAGTTCACTCGTGCCATAGTGTAGAAATGTGGGGTGTGTAATGTTTGATATAATAACAAAAGTTCTAATGATCATATGACCTAATTTCATTTAATATAACGATGAAATGGTATAATGAATTATTTATCTAATTTCGTTTTACCGAATTTTGTATGGTATAATGGACATTTACTATAATGCACATTTGAACTAATATTCATTTAGTATAATTTTCAGTTACTATAATATTCAAAATATATAAGTAACGGTTGATCTATTTCAGAAAGTCTACTTTTTTATATTCTTGCAAAAACTGATTACATTTTAAACGTCTGCCATTTTCGTTAGGTTAGTTTAGGTTAGGTTAGAACTCACGGAGTCGGAACTTGGCGCGGCGGTCCACGTCCGCGCCAAGAAGACGGCTCCGGGACCCGACGGCGTCCCCGCCAGGGTGGTGGCGATCGCCGCCACGCTGATGGAGGAGCGGTTTCGGGACCTCTTCAGCGCATGCCTTGCGTCTGGGAGGTTCCCGAAACCGTGGAAGGAGGGGCAGCTGTGCCTCCTTCGTAAGGAGGGCCGCCCAGCAGACTCCCCCTCGGCATACCGGCCCATCGTTCTCCTCGATGAGGTCGGCAAAATGTTCGAGGGGATAATAGCTGCTCGCGTGAAGAGCCATCTGCGGGATGTCGGGCCGGACTTGTCGGACGCTCAGTTCGGCTTTCGGGCTGAGCGTTCGACGGTGGACGCGCTGGCCTGCCTCAAGGGGCAGGTGCAGGGGGCGATGGAGGCGGGGGACGGAGTGTTGGCGGTGTCGTTCGACATTGCCAACGCCTTCAACTCTGTTCCCCACTCCACCATCCTAGAGGCGCTCCGGTTCCACGGAGTGCCTCGATACCTGCGCAGTCTGCTGGCCAGCTACCTGGAGGACCGGGCGATCCTCCTGGTGGACAGAACTGGCCAGGTCCGGCGATATCCCGCCGAGGTCGGCGTTCCGCAGGGGTCAGTCTTAGGACCTCTCCTCTGGAACGTCGGCTTCGATTGGCTCTTGCGGGGAACTCTCCTCCGAGGCACGAGCGTCGTCTGCTACGCGGACGACACTCTCCTCACCGCCCGGGGGGAGAGTTTCAGGGAGACGGCTAACCTGGCCTCGGCGGGCGGATCCTTAGTCGCAGCAAGGATCCGCCACCTAGGCCTGAAGGTGGCGCTGCACAAGACCGAGGCCGTGTGGTTCCACGGGCCTCGGCAGCGCCCCCCGCCTGACGCCCACATCTTCGTGGAGGGCGTCAGGATCGAGGTCAAGGCCCAGATGAAATATCTGGGCCTCGTGATCGACAGCAGGTGGCGCTTCGGCCCGCATTTCAGCGGGCTGTCGGCGCGCCTGCTGAAGACAGCGGGGGCGCTGTCGTGGCTTCTCCCCAATTTGGGGGGGCCCAGCGCACGATGCCGGCAACTGTACGCCGGCATCCTGAAGAGCATGGCCCTGTACGGGGCCCCCATCTGGGAGGACTCCCTCCGAAGGAGGGAGAACGCCGCCGCGTTGCGGGCGCCCCAGAGGGCCATAGCTCAGCGGGTTGCGCGGGCCTACCGCACGGTCGGCTGGGCAGCGGCGTGCGCTCTGGCCAGCACCCCGCCTTGGGAGCTCGAGGCGTGGGTGCTCGCCAGAGTGCACGAATGGACGGCGCGGCGGAGGGCGAGAGGAGAACGCCCCGCCCCGGAAGAGCGGGAGGCCGTCCGGCAGGAGGCGAGGGACGCCAACGTCGTCCATTGGACGGCGGACCTCGCCACCGCAGCCTTCGGCCGCCGAACCCTCGACGCGCTTGGGCCGGTCCTGCGGGACTGGCTCGAGCGCCGGCACGGGTTCCTCTCGTTCCGTCTGGTGCAGGTGCTGTCCGGGCACGGCTGTTTCGGATCGTACCTGCACCGGATCGGACGGGAGGATACGCCGTCGTGTCACGGCTGTGGCGCGGCGGAGGACACGGCGCAGCACACTCTCGCGGTGTGCCCGTCGTGGTCCGAGCCGCGCCGCAGTCTCACGGCGGCGATCGGAATGGACCTCTCGCTCCCCGGCGTGGTCAACGCCATGCTGAGGGACGAGGGGTCCTGGGCGGCAGTCGCCTCCTTCTGCGAACACGTCATGTCCGAGAAGGAGGCGGCGGAGCGCGCGCGGGAGGAAGACCCTCTCGCGGCGCCGCTCCGAAGGCGGAGGAGGGGTCGGAGAAGACGTCAGTATGACGGTCATCTCCGACTCCTCCCAGGTGGAGGCCAGCAGGCGACGGGTGCGGGGGCACCCTCGCTTGCATCGCACGCGCCTCCACCAGTGTCGGACGGGAATGGCCAGGTGTTCCCGGCCATTCCCGTCACCCCCCAGCTCCCGCTCGGGGGGCACGCGGGGCCCGCCAGCTAGGCGGGCATGCGCCGGGAGGGTCGTGGAAGTAAAGGCTGAGCCGGTTTCCCATGACCCTCCCATCACGGCGACGAGGGAACACCGCTGAGTTTTAGTGGGTATACTGCCACTCTGGCAGGGAGTCCCACATACTCCGTCTCGTCCCCCGACGAGCGGAGATGCGTAATGTCATTTCTCAGCGACAAAAAAAAAAAAAAAAGGTTAGGTTAGAACAGTGACCATTAACGCGCGAAGGCGAGCGAGTGAAGCGAGCGTGCCGCGGCAGCGGCCGCCAAGCGCCAGAACCCCTCTCTGTCGTTGGTGAATAATTTGGGTTAGATGAGGTTATAACAGTGTGATGTTTCCTGATATTTACTGACTATTAATTACAGGTTTTTGGCTGAAAATGAATAAATATGAAAATTAGGTCAACTAAAAGTTATATAAAAAGAGCATTATACAAATTGTAAATTATATGTAATGAACGTTATACTAAATGTTATTAGATCAAAAGAAGGTTATATGAAATATAACATTCGATCACATGAAATTAGGTTATGAGTTTTTATAGCATATGAAAATTATATCATATGAACGTTATTTCAATTGATATTATACTATCTGTTATTATGCCATATATTACACACCCACAAATGTGACAGTACCTATGACTATTTCCTAACACAATTCTAAAGAAAGTGTGCCTACCTTCTGCTTGATTTTTTTATACTACGTCAGTGAATGCGTAACGTGAATGCGTGAGTAATAATCTGTCACATCCAAACAGACAAACAGACAAAAATTCTAAAAATTGATGAAATGGCATCTGTTGGTTATCCTATAATACCCCAACAATTTTTTTTGGAAATATTTTCAATGTACAGGAAACGCCTCGTCTACAGATTTATTATATGTATAGATAGATTAGGTTCAAGTTTATACAATAGACAATACGCACCTAACCTATTTATAACCTTAAAAAAATACTTTTTAGAAAAATAAAACAAAATAAACTTATACTAATTCATTGAAGTTGATCTACTGCTTTGCCCTATTTTGTGACGCAACTTAGTACCTACTCGAGTTCGTAAACTCATGAGCGCTGCGCATGGCGCGCGTCTCCGCGCATCGTAATTTGTTACGTATCGCTACTCCTTGGCGGGGGGGGCTGGGCTATGCTTTAAATGCCTACGGCGCTCGGGTTAGCCTCGCCTTAAGGCGCAGCTATACGACTTCTAATGATTAAATTCAACATCACGTCTAATCGACCCGACTGATTTCTTTGAAAAAAATAAATGTTATACTAGACCATTTGCTTCGTAATTTGATATGTGAATATTTGCAATTATATTTTTTTAACATAGTGTAATTAATTTGTAAAGTAATATCTACCGCGGACATAAAAACGATAATCACGCAAACACTATCGGGTGTATTTTCATAAAACTTTCACCATATAAAAGACAATTTAATTCCCCGAATTTTAGTATACGGTTTTTATTTGTTTGGTGTTTGTTAAACCAACAATAGATGATTGTTTCATAAATTACCAGCGTTGTGTCATTGCGCTTCTCTTTCTTTTCTATGCAGTCCGATAGTGACCGCGTTTTAGGTCATGTAGTCGCCTTAAGTGGCAGTAGGCAGGGCACATAGCTCGCAGAACAGATGGCCGATGGGGCCGAATTGGCGACCGCGTAACGATGGTGGACAAGGTGGACCGAGACCTGAAGGCCAATTCTCGTAATTTAAAACGTTCAAAATCTAGTCCCAGTCTCATCTCAGCGACAAACAAATGCCAAAATGTAGGGAAATTAAAGGTATTTTTGACAGATTTAGACAGATCAGACTGTGAACGTTCTTAAAATTACGAGAATCGCCCCTCTGATGAAGGCAGAAATCCGGTGGATGCGAGAAGCACAGAACCGGACGAAGTGGCGGGGCTTGGGGGAGGTGTATGTCCAGCAGTGGACGTCTTTCGGCTGATATGATGATGATAATGACTCTAATTAATAGTGCCGTGTATTGCTAAATTTAGACACATCTATAATTTATGACAAAGATTGAGGGTTAATGCTGCTGTGCTGTGCTGTGTGTTGTATTTAGTTCGTAAGCCTTCAAATAAATTCCGTTACTTACCTCGGCGCGAAGGCGAGCCGGACCCGGAGCGGCTGCTGGAGCGAGAGCGCGACCTGCACAGGTGCGCACGTTACACATAAAATATTTATTTCAATTAAACTTTTAGGCACTTTAGAATTGTCAAGGAGTAGATCAATCAGAGTTAGCTTCAAGCTAATTTATTTCAATCAAACGGTGTATTCCCGATGTCCACCACTTGTTTGGCCACCACTGGGGGACAGCGAAATAACTCTTAAAAATTATTCTCGTTGTCCACCACTGGGGGACACTTCATGGTTTGAATAGGTCGAATCCGTTCCAAAACCGAATCGGTGCACCCCCGACTTCACGTAGTCTTTTGGCCGCTTCCCCTAGAGTGTATATAAAAACCGGAGGCGCGAAGGGAGAGCAACAAATTTTTTGCCACTTTTGAATTGTCAAGGAGTCGGTCAGACAGAAAGTTGAAGCTAGTTGCCCATTCCAAAGTGTAGCAGGTTCCTTTGGAGAAGAACGGACAAGAAACTCTATTGACACTCCTTTAAATTAAAATATACCTAAATAATAATTGTTGTTGAAATTATACACGTAAGATCGATTTAGAAAGAATTTCATGTTGAAAGCGTCCATGGTAAACAATTCAATAATTAAAATAAGCCGCAGCAGCTAAGAGATGACCAGTCCCTACTGACGGCGCCCGTTCACGAATTAGACGCATGGATCAGCAACATTCGCCACTTTGAAGGGAACATAATGATAATTATTTTAATTTTTTTAATTGGTATTTTGTGTTTCATGAACTGTGTCCAAATAAACTTTTTTCTTTCTTTTCTTTCTTTCTATCCAACATTCGCGTCGTCACCAATCAGTAAGACATTTGAGTGATAAATGATAAATGATTTTTATTTTGTAAGTAGGTTTGCACAAACACTTTTACACGTCAATAATAGTGAGCATGACACATTCAGACGCCGTCAAGTCAATGAAAGACGAACCCAGTAAATAGTAGATATACGAGCACACGAATTCAGCGGACGGCGCCAATGACCAAACTGAAGCGCATCCTGCGCGCATACATGAGTTACATGTGTTCAAACTGGAACGAATAGTTGCTTGCCTAATAATTAAAACAATCGACGGAGTCGCCTCAGTGTGCCCAGAGTTTGACGCGAAACGGTGTACCTACTTACTTCTAAAGCAAATTACGCGGAATAATTTCGGTTTGATATGTTGTAGACAATTATGTTTTTTTTTTCTGCAAAGCATTGCAGGCGCACGCACGCCTTAGTTTCTGTAATGTGTCAGTAGACTTACCTAGTGCGAGACTTCGCTGAGCCGGATCGCGAACGTGAGCCCTTAGAACGAGACCGCGAACGGGATTTGGACTTGGAGCGAGACCCAGAATGATACCGCGACCGCGAACGAGATCGCGACCGCGACTTGGAACGTAAACCGGATCGCGGACGCGACCGCGAGGAAGACTTGCGTGCGCGCGACCCGGAACGAGAGCGACTCCTACTCTTACGAGCTGAAATATAAAAAAGATTCATTAAACAATAAAATAAGTCAAAAAATATTTTTAAGCTAAACGGTTTTATGAAAATAATTCACATATTAATTACTCAAGTTACGCTACGGCCCCACGATTTTATTTTTTTTTCACTTCTGTAGCTCAGACATGTATTGCTGCCTAAAATCAGTGAGCAAAACGCGATTTTGCTCACTGAGTGAGACCAAATAACATTTTCAAATTTTGTTTTTTTCAGAAAGCCGCGATTGTCTTATTCAGCCTTGGGTTAATCACAAAATTCGAAACATTCGCACTCTATCTCTTTCCCGCCATTAGAAAGAGAGAGAGAGAGAGAGAGAGAGACAAAGACCAGCCCTTTCGAAGTTCCGATTTTGAATTCGACCTCAAAGACAAACACGTTCGGAATTTCGTACTTACTAACTAAAGAAATTTTTCAAAACGATAATTATGTCTTTTAATGTAATTTATTGAATTTTTAACTTATTGTTGTATTTAAACGAAAATAAGTATTTACTGCAAATAAAACATATTTAAGCTGTAAATATTTATTTCTAGTTTCAATAATGTTACGTAATATATTTTGAATAATAAAATATCATGGGTATGGGTATTTCCCTTTTTATTTGAGGGGCCCGTGGCTAAATAATAACAGCCGCACAGGTCGATCGATCAGGTTCAGCTACGCTTGCCGCGGTTGGTCTGTGGATGGGTGACCATCTTTACATATCGAGACCCCTCCGTGCCTCGGAAAGCACGTTAAGCCGTTGGTCCCGGCTGTCATTCGTGGATCTTTGACAGTCGTTACGGGTAGTCAGAAGCCCGAAAGTCTGACAACCAGTCTTACCAAGGGGTATCGTATTACCCAGTAACTGGGTTGTGGAGGTCAGATAGGCAATCGCTCCATGTAAAATACTGGTATTCAGCTGCATCCGGTTAGACTGGAAGCCGACCCCAACATAGTTGGGAAAAGGCTAGGCAGATGATGGGTATGGGTATTTCCGAACACGCCTTAATTTAAATTTGTGTAGACTGTTATGTATAAAGGTATTTACTGTTTAACACAAATTTTTGGAGGCGCAATGAATTCTAGTCTGGCTTAGCAATACTGTTAAAATATTTATTACGATAATATGTAAAAGATGCTGTAAATGTTAAATTATGCATATTAATTAAATTATGTAATATTTTCATTACAGGTTGTACTGATCATAGGAATTAGTGGAGCGCGTCGCAATAACGAGCTATTACAGCTAACAGTTAATAATATCGAAAAGCATTCAGATAAATTACTGTTAGAAAAATTTAAAAATACGTAGACGAGAGAGTCACCAACGTTCACCGTTGTTCCTTCTGAATCCGCCACTGAAACAGAAACCTTAACCCCAGATAATCAAACTCAACTCAATGCAACTATAACGTTGCCAAATAAATATTTTACTTTTAATTTGCAGAATTGCAGTAATATTACTTTTAACTTTTAAAATGTTCCATTTTATTGAATTGGTAGGTACCTCTACCTACAATGTTAATTATTTTGATTCACAATAAATAATTATTTCAATCTATTCTTGTTTATTATTTTGTCTCCTAAAGTGTTCTCGCTGCTGAAGTGAAAAGTTATGTGTGTTACAAGAGAGCAAAGTTTTTTGCATCTCGTGCCTTTGAATCCCTCGCCACACTCAGGATTCAACTTTAGAATCACTCGCTACGCTCGTGATTCAATCGTGGACTCCTTCGCTTGTTCGGGATTCAAAATCAGCACTCGCTGCAAAAAACGACTTTGCTTTCTTGTCTGATCAATGCTAGACTGATGAGGAAAGTGTTGTGACGAGTGATACCTAGGACCGAATTATTTTTTTAGCTTTTAGTACATTATCTACATCATTATTTTCATTAAATCCGTTTAACTTAAAAATATTTTTTTACTTATTTTATTTTCAAGTTTTTTGTTTTTATTTAAACTCCGCCATGCACTGTGTTCTACTTGTAAAGCCCTTTCATTTGATACCCATTACCCATATTGAAACAAATATGAAATCTGGCATTTTGTGCCGGCGGTCATCTTAGATTTGAAATTTTTAATAGTGTACAGTATTCTACTAGGCAAGCTCTTTCATTTGATACCCATATTGAGGGGGTTGTGAAAAAATATGTAATCCGCCATTTTGTAGCGGCGGCCATCTTGGATTTAGAATGATACTGATTAAATTAAATTGTATTGTCATCAAAAGTAAAGGTATGTACCAAATATCAGATCAATCTGCCAACAGGAAGGAGGTCAAATTTCAAGTACTAAATTAGACCCCAATAAATAAATAACAAACAGGTCAAGATAAATAAAACCGTTTAATAATAAAAAGTGAAGAACATTATGCAAAAAGTTATAACCATAATAACTAGACCAAAGAAAGACCAGTTTTTTGTATTTAGGGTTCTATACCAAAATGGTAAAAAGGAACCCTTATGGTGCGACTCGGTCGTCTGTCCGTCTGTCACAGCTGGATATCTCAAGAACTACTAATGCTATCAACTTAAAAATGTTCTCAACAGCTTTCCATCCCACAGCACAAGTCGGCGGCTTTTAGAGGCACTTTTCGCTACGCAGCTACTAAATGCTGGAACAATATCCCTCCTCCCATAAACAATAGTAGAGGTTGCACGACTTTCAAATTTAAATTAAAAGAATTTCTTTTAAGCCATCAAAAAGATTTTGAAAATGTTCGAGCCGACATATCTGCTATATAAAACAATCAATATTGTCAAACGAATTTTAACAACTTAACCAATTTTTTTATACCTATTGTTGTCATCTGACATTATGCTGAGCTGAGGCCCCTTTGGCATTATAATCTTTGTTCTCTGTTTTTATAGTTTTAAGGTGTAATTATTGCATTTTTCTTTCTTTCTTCTTTTCTTTCAACATGAAATATAGAATAGTTTTAGGTGACGTTTGCCCAACTATTTTGCTAATAAGAAAGAAATTTAACACATTTTTTAAGATTGATTACGAGGCTTTAACTACGTTTTATGTGTATATTTTATTTCTTTTTTTTTATGTGCGTTTTGTTTGTGCAGAATAAACAATTCTTCTTTTTTTCTTAATTTTTTTTTGCAACGGACTGAAAGGGGTCCCAAAAATTTGAAGTGGGGCTACTAGGGCATGTGGGGTATCATATGAAAGAGCGCAATTTGCACATTCTCAAACACATTTTTTTAGGCCGTTTATTTTTCGACTAGTGATGAAAAATGTAAAAAAAAATACCGTTCCCCCTAGGAAAAACAAAACGAAGTCTCTAAATAGCACACTTTTTTAGAAATCATCAACAAAACTTACATTAGTTCCACTATCGGTTAATAGATAGCGCTGACCTAAAACTGCAATATTCTACACCGCAGTGTAGTATTAAAATTCTCTTGACGAATATAGTCCCCGCCGATGAAAATTTAAAAACATATGAACCCTCGGTGCGCGAGTCCGACTCGCTCTTGTTTTGGCAGTTTCACAAAAAAAAAATTAACTCTGCACGCTGCGGTATAGAATATTGCAGTTTTAGGTCAGCGCCACCTCTTGACCGATAATGGAACTAAATTAACTTTTGTTGATGATTTCTGAAAAAGTGTGCTATTTAGAGACATCGTTTTATTTTTCCTGTAATCTTTACATAAACTTCTATCACATAGAATAATTTCAGATTATTCTTTATGCAAACTTCGGAGATAAAGGGGGAACGGTTTTTTTTTTCATCAAGACTCGAAAACTAAACGGCCTAAAAAAAACCGGCCAAGTGAGTGTCGGACCACGCACAATAAAGGGTTCCGTAGTTGGAATGAATTTATCCTAAGAACAAACTTAACACTGTAGTTGAAAAAAATGTTCTCCCATACATTCCAACTGAAAATGTAAGTTTGTACGCACAATATTGAGAGATTTACCACGTTGTTTTAGGACGTCAGACTTCTTATAGGTTTTCATGTAATCTATAGGTATAGAACTATTTTTAACCGACTTCCAAAAAGGAGGTTTATATGTTCGACTTCACGTATTTTTTTTAATGTATGTTCATCGATTTCTCCGTCAATAGTGGACCTATTTTTTTTTTTTTTTTTTTGATTAAAGGGTATACTCTCGAGGTGATCCCATTGTCATCAAGTTGGAATCTGATGAGAGGATCCCATGGAAATCGAGGGAAACACTCAAATTTTATATGCAATGTATATAGCGATTTGGGTATTTTTTAAAGTAAGTTGAGCATTTGTTCTCGGAAATCATCATTTGGTAAAGTGGAGCTGATGATGAAGACCACAGACGGCCATCAGAACTACTCAATGACAAATATTTCACGGGTTGCGATTCGATTACTTTAATAAGGTTGCTAAGCAATTTATGCTCGTCACAAAGCGTATGGTGAGTGGTTGTGGCTCAACAATTAACGACCCAGCATCGGGAAAAGCCATCTTTTTTTAAAAGGTGATGAGCAGTTGACATTAGGCTACTTTAACTTAGATAAATTACAAACTCTCCCACTAAAAAGTGAAAAACAAAAAAAAACAACCGCCTTCCAAAAAAAAACTACCTACCAAGTGAAAAATAAGATATATCGTATTTTTTGTTATGTATTTTCTGGTGTACAATAAAGTATATATAAATAAATAAATAAGTTTAATTTCGGAAGTCGGTGTTATTAAACGAAAATGCAGAACCAACTTAGTACACCAACTTCCGAAAAGATTATTACTTGAGCGACTTTCAAACTTTTGCATAAGATTTATATTTGGTCTGCGCAAATATGATCACATATCTGAATTTCGTACAAAGCTCAAGTGGCTTCCCATACGTCTTCGCAGGAATTCTCATATCTTGTTTCAGCTCTACAGTATTTTGTTTAATCCTAAAACCCCCACTTATCTTAAAGAACGTTTCAAGTTCCTTCATGACACACATAATAGATATCTGAGGTCATCGGAAAACCTGAGGCTAGAGATGCCGATGCATTCCACCAGTTTCTATGACAAATCTTTTACTGTTCAAACAGTACGGTTATGGAATGACTTGCCCGTGTCGGAAAGGCGTGCTCAATCTTTGTCCACTTTTAAAATTATCATAAAAAAGCACTTCCTCTCTCCTTAAACTTCATCATTATAATTATTTTCTTTGCTTTGTTTCATTCTTTTTATTATATGTATATATTTATTTAGGTTAGTTTAATATACTTTATGTATGTATTTATTAAGATCGCTCTTAGCGATAAGACCGCCCATTGTGTCACCCTTTGTACAGTTTCTATATTTAGGTCTGTAATTTATATGGTGTGCATAATAAAGAGTATTTTATCTATTCTATCTATCTATTTTCTGTATTTTTTTCAAAATTTTAGGCTCAGTAGTTTTGGAGATAATTGAACAGGATTGGTAAATTTTCGTCTATTTTCTTAAATAACTTTAATACAATTTACTTTGAAATTATGTCAAAAATATATTCGAGATCCTCACAGTAAAACTCTTTCATTTGATATATCACACGGTACAGATAGCGAAACTTTTTTTTTTTCTATTTGCCCCAAAAAAATGACCCCCCTTCCTTTTTGGGTCACCGAGATTCATAAATGTGTACCAAATTTCAACTTAATCGGTCCATTAGATTCGAAACAAATATATTGTGACAGACGGACGAACAGACAGACACACGAGTGATCCTAAAAAAGAAAAAGTGTTTGAAAATATGTAAACTCCGCTCTTTCACATAATACCCCACATATTAGCCCACTTCGAATTTTTCAGAATCCCTTTCAGTCCACGTTGCAAAAAAAAAATCTTTCCTATTTGGAAAACAGTTGGGCAAACTTCGTCTAAAACTATTCCAAATTTCAAGTTTATAGGATTAGTAGTTCTTGAGATATCCAGCTGTGACAGACAGATAGACTTGCTCTCACCATAAGGATTCCGTTTTACCATTTTGGTACGGAACCCTAGAAATGAAACGGCGTTAATAGTGTAAACATAAAGATAAATAAAAGAGAATACAAAGTTATTACCTTTAAAAGGTGATTTAGATCTGGATCGGGATCTAGATCGCGAGCGCGACTTTGACTTAGATCGGCGCGAGGCCGAGCGTGAGCGGCTCGCATGGTCCTCTGGAAACCAAAAAGTTGCGTACTCATTAGCGATTTAATAAGAAGTGTCGCATGTCGGGAGAAAACATCATTTTACCACATGCGATTAGCCGCCACGACTACCAGCCGCTATCCCAACTGTTTCAGACGGCTGGCCGCTAAAATGAATCGACTAGGCGGCCAAGCGCTAGTGCGTAACTAGCCTAACAACACATGCACGTACTGCATTTACCGCGCTCCCTTGTACAATGTAGTTGTAGATTCTTTTTATTAACAAGGTTATTATACCATAATTTGCTCACCTGGTGATTTGGAGCGCGATTGCTCGATGGCGGCGTCGCAGTCTACTTGCATCTTGTCGGACGAACGAGGCATACTGCGAGGTTTGGACTTATGTGGCGACGGCGAGCCGCTCTTAGACCGTCTCGGCGAGGCACTGCGGGACTTGGACCGAGATTTACTGCGGGACTTTACTGGGGAACCACTCTTAGACTTCGACCGGCCTTTGGAACGTGAACTCGCTGTGGAACGGCCGCGGGCTGAGTTTGTGCGCGAACCGCTTCCAGAGCGAAAGCGGCCACGAGAGCCTGACCGAGAGCGAGCACGCGAGCCGGAACGAGCGCGTGATCCGGAACGAGCGCGGGATCCGGAACGAGCGCGAGATCCGGAACGAGCGCGGGTTCCGGAACGAGCGCGGTTTTCGGAACGAGCGCGGTTTTCGGAACGAGCGCGGGAGCCGGAACGAGCGCGGGAGCCGGAACGGGCGCGGGAGCCGGAACGGGAGCGATCCGCAGAACCAGACCGTAAGCGAGCCCCAGAACCAGACCGAAACCGAGCGCGAGAACCGGAGGGAGACCGAGACTTGGCCGGCGATGAGCTGCAGGAGCGCGCCGACTTGTGTGACCCGCTACGAAACCGCGAGCTCGATTTAGACCTAGACCGCGATTTGGAACGAGATCGCGACTTCGACCTTGACTGCGACTTGGAACGTGAGCGAGACTTTGATCGCGACCGCGACTTGGAACGCGACTGCGACTTTGAGCGTGATCTTGACTTGGATCTTGACCGCGATCGAGACTTTGAGTGCGATGCTGATCTAGAGTTACGTCTTGAATGTGTGGATCCGTCGTGTGACATCTTGGACACGGAGCCCGCCTGCACACAAACAGGCACTTTGTTGTACTCAGCTGATAGTACCTACAACGACTAAAGGAACGTAATTTACGAAATGAATTGCAATGCCTACTTTATTAGCTTTACTAATTACCCGACTGCGGCGAAGACCAAAAGGAGGTTTATGTGTTTGACCTGTATGTAGGTATGTCCGTTTATTTGTTCCCTCGTAACTCCAAAACGAATGAATGGATTTGGATGAATTATACGTCTTTACATTAATCTTGGTAGCCCGTGTTGTGGATTGTCTATGTTGGTTTATGACATTAAAGCAGTTGTCATCCAGCCTTTTGTTTCATTACATAACATGGTGGCAGCGGTGAAAAATTTATTCGATTTAAATGGTTTAAGTCGGTTATAAAGGCAAGTTGTGGACTGTAAAATCGTCAGGGACGATTCAAGAGCGCTATGGAACACGCGCGACCACCAACAGAATTGTGTTTGGAAGGCAGCTCCGTCAGCCGGGCTGACGCATGGCGGCGATGGAGGTCGCAATTTATGTTATTTTTAAAAGCATCGGGGGTGCAAAAAGAAGATACTGGTATTCAAGCCAGCTTAATGATAAATTTAATCGGACCTGAAGGATTTGAAGTCTTTGAGACATTTTCTTTTGACAAGGAGAGCGATAAGGATGATGTGAACCTATTGCTTACAAAATTTGATGAATATTTTGGAGTCAAACAGAATATAACATTGGCAAGATACAATTTTTTTACAAGGAGTCAGGAAGTCGGTGAATCAATTGATCAGTATGTTACGGCATTAAGATTATTGAGCAAAAACTGTAACTTCAAAAATTTGGAAGACGAATTGATTCGCGACCGTATTGTATGTGGTATCCAGAGTACTGGAGCGAGAGATCGATTATTGAGAGCACAGGACCTGACCTTGGAAAAAGCCATTAATATTGTCCAGGTTGATCAAATTTCAATAGATAATCGACGTTTATTGGAGACGCGTGGAAGTGGTACTTCAGGATTGGTGCAGGTTGATGCAGTTGGCGTACGCGGTGTATTCGGCCGCGGTGGGCGCGGTGGCTGGCGCGGCAGCGGACGTCGACAAGGGCGCAGTATGGCCAATGTTGCTGCTGGTTCCAACACAGCACGAAGATTTGTTCATTCTAGCGAGACCGGAAATTGTCTCAGGTGCGGAGGTCAATGCAATGAACCCAGTCTATGTCCGGCTATTTCAGTACAGTGTTATGTGTGTGAAAATCATGGACATTTTGCTAGAATGTGCAAGTTAAAAAAAGAAGCTAAAAAAATGTACGATATAGGTTTATCTGAAGCACAAGACAATGAAGAAGATGATTGTGAGTCATTTTTTATATCTGTTTTGTGCAATGTCTCAGAGATTAGCTCTTCGTCCGAGGGTTGGTATGAAACACTCCAAGGGGAGTGCGGTTCTGAAAAATTTAAATTAGATACGGGAGCAGACATTAATGTTTTATCGTATAAGCGATTTTTATTGTTAGGCTATGACAGTAAGCTAATTGGTGGCAAACAAGGTGTTAGATTACAATCGTATAGTGGTGATATTATTCCTATTAAAGGCATTTGCAAATTAAAATGGTGGTATAAGGGTGTTTTGTATGATTTAAAATTTGCAATTGCGGTTAGTGATTGTCAGAGTGTGCTGGGCTTGCAAGCTTGTCTAGCTTTAGGATTAGTTAAAAGAATTCATAATATAAATCTTACAAATTATCGAGATTTGTTTAATGGGTTAGGCTGTTTGCCAGGTGAATATCACATTGTTGTAGACAAAACTGTGATGCCGGTGATTTGTGCAAATCGTAAGGTACCATTAGGAGTTCGCGATAAGTTACAAGATGAGTTAAATAGAATGATAGAGTTAGGTGTTATTAGGAAAGTGAGTCATCCAACTCCATGGGTGAATTCATTAGTGATTGTTGCTAAGAAAAATGGGCAGTTGCGTATATGTTTAGACCCGAGGCCGCTTAATAAGGCAATACAGCGTGCACATTTTCAATTGCCAACAATAAATGAATTGGCTACTAAGTTTCACGGTGCTAAGTATTTTTCAGTTTTAAACGCATTTTCAGGGTTTTGGTCGGTAAAACTGGATAATGCAAGTGCAGACTTATGTACATTCAGTACACCGTCTGGGCGATATCAATATTTGCGATTGCCATTTGGTCTTGAAGGCCTAGAGGGGGTAGATTCTTTTATCGATGATATCATTTGCTGGGGAAGGACTAAAGACGAACACGATCTGCGTTTAAAAGAGTTATTAAACAGGGCACGGGAAATTAATTTGAAATTCAACAAAGATAAATGTCGTATATGTGTTGAGGAAGTAACTTATTTGGGTCATATTTTTAACAAAGATGGAATGAAAATGGATTCTGAGAAAGTAAGAGCGATATATAATATGCCCGAACCGACGGATCGGAAAAGCTTAGAAAGGTTTTTAGGGGCTGTAAATTATCTTTCTAAATTTATACCTAATTACTCAGACCATACTTTTCAATTAACTAGATTATTAAAAAAAGATATGGCTTGGTGTTGGGAAGTTGGTCATAAAGATGCATTTAATAAATTAAAAGAACTGTTATGTGATGCACCAGTACTATCTTTGTACAATGTTAGTAGTCCAGTGGTGTTGTCAGTGGACGCAAGCAGTGTGGCACTGGGCGCTGTGCTCATGCAGGAGGGGCGTCCAGTAGAGTACGCGTCACGAACGCTCACTGACACACAACAAAGATACGCACAAATAGAAAAGGAAATGTTGGCAATAGTATTCGCTTGTGAAAAGTTTCATCAGTATATTTATGGAAAAAATTGTGTGGTCGTCGAATCGGATCATAAACCACTGGAGAGCATTTTTAGAAAATCTTTAGACTCGGTTCCAGCTCGCTTGCAGCGAATGATGTTAAAGGTTCAAGCTTATGAATTGGTGGTTACTTATAAGCCTGGGAAATATATGTACATACCTGATACATTGTCGCGGGCACCTCTTCCGGATTTGTATGACGATAAAATTAGCAGAGCTATACTATGCCAAATTAGAATGGTAGTCAATAATATACCTATGTCGCAGAATAAGTTAAGCCTCGTCAAGCGGGAAACTAGTAAGGATGAGTGTTTAACATTGTTGCTTGAATATATTAATCAAGGGTGGCCAGATAAGTTTAACATACACAATGATTTGAAATACTATTGGTCGATAAGAGATGAACTATACTGTGTAGATGGTGTTGTATTTAAAGACAAACAGGTTTTGATACCACATTCTATGCAAAGGGACATGTTAAAGCTAATTCACGAAGGACATTTAGGGATTGATCGTTGTAAGAGACGTGCTCGTGAAGTGATATTTTGGCCTGGTATAACAAGAGATATTGAGGACTATGTGAGAAGATGTAAAATATGTCAGGAAACAGCAAACAAACCATGTAGGGAACCTATGATTCCGGTAGCTATACCAGAATTGCCATGGAATAAAATTGGAACAGATATATTTGAGTATGGAAAGCAAAGTTATTTAATATTAATTGATTATTATTCTGGTTTTATTGAGGTCGCATATTTGAGGGACACTACGTCAAACTCAGTAATATGTGTTATGAAAGAAAATTTTGCGCGGTATGGTATACCGGATACGGTTATCAGTGACAATGGTCCACAATATTCATGCCGTAATTTTATTACATTTTCTTTAGAATGGGGTTTTAAACACGTCACTTCATCTCCGTATTATGCTCAATCTAATGGCAAGAGTGAAAGAGCAGTTCAAACCATTAAAAACATATTGAAAAAATCAGTAGACAGTAAATCCGATTTTTATTTACATTTGCTAAGTTACAGGAATACACCTCGGGAAAATTTGAATTCTCCTGCACAATTAATGATGGGCCGGCGTTTAAATTGTAGACTACCAGTCCATCCAGATTTATTAAAACAAAGTAATTGTGATAACTTACAACATAAAAAAATGTTGGAAAAACAAATAAAAATTAAAAGTTTCTATGATCAGCATTGTAAACTGCTACCGGAATTGAATGTGGGCGACGAAGTTATAACGTTAGGAAATACAAACAAAAGAAGTCGTGGCAAAATAATGGGAAAAGCGTCGACTCCACGTTCTTACATTGTTAAAAACAAAAAAGGTATATATCGCCGTAATCGTCGGCACTTGATAAGGTCTGTAAAGGATCCTGCAGACAATATTTTGTCTGATATTGATGATGAGTATTTTTCGGGGGATGATAGGGATGATGATTATGTACCAAGCACTAAAATAAATGTATCGTCATCTTACTCGCCACCTCATACTCGTAGTAAGACATAGTTTCTATTTTTATAATGTACCTAGAACTAAGTTTGATTGTTGATTTATTTTAAGTTTGTTTTTATTATTATTTTATCTTATTTAAGGGGAAGGTGTTGTGGATTGTCTATGTTGGTTTATGACATTAAAGCAGTTGTCATCCAGCCTTTTGTTTCATTACATAACAGCCCGAGTGTCACTGGCTACATGAAAATAAAAAAACTTGTTTTTAACATCAACCAAACCTTGTTTTTAACCGACTTCAAAAAAGGAGGAGGTTCTCAATTCGGTTGTAAGTTTCTTTTTTTTTATGTTTGCTACCTCAGTACGCGGCTCATTTATGAACCGATTTGGAAAATTATTTTTTTATTTGAAAGGATATTCTTCCAGATTGGTCCCATTTTTGTCAAAATCCAGTTCTGATGATGGGATCTATGAGGAATTTAGGGAACTCCTCCTGGGAAATATTATAGGCATACATATAGTAATTTTGGTATTTTCATTAACAACTCAAGCATTTGCATTCAGAAAGTATAATTTGGTGAACTAGAACTGATGATGAAGACCACAGATGGCCATCGGAACTACTCAATGACAAATATTTCACGGGTAGCGATTCGATTGCTTTAATATGGTTGCTAAGCAATTTATGTTCGTCACAATGCGTATGGTGCAGAGCTGATGGTGACTTCACCATCAGCTCCAGTTCTACTGGTTCTTACCAGGAGTACTCCTCAACAATTAACGTCCCAGCATCGGAAAAATCAATATTTTGTAACAGGTGATGAGCAGTTGACATTAGGTTTTGAAACGGTATGCTCTCGAGGTGGTGCCATTGTCACCAAGTCAGAGTCTGATGAAGGGATCCCATGAAAGTCGAGGAAAATCCTCTTTGGTGCAGTGTTGTACAGTGTGTTAGTTGAACTCTCTCAAATCAAATGAAACCTTTGATGATTCAAGTGTTTGAGTCTGAGAGTCATCACATCCCTATACTCCGACTTTTAATTAGCTGCAGTAAAATTACACTTCTTAATAACTCATTTCGGACTGCATTTAGAGTTAAGCATGTCAAATAAGTTTCGTTTGTTACCTACACTATTCTGTTCTAGAAAAACATGGTTTGGTTGATGGCCGCGAAAAAACAAAAAGACGCCAATTTTTGTCAATTAACTTACACATAAGCTGTGGTTTTACTGAAGCTAATTAAAAGTCCGACTATAATGCTACCGAGCCGTCGATGGTAGCCACAGCAGTAATTTACTGTTGGGAGTTAGGAGATATGTCGACAGAAACTACTTAGCAGTTCTTGGATAGACGTGGACTTGTAAACAATCGTCTTCATCATTCCATATCTCGTAATGATGTAACGGGACGAACAGGTCCCGCATCTGACGATGGTAAGGGCTTGTAATTGTCGAAAGAGCTTGTAATAGGCCTAATTGAATAAAAGTATTTGACTTTCACTTGAGCTCAGCAGCATGAAGTGATGACTCTCAGACAACACCTATCGGTCCATTAAATTCGGAGAAAATTGTATGTGACAGACGGACAGACAGACACTCGAGTGATCCTATAACAGTTCCGATTTTTCCTTTTGAGGTAAAGAAGAATAAAAAGTGAAAAATTTTACAAAAAAAAAAACAAACAACTTCCAACAAAACACTACAAAGTGAAAAATAACTTTAATTTCAGAAGTCGGTGTCAAAAAACCAACGAATTAAAGTTATTTTTCACTTTGTAGTGTTTTGTTGGAAGTCGGTTTTTATTTTTTTTTTGTAAAAAAGTCTTTTATTCTTGTACATAATAGTGTAACAAACGAAACTTATTTGACATGCATATATCTTTATTTGACATGCATATATCTAAATGCAGTCCGAAATGAGTAATTAAGAAGTGTCATTTTACTGCAGCTAATTAAAAGTCGGAGTATAGGTAAGTGATGACTCTCAGACTCAAACACTTGAATCATCAGTAGGTTTCATTTGATTTGAGAGAGTTCAACTAACACACTGTACATGCCTACCAAAGAGGATTTTCCTCGACTTTTATGGGATCCCTTTATCAGACTCTGACTTGGTGACAATGGGACCACCTAGAGAGCATACCGTTTCAAACCCTAATGTCAACTGCTCATCACCTGTAACAAAATTTTGCTTTTCCCGATGCTGGGACGTTAATTGTTGAGGAGTTCTCCTGGTATGAACCAGGAGAACCGGAGCTGATGGTGAAGTCACCATCAGCTCCACTTCATTATAAGAATTGTGACGAACACAAATTGCTTCGCAACCATATTAAAGCAATTGAATCGCAACCCGTGAGATGTTTGTCATTGAGTAGTTCCGATGGCCATCTGTGGTCTTTATCATCAGTTCCACTTCACCAAATTGTACTTTTTGAATGCAAATGATTGACTTGTTGGTGAAAATACCAATATTGCTTTAATGTTTGCCTATAATATTTGAGGAGTTCCCTCAATTCTTCATGAATTCCATCATCAGAACTGGATTTTGACAAAAATGGGACCAATCTGGAAGTATATCCTTTTAAATAAAAAAATATTTTTCCAAATCGGTTTATAAATGACGGCGTACTGAGGTAACAACCATAAAAAAAACATACAACCGAATTGATAACCTCCTCCTTTTTTTGAAGTCGGTTAAAAAACATAGTAAAATAGCGGATTTGGGGTGCCATATTGTGGAGTTCGATTTGTTTTCTTAACCATCGAGCGGGATATCAAAATGAAGGGTTTTAAAAGTTGGGCAGCGGGATTGTCCGAAAGGGTTACCGCTGCCCCGGAACATAAAGGGCTAAGGAAGGAACACGGATGGGTTTTAGTCAGTAAGAGTCTGACACTCCCTTCCGCTCCACCCAGAGCGGGAGGGGTCATTGGATGATTTCCCATCCTTAAAAAAAAAAAAAAAAAAAAAAAAAAAAAAAAAAAAAAAAAAAAAAAAAAAAAAAAAGGTTTTAAAAGTTGATTACAAAAATATATACAACTTATATGGTTAAAAGTAATTCGAAGTGACAAATCGTAAAAAAAAACACGTACAATAAAATAAAAAAATCATCATCTGCCTAGCCTTTTCCCAACTATGTTGGGGTCGGCTTATAAAATAAAAAAATATGTGGTAAAATAAAAGTAGGCATTATTTCTTGTTCCCTGTCGTATTATATTATTTAATGACTACGACTAACAAGCTAGAAATAAAAAATATCGGACTGCGGTAAAAAAAACAAGTAAAAAAAACTGAAAAGCTAAAAACAAGCCCATTTTAAATTAAATAAAAGTTAAAGTAAATAAAAGCAGGAGGGACCCATTCCATTTTTAACCGACTTCCAAAAAGGAGGAGGTTATATGTTCGACTTTATGTATGTTTTTTTTTAACCGACTTCCAAAAAGGAGGAGGTTATATGTTTGACTTTATGTATGTTTTTTTTTTTGTATGTTCACCGATATCTCCGTGAATTGTGGATGGATTTTGAAAATCATTTTTTTGTTTGAAAGGATATACTCCCAAGTTGGTCCCATTGTCAGCAAGTTGGAATCTGATGAGAGGATCCCATGGAAATCGAGGGAAACCCTCAAATTTTATTGGCAAATCTATAGCGATTTGGATATTTTTTAGAGTCACTTGAGCATTTGCTCACGGAAATCATCATTTGGTAAAGTGGAGCTGATGATGAAGACCACAGACGGCCACCGGAACTACTCAATGATAAATATTTCACGGGTTGCGATTCGATTACTTTAATATGGTTGCTAAGCAATTTATGCTCATCACAATGCTTATGGTGAGTGGTTGTTAACGTCCCAGCATCGGGAAAAGCAATATTTTGTAAAAGATGATGTGCAGTTGACGTTAGGCTATTGTAACTTAGATAAATTACAAACTCTCTAACTAAAAAGTGAAAAATAAAAACTTTTTTACAAGTTTTTTTATTATATATTTTCAAACTCTAATGGAGCCCGCCTGCTTCCAACTTTTATTTAATTTAATAAATTAAAAGTAAAAAACTTTTTTAAATGGGCTAAAAAGAATAAAATAAACATTTCCTTTAAAACTTTTACTATCAACTTATAACGTCATTACACAATTTATCCATACTAATATTATGAATTCGAAAGTAACTCTGTCTGTATGTTACCTTTTCACGCCTAAACCACTGAACGGATTTCGATAAAATTTGGCAGAGAGATAGTGTTGAGATGTGTGACTAGGCAGGAAAATTGAAATTATAAACAGCAGCTGTAAAATATGTATGTATTCCGAAGAACAAAGAAAAGCACACACAACTATGTAGGTAGTGCAGTATTAACAAATCCTGCATTTTTTTTTTGTCATTAATCCTCCTTGCAGGTTCATATTCAACCTCACTTTTGAACCATGGCCTGACCAGAAATTTTCCATCTGATATTTTTTAAACTACGAATGGTATTTACGTCAGATGGCATTTTTTGATGGTAGCTATGGTGACTCAAAAATAATCTTGTGACGAGGAACGTTGTTGTTGGAGATGAACGCCAAAATTTATCGGTTGATTTTAAAATTACATCTGATGTGAATTTATTTCATTGTTGCTTTACTTGTTTGATCCGTCGAGGTACCATGCTACCAAATAAATTTGTTATATATCTAATGTCGAAGTGAGGATGTATCTCTTTCTTTTTTTGGATAAGGCCCGAACTAACGGCAAGTCGATTTGTTCGGTTTCACCCTACCCCGACTCCCGTGAGGAAATTAAAGCTGTCCACCTGAGGAGCGCCCGCAGCTAGCTGTGGCGGATCTAGTAGCTGTTGCGGATCTGGTAGCTGTCGCGGATCTAGTAGCTGTTTCGGATCTAGTAGCTGTTTATTGTGCTGCCCTATTATTCTACAAGGATTCCGTGAACGAAGACAAAGACCCCTTTTTTGGAACAGATACTGTTTTTCACACTATTCTCATAGTACATTGTCTAAATTTATTTTCCCTGTAAAAGTCGCGTTTATTTTATGCTTCAAATACGGCGGGTGAGCTATTTTAATTATTTTTCTTTGTCTAAAGAAAAATAATTAAAATAGCTCACCCGTTGAAAAGTTAGCGTGGTCTCACGCTAACTTTTCAATCTACACACATCAAAAGTGTCTAGGGATCAACATATATTTTTGCAATAACTTTTCTCCTGATTGATATTAATTAAAATTTTCTTTAAGGATTCATCAAATAAAGTGTTTTCGTTTGTCACAGTAACGATAAACCAAGTCACCTTTGCATTAATAAAGAAATTTGCCATTTTAATAATAAAGGGATTTTTGACATTTGAACCACTAACACAAAAGTTCGAAAAAAAGACTGAAATAACAGTTTTCTTTAAAATTTTATTGGGTAACTTAAACAATTAATAATCCGTGTTTCTACCGCGAACACTAACAACACAAGAACATCGGTTTGGCATACTCAAAATGAGTTCATCCAAATCACGCTGTGGAATGGCCGCCCATGTTCGTTGCAACAACAAAAAAAGGTCTTCTTGCGACTGGATACCCTCCATATTCGGCAGAGCTCTTCTCTGTAGCATATCCCATGCATGCTCAATCGGGTTCAAGTCTGGCGACTGAGCAGGCCAGGGCAGGACATTGATGTTAGCTGCGGCGAGAGTCTGTCTTACAACTCTTGCGGTGTGCGGTCGTGCATTATCATGCATTAACTGAAATAAGGGACCGATTTGCACTTGTAGAGGAACGATGACGTCTGATACAATCGTCTCAGCATAAATTTGAGCGTTGAGGTTGCCTCTGATCCAAATCAACTCAGTTCTTCCGCCGATCCAAATACCCGCCCATACCATGATGGTTCCACCACTATAAGGATGGACTTCCTGGCAGGATTTTAATCGCTGTTGGCGTCCAGGGGTTCTCCAGTGTCGTATACGTCTTGTATCCGGTCTCATACCAAAACGAGACTCATCAGAAAAGCACACGAAACGCCATTGTTCTTCTGCCCAATTTCTGTGTTCAAGAGCCCATTGATATCGAATCCTACGATTGTGCATTGCTATAGGTGGTACCCGTAGCGGTCTTCGGGAATGAAGGTTCACTTCATGCAAGCGGTTTCTGACTGTTTGGTCGCTAATTAAGTTCCCTGAAGAGTGATGAAGCCTCACGGCTAACATCATGGCGGTTATTGTTGGAGCTCTTCGAGTTAAGATTTGAATGTATCGGTCTTGTCTCCGTGTGGTGCAGCGATACCGTCCTCCATGGCGCTCAGCCACGGTACCAGTGCTTCGGTAACGTGTCCAAAGTCGACTGATAACACTCTGACTTGTATTCAGAGCTAAAGCCACAGTACGTTGCCGGGAACCAGCTTCTATCATTCCCACGGCTCTGAGCATTTCTTCCCTGCTTAAATGACGTCGCCGCTCCATAATAACGTTGGTTTTAATCAGTAGTAGGGAAACAGTAGCACTAATAATGTCTTCAATGCGTTGTATGTTTTTATAGGGAAAATATTGACAGCTGATTTTCATCTTTTACTCGAATTTGATTCACAGTTCCTGATTCAAATTATGAAATGCACCAAAAAGGATCCATATAAATTTATAAAATCATAAATTTATTACAAAGCCACATCTCAATCTCAAGAAATCCGCATAAAAATGCTTGATCCCTAGACACTTTTGATGTGTGTATTTAGTGTTTATACGTGTCTTGATTGCAATCACGTCATATTCGCGTCGCGTGACAAAATCCTTTCTTTATCTTTTATCCTTACAAAACCCAAAACCTTATGTATTTCCAATTTTTATACCAAACTATCGTCACAAGGTTTCATAATGTAGTCTTGTTACAATCTTGTTATTTTTTATATTTAATTCTTGTATTTCGGATTTTTTATATTTTTATAACTAAATTAAAAGTGTTCCTAGCGAAAGTGTAGTTTCATCGTTTTATTTCGCTACAGTAGGTAGGTATTTCTTAAGTTAGGGATATGAAAATTCAAATGTATGCCTTTGGTAACAAATAATGAACTACGTATTTCGTCGTTTTTCTAAAATGATCCTTCAAGAGGGTAAAATAGGGGATGATTTTAGAATTCACATGTACCTAATATTGACATTTTTGTGTAAATAATAAAATAGATTTTTAAGGGATTGGAAATATCTGGACGTGACATTTAGTCTTTATTTCCAGTGAACAAAAATAAACATGGAAGCATTCCTAGCTCTAAAAAATGACCCAACACAAATTGCGCCGCGGTGGGCGGGGCTTACCGATTGCGCCGCTCACGCTTTTAGTTCGTCCGCAATTATTTAACGGTTTTTGCGTGTTAAGTATTTAAAAATGCCTTCTTGTGCAGTGAAGTGGTGTATAAATAAATCACATTTGCATAAAAAGAATGCTGGAATTAGTTTTCACGTGTAGGACATCGTTATTTATGATATTTTTAATAAAAATGAAATGTTTCACGAAGTCTATGGGGATGATGTTATGCCAACCAAACAATTCACTTTTCTACCTGACAATAATGACAAATTTTATTATTAAGACACAACATTTTTTTTCTATGGGGGACGGCATTATGTAAAATATACTAAGCTATTGTAGGTAGGTATATAAAAGTTCCTTTAATAGCATGGAGAAATAGATAATTATCGTTGCTGTATTCAAAAAAATATTTGAAGAACGAAGTTCTATAAGGCGGCTTGCGGTAAGAGTTGATGAAAGTGTGAAATTGGTCAAAATTAAAATCCAAGAAGGAGGCTATTGGTGGAAAATTTTAAGATTTTTCGTCATGGGTGTCGTTTTCATGGTTTTCGAGGGTGCTGAAGTCGAGAGTCAGGTCAAAATGAAAATCCAAGATGGTGGCTGCAATTTTTTTTTTGTCATGTTTGTCGTTTTCATGGTTTTTGAGGGTGCTGAAGTCGATAGTCAGGTCAAAATGAAAACCCAAGATGCCGGCTCCATTTTTTTTAAATGTTTTGTCATGGGTGTCGTTTTGATAGTTTTCGAGGGTGCTGAAGCCGATAGTCAGGTCAAAATGAAAATCCAAGATGGCGGCTGGAATTTTGTTTTGATTTTTCGTCATGGATGTCGTTTTCATAGATTTCAAAGGTGCTGAAGCCGATAGGCAGGTCAAAACGAAAATATAAGATGGAGGTTGCAATTTTTTTTTATGGGTTTCGTTTTATTGGTTTTTGAGAGTGCTGAAGCCAATAGTGAGGTTAAAATGAAACAGTAACGGCTTACCCACTGTCGATTGGCCCATGAACCGTTGGTGATCATTATCTTTAAACCATTAACATTTTTCCAAAGGACTTTTCACCCACGATCGTTTTGCCAACATAACTCTAGGTCAGTGAATGCTTTACCAACAGAATGTTTTGACCAATAACTTTTCACCCAAAGAACAAGGCCAACAGACGCCGGGAAAGGTGAAAGTAAAATAATAATAAGACGTAGTCCTTTATTTCTGTGAAAAGGGTATAAAGTAACCTAACCAAGCCTAACCTCGGCGTGCCCTTCGCTCGCTTTGCTCGCTCACTTGAGCCGCCATCATCTCCTCGAACCCTACCTGTCCGAGTCGGGGTGCCCCAAGTCCCGAGCTCGCTTCGCTCGCCCTTGCATCCTTATTTATATTTGACATGGGTCAAATGTTCTTTGGGTGAATAGTTATTGGTCAAAACATTATGTTGGTTAAGCATTCACTGACGTAGAGTTCTGTTGGGGAAACGTTCGTGGGTCACAAGTCCTTTGGATGAAAAGTTAATGGTGTTGACCAACGGTTCATGGACCAATCGACTGTTGGTAAACCGTTTCAGTACTGGTTAAAATGAAAGTCCAAGATGGCGGCTGCAAATCGAAAAATGCGTAGTGTTTGTCGTTTTCATGGTTTTCGAGAGTGTTGAAGCCGATTGTGACGTCAAAATGAAAATCGAAGATGGCGGCTGCAATTTTCTTTTTCTTTTTTTATCATGTGTGTCGTTTTCATGGTTTTCAATATAAACTTACACGACTTTGTGTGAAATAAAATAAAATACAACCGACTTAAAAACAAACTTCAAAGTGCAATAGACCTTTGGTTTCAGAAGTCTGTAATTTCTTGCCAACGCGCAACGTCTTCCCAAACTAAGGTTATTTTGCACTTTGTAGGGTTTTTATGGAAGTCGGTTATATTTTTTTGTAATTAGCTTTACAATTCTTTTTCTGGTTTTCGGCAGTATAAGGTCTAAATCAAAATCATGTCTAAAGTTTTCATGGGTTTCATCTTCGTAGTTTAAATGGCGGCCGGTGTCAAATATAACCAAAGTTTAATGGGTTGCTTTTTACACGGGCAACTTTATGTAGAAGCTCTTACCATTAATGTATTCTTCCTTTTATCATCTATATATCTCGATGCTTTATAAGGCATAATATTGGTAGGTATATATGATATCTTCAATACCAAGTTAAGAAATTCTGAATTTACCACAGAGAAGAAAACAAGACTTAGAAAAACTAACTTCAAACTTCACCTACTAATCTCAGATATACTTCAGATAAAATGGTGATATGATTTTACAAGTTGGTATTTTAAGACAGACGCAAAATAAAATGGACATAATTATGGCTGTTTGGTTAGATAATCAGCCTCGAGCAGGCGCTTTTATTTAAATTTATTCTCAAAAATCAAAGTGACACTTCGTCGCATTGTCATTATGAACCATGAAGACGCAGTGATTGCAGTCGAAAGGGCCGTGGTAGAGAACCCTAGGTAAGGAAAGCGTTACCAGGCAAGATCTGATGATTCTTCCTTTTCAATGAAGGAGTGGCAATTACACCTTTCCTAAGCGACATATTACCTATTGTTTTCCGACATCCTCGCGAACGAAGTCGCGGGCACAGCTAGTAATTAATAGAATAGTAATAATATTTTTTGTGTGATTTAGCAAATCAGCGACGGGTTTTCGATGTGTTAGTTTGTTTGGGATTTCGTGTTAAGATGCGCGCTTAGTTTCCTTGAAGTAATGCTTCCATGTTTATTTTCGTTCACTGATTTTGAAAGATTCTCTTTTAATGTCTTCTAGGCAAAACCTTAATAAATTAATCATATTTCGCGGGAGATTGAGTTCATTGGATTGTAAAACGTAACCCAAAAAAAAATATAATACAAAAAAAAAACATTGTACAGACGCCAGCACATCAACCTACCCGAAACTGTCAAAATTTCCCAATCAACTTTGAACCTTATACTTTAGCAATAAAGTTGAAAATCTATCAAAGAAATTTGACAGATTGTAGTAGGTTGATGTGCTGGCGTCTGTACAATAATATTGTTTTATTATTGACTTGGTCCGGTACATTTATTGAATGACATCGTACACGTCGTTATGACTCAGCTGTCAAAGCAGACTTGCAGCACGCGCGCGAACCAATCCCGGCTTTCGTTCTGAATTTAAACCAATCACCAAGCATGTCTTCTTGCAACCTCGGATGTGATTCGTATTTTGAATCATACGTCATTATGGTTTGAAGTTGGTCAAGTAGTGCCACTTTTTGTGTGGAATTTGTTCTGAATAAGGCTTCCATGTTTATTTTCGTTCACTGTTTATTTCAATAAAATCGGTCCACTCGGTCAAAAGTTATCACTACTTGCAACGGCCTGGAACGGAGAGCTTAAGTTTACCAGTGTGCTCTATAGATGGTGTTGTGCAAATGACACGATTTTCTGAATCGCAGTGTTAAGTTTTTCCGCAGGTGAGGATAGTGAGCCTTATTCATGCAACGTATTGGAGTCGTGTTAGTTTGGTCGTTCATTTCTAAAATAAAATCGTTTTAGTTCGTAGATCATTGAAATAATAATATTGAATTTAATTGATTCTTCTCTTCGCTTCGTTGTGGATTGTGTACATTTCTCGATTTTCTCGGAAAAAAAATCGATCGAACTGGTCGAAGTTCTGTTCTGGTTCGATCGGATTTTTGAAGTGGATACTTCTTTAGGCGCGTTGGGCATTTTTTGAGATGGGGGAAAAAACCATTGAACTTTCGATACTGTTACCGACACCGCGCTACAATCAGATGTGTTCGGCTGTCCTAGGGATGTACTCGGTTTTAATGTATATCGAGTGGTGGCAAAGTATTCTGTTTGTATTTTGATTTCACTTCTGTCGGCTCTCCCAGAGTGCCACTGTTTTTTTTTTTTAGTTCATTGTGTTACGAGGCACTACGAGGTCGGGAGTATGAGATCTGGCTTCTCGGTCGAGTGTTTTCTAAATCTCTACTCTATCTAACTTCCGTTGATCGCAGTTGACGAGAGTGTCAATACGAGTATTGATCTCAAAAGTGGTTAGTTGTCTCCGTTGACTCTATTATTTTAGAAGTAAGTAATTCTTATTTATATGTTGTTTTATAATTAGTGTATTCAATAAAACGTATTTTTTGTTAGTATAAAAGTTTACCTACTAAGTTGAATATAACCATGTCTGATACAGCGATTGAAGAAGTAAAAGACAAAAATTTCTTAGGAGTTACAATAGATCAACATTTAAACTGGAAGGCACATATTGAAAGGATTAATAAAAAAATATCCAGTGCTTGCTATGCATTGTCAGTTCTGGCAGAGACTACAAATTCAAGTATTACTAGAAATG
This sequence comes from Gortyna flavago, assembly GCA_963669345.1. Taxonomy (NCBI): domain Eukaryota; kingdom Metazoa; phylum Arthropoda; class Insecta; order Lepidoptera; family Noctuidae; genus Gortyna; species Gortyna flavago. The sequence continues at coordinate 12,195,878 of OY770150.1, read as the reverse complement.
CTGATTTTGGAAATGTGTACCCACTGTTAACTTATGGTGTCATATATTGGGGGAACTCGACAAACGTACAATCCACATTCATTCTCCAGAAGAAATGTCTTAAGACAATATACATATAACATGTATAGTACCGAATCACTAAGAGATGTCTTCAGAGCGGAGGGTTTTCTGGACATTGACCGGTATTTATATACTCGAATTATGTTTATTTGTTAAAAACAATATGCAATATTTTAATTTCAAATCTAATTCTAAAAGAAACATTCGGTAACAATAAATAAATATGACATTAATTTACCGGTTATTAACAATATGATGTATTATAAAAGTACCTATGTTACTGCTATTCGTGTATACAATCAGTTACCGTAAGCAATTAAGCAATTAAATGGAAATATGTTTAAGAAAAAATAAAAATAAAATGTTAATTGATGATGTATTTTATAAACTGCATGAGTTTTAAGGTAAAAAATAATATTTGTTAGTAATTCGTGGTAATTTGTATAATTGTTTGTAATTTATATTCGTCTAATTTGTTAATACTATTGCATATCCGACTTGGGTAGACTGTTGAAACAATAAATGTAATGTATAAGAACTTAATGTACACAGGTATGCAATAAATATATCTTTATCTTTAACAATAAAGCTACAATACAACTACAATTTAGACAACCTTACCTACAACAAAGCACACTAAGTGCAAAAGAAAATATTTTTGAAACCTAATGAACTAACTAAAAATACGTTTTATTGAATACACTAATTATAAAACAACATATAAATAAGAATTACTTACTTCTAAAATAATAGAGTCAACGGAGACAACTAACAACTTTTGAGATCGTGAATGCAATACTCGTAATGACACTCTCGTCAACTGCGATCAACGGAAGTTAGATAGAGTAGAGATTTAGCAAACACTCGACCGAGAACCCAGATCTCATACTCCCGACCTCGTAGTGCCTCGTAACAACACGAACTAAAAAAAAAAATAGTGGCACTCCGGGAGTGCCGACAGAAGTGAAAACAAAACACAAACAGAATACTTTGCCACCACTCGATATACATTAAAACCGAGTACATCCCGAGGACAGCCGAACACATCTGATTGTAGCGCGGTGTCGGTAACAGTGTCGAAAGTTCAATTGTTTTTTTTCCCAACAATGCCCAACGCGCCTAAAGAAGTATCCACTTCAAAAATCCGATCGAACCAGAACAGAACTTCGATCAGTTCGATCGATTTTTTTCCGAGAAAATCGAGAAATGTACACAATCCACAACGAAGCGAAGAGAAGAATCAATTAAATTCAATATTATTATTTCAATGATCTACGAACTAAAACGATTTTATTTTAGAAATGAACGACCAAACTAACACGACTCCAATACGTTGCATGAATACGGCTCACTATCCTCACCTGCGGAAAGACTTAACACTGCGATTCAGAAAATCGTGTCATTTGCACAACGCCATCTATCGAGCACACTGGTAAACCTAAGCTCTCCGTTCCAGGCCATTGCAAGTATTGAATCGTGTCATTTGCACAACGCCATCTATCGAGCACACTGGTAAACCTAAGCTCTCCATTCCAGGCCATTGCAAGTGTTGATAACTTTTGACCGAGTTAACCGATTTTAATGAAATAAAGACTAAATGTCACCTGCAGATACAGACTATGACTATTTTCCAATCCCTTAAAAATCTCTTTAAATGTTTACACAAAAATTTCAATATTACATGTGAATTCTAAAATCATCCCCTATTTTACCCTCTTGAGGGATCATTTTAGAAAAACGACGAAATACGTAGTTCATTATTTGTTACCAAAAGCATAAATTTGAATTTTCATATCCCTAACTTAAGAAATAACAGATTTCCCATACAAACTTACATCCCCTATATCCCCCCCCCCCCCCCTTTAGGGATATTATTGAGACAAAAAGTAGCCTATGTCCTTCCCCGGGATGCAATCTATCTCTCTGCCAAATTTTATCGAAATCCGTTCAGTGGTTTATGCGTGAAAAGGTAACATACAGACAGACAGACAGACTTACTTTTTATGATTATATCTTAAATATATAAAACTCAAAGGTGACTGACTGACTAACATAGTGATCTATCAACGCACAGCCCAAATCACTGGAAGGATCGGGCTGAAATTGGGCATGCAAGTAGATGTTATGACGTAGGGATGCCTACGTCATAACATCTACTTGCATGCCAAGCTAAGAAAGGATTTTGATAAATTCCACCCCCAAGGGGATAAAATAGGGGATGAAAGTTTGTATAAATCTTCTTAGATTTTCGACTGATTGAACTGAAATTAAAGATTGGAGCTACTATGATGAAGACGTCCGCTTCTCCAGGGCAAAGGCCTCCTTCCCTTCCAGCCTTTTTAACCGACTTAAAAAAGGAGGAGGTTCTCAATTCGGTTGTATGTTTTTTTTATGGTTGTTACCTCAGTACGCCGTCATTTATAAACCGATTTGGAAAATTATTTTTTTATTTAAAAGGATATACTTCCAGATTGGTCCCATTTTTGTCAAAATCCAGTTCTGATGATGGGATACATGAGGAATTGAGGGAACTCCTCAAATATTATAGGCATACTTATGGCAATTTTGGTATTTTCATCAACAAGTCAAGCATTTGCAATCAAACAGTATAATTTGGTGGAGTGGAACTGATTAGTACCTACTCAATGACAAATATTTCACGGGTTGCGATTCGATTGCTTTAATATGGTTGCTAAGCAATTTGCGTTCGTCACAATGCTTATAATGAAGTGGAGCTGATGGTGACTTCACCATCAGCTCCGGTTCTCTGGTTCTTATCAGGAGAACTCTTCGAAAATTAACGTCCCAGCATCGGAAAAAGCAATATTTTGTAACCGGTGATGAGCAATTGAAATTAGGGTTTGAAACGGTATGCTCTCGAGGTGTTTCCATTGTCACCAAGTCAGAGTCTGATAAAAGGATCCCATGAAAGTCGAGGAAAATCAGTCCTTAACTGTTAGGAGTTAGGAGATACGGCAATATGTCGACAGAAACTACTTAGCAGTTCTTGGATAGACGTGGTCTTCATCATTCCATTTCTCGTAATGATGTAACGGGACGAAGAGGTCTAACCCTAAGCACGCACATTATAGCCATCTCTTCTTTTGCGTGTCAAAAGTAATTGCATCACTTTCGCTCGCTTAGTCGTCAGTCGCCCAGAGCACTTCATTAACGACGAACCTATGACACTTTTTTGCAGATCGGCGCTGTCGGATTTTCGTGATTTTAATAATTGTTTTTAAAGTAAAAGTTAGTAGATTGTTATTTAATTAGTGTTGAATGCTATATAAAGACTATTCTTGTGATTGAACAGCACCTACCTATAACGTACCGTTTTTCTATTTGTGACGAATTTTTGATTGACGACACGGTTGGCGCAGTGGTTGAGCGATTGACTGTTGCGCAGCATGTCGCGGGTTCGATTCCCGCACGTAAAAAATATTTGAACGACCTACAAGTATTTGTTACGGGTCTGGGTGTTTTATCTATATCTATATCTATCTATCTATTCTATTTCTATACATATAATAAATCTGTAGACGAGGCGTTTCTGTACATTGAAAATATTTCCAAAAAAAATAGTTGGGGTGTTAAATGATAACCAACAGATGCCACTTCATCAATTTTTGGAATTTTTGTCTGTTTGTCTGTTTGGATGTGACAGATTATTGATTTGAACAGGGTCAACGTAAAAGGTACCAAACCAATACGGTTAATTTTTATACTCAAATATGGAGTAGAACTCGGAGCAGTTATTAGTTTTTGTTTCATCGCAATCGCTTCACTCTATCAAAAGATATATTCAATTTAAAGTATTCTAGAACATATTTTTACGCGCGATATAGTTCTTACTAACGAAAACATATTGTTGTTGTGATATAACAATAATAGGTGAATAATCACGTCCCTATTAAACTAGGCTTACCTTTATGACGAAATAACAGAGATACTTATGTCTGTGTTATTTCAAAAAGTAATGATAATGATTATAATATTATAAAAATCGCTTTCCATTGATAGCTTATTTAGTGGCGCCTGTGGCGCTAAAAGAATTTCAAACAAAAAGTGAGTATAATGTAAGATAATAATAATTGATGTGGTGTTCTGAGCGTTAAAGAAGTTAGATAGGTAATTATTGTTATTATTACTATGAAAGTTGAGTAATGCAGAGCGCCACTTTGTTCGATAGATAGCGTTGAGCAAATGTCGTCATATTCTGAATCGCGGTGAAGATTTGGAACGAATTTCTTTGCGGTAGGAATTTTATGGGAGAAATCGTCACATAACGAAAAAGAGTTATGCCTAAGAGAGGCATAACGCTTTTTCGTTATGTGACGATTCATAGTAATTAATAGATAGGGATAGAGAGAGAGAGAGAGAGCTATTTTTCATAGTTTCCGAGGATCCTGACCCCGGTAAGTGAGGTCAAAAAGAAAATCAAAGATGGTTGCCTTTTAAATTTTTTCGTCATGGATGTCGTTTTCATGGTTTTCGAGGGTGCTGAAGCCGATAGTCAGGCCAAATGAAAATCCAAGATAGCGGCTCCATTTTTTTTTTGTCTTGGGTATCGTTTTCATAGTTTTCGAGGGTGCTGAAGCCGATAGTCAGGTCGAAATAAAAATCCAAGATGGCGGCTGCAGTATTTTTTTATTTTTTGTCTTGGGTGTCGTTTTCATGCCTTTCGAGGGTGCTGAAGCCGATAGTCAACTCAAAATGAAAATACAAGGTTTTTTTTGTCGTTGGTTACGTTTTCATCGTTTTCGAAGGTGCTAAAGCCGTTTAGGCAGGTCAAAATGAAAATCCAAGATGGCAGTTGACAAAATTTTAAATTTTTTCGTCATGGGTGTCGTTTTCATGGTTTTTGAGAGTGCTGAAGCCTATAGTCAGGTCAGTCATGTGTGTCGTTTTTATGGTTTTCGAGGGTGACAGCCGGTGGAACTTCGTGGAGCATTTCCGACGTTTGGCCCCCAAGCTGGAACGGGCTGGGGCCGCTTTCAAGCGGCTCCTGCCAAACCTGAGGGGGCCAAACGCCTCCTGCCGGAGGCTTTACGCGGGGGTCGTGCGGTCCATGGCCGTATATGGCGCCCCGGTGTGGGCGCGTTCACTGCGGCTTCGAGCCGCCCACTACCTGAACGCGCCCCAAAAGGTGGTCGCCATACGGCTGATACGGGGGTACCGCACGATCTCGCGCGAGGCGGCAAGCCTCCTTGCCGGACTGCCGCCATGGGATCTGGAGGCGATAGTCCTCGCGCGCCTGTATGAGTGGCGCGCGGAGGCACTACGCCGGGGGGAAAACCCGCTTCCGCGGCAAATTGCTGCGGAGCGGACGGACCTCCGGCGCGATCTCATGGCGGCATGGAAAGCGCGACTGTCGCAACCCAGCGCAGGGCACGCCGCGATAGCGGCGGTAAGGCCCCTCTTTGAGGAGTGGCTAGAGAGGCGTCACGGCGCCCTCACCTACCGCCTGACGCAGGTCCTCACCGGACACGGATGTTTCGGGAGGTTCCTGCACATCATCAGGCGGGAGGAAACGCCCGGGTGTCACCACTGCGAGGATCGCCCTGAGGACACGGTGGAGCATACGGTGGAGGTCTGCCCGGCTTGGGCAGAGCACCGCCGTGTCCTCGTAGAGGCGATCGGCAGCGGCGGCGACCTCTCGCGCCCGGCCCTGGTCCAAGCCATGGTCCGGGGTGAGAGGGAGTGGGAGGCAGTCACCTCCTTCTGCGAAGCAGTCATGCTAGCTAAGGAGGTGGCGGGATGGGCGAGGGAGAGAGCTGAGAGGGCCGCCCGTCCCAGCCGCCGCGGTAGACGCTCCGGGCGTCGGGAGCCGCGTGACGACTCCCGGCCACCGTAGGCGCGGGCCTGCGGACGGCGAGTAATGGGTAGCTCGCCGTCCGATCAGGACCAGGCCCGTGCCGGACGGCGCGTATGTGTTCCACGCGCGCCTCAAAGAGATGTCAGCATCGAAGGAGGGGCCCGTCAGGGCCGAAGCCTGCCGGGGCAGCGGGATTGTCCGAAAGGGTTACCGCTGCCCCGGAACATAAAGGGCTAAGGAAGGAACACGGATGGGTTTTAGTCAGTAAGAGTCTGACACTCCCTTCCGCTCCACCCAGAGCGGGAGGGGTCATTTGATGATTTCCCATCCTAAAAAAAAAAAAAAAAAAAAAAAAATGGGTGTCGTTTTCATGGTTTTTGAGAGTGCTGAAGCCTATAGTCAGGTCAGTCATGTGTGTCGTTTTTATGGTTTTCGAGGGTGCTGAAGTCGATAGTCAGGTGAAAATAAAAATCCAAGATGGCGGCTGCAATTTTTTTTTGACATGGGTGTAGTTTTCGAGGGTGCTGAAGCCGATAGTCAGGTCAAAATGAAAATCCATGATGGCGGCTGCAATTTTTTTTTTTTTTTTGTCATGGTTGTCGTTGTCGAGGTTTTCGAGGGTGCTGAAGCCGATAGTGAGGTTAAAATGAAACTGTAACGGCTTACCAACCGTCGATTGGCCCATGAACTGTTGGTCAACATTATCTTTAGACCATTAACTTTTATCCTAAGGATTTTTTCGTTTCCCCAACATAACTCTACGTCAGTGAATGCTTAACCAACAGAATGTTTTGACCAATAACTTTTCACCCAAAGAACAAGGCCAACAGACAACGGGAAAGGTGAAAGTAAAATAATAATAAGACGTAGTCGACTTTCGTCCCCTATTTCTGTGAAAAGGGTTTAAAGTAACCTAACCAAGCCTAACCTCGGGGTGCCCTTTGCTCGCTTTGCTCGCTCACTTGAGCCGCCATCATTCCCTTCGAACCTAACACGTCCGAGTCGGGGTGCCCCAAGTCCCGAGCTCGCTTCGCTCGCTCTTGCATCCTAAGTTCTGTTTACAAAATATTGCTTTTCCCAATGCTGGGACGTTAATTCCATTGCCATTCACCATAAGCATTGTGACGAGCATAAATTGCTTAGCAACCATATTAAAGTAATCGAATCGCAATCCGTAAAATATTTATCATTGAGTAGTTCCGATGGCCGTCTGTGATCTTCATCATCAGCTCCACTTTACCAAATGATGATTTCCGAGAGCAAATGCTCAAGTTACTCTAAAAAATATCCAAATCGCTATAGGTTTGCCAATAAAATTTTAGGGTTTCCCTCGATTTCCCTGGGATCCTATCATCAGATCCTGACCTGATGATCATCACTTGGGAAGTATACCCTTTCAAACAAAAGAAAATTTTTCCAAATCGGTCCAGGCGTCTTCGAGAAATCGGGGACATACATAAAAAAAAAAAAGATTCCGACGAATTGAGAACCTCCTTCTTTTTTTGAAGTCGGTTAATAAAATACAACCAACATAAAAAACAAAACACTTCAAAGTGCAATAGACCTTTGGTTTCAGAAGTCTGTAATTTCTTGCCAACATGTTCCCAAACTAAGGTTCTTTTGTACTTTGTAGGGGTTTTTTTAAGGCAGTCGATTATATTTTTTTGTAATTAGATTTTTTTTAACGATGGTGATCTCAATACTGTATTATATCTAAAGCGGGGTGTTTTACAATTTGTGTTACAATTTTTTTTTCTGGTTTTGGCAGTCTATATCAAAATCATGTCTAAAGTTTACGTCATGGCTTTCATCTTCGTAGTTTTCAGGGCGGCCGGTGTCAAATATAACCAAAGTAAATGGGTTGTTTTTTACACGGGCAACTTTACTTAACTTTTGTAGAAAAAGCTCTTTCGAGGGGAAAATTAAAAGTGGTCAAAATGAAAATCCAAGATGGCGGATGTCAAAAATGTTGAAATTTCAACAAAAAAAACCACGAAATCGACACCCATGAAGAAAAATTTCAACATCTTTGACATCCGCCATCTTGGATTTTAATTTTGACCACGACATCGGTCTTAACACCCTAGAAAACCACAAAATCGAAACCAATGAAGAAAAATTTCAACATTTTTGACATCCGCCATCTTGCATTTTAATTTTAACCACGACATCGGTTTTAGCACACTAGAAAACCACAAAATCGATACCCATGAAGAAAAATTTCAACATTTTTGACATCCGCCATCTTGGATTTTCATTTTGACCACGGCATCGATTTTAGCACCCTAGAAAACCACGAAGACGACACCCATGAAGAAAAATTTAATATTTTTGACATCCGCCATCGAGGATTTTCATTTTGACCACGGCATCGGTTTTAGCACCCTAGAAAACCACGAAATCAACACCCATGAAGAAAAATTTCAACATTTTTGACATCCGCCATCTTGGATTTTCATTTTGACCACGGCATCGGTTTTAGCATCCTAGAAAACCACGAAATCGACACCCATGACGAAAAATTTCAACATAACTAAATAGTTACTTTTTACTCTCTCTCATTTTCTGAGGCCTCACCCACAGGCACTCCAAACGTTGTAATTTGTTTAGTTTTGTTTTCACATTTCTTCCCAATTTTATTTATAAATACCTAATCAAATAATCTATATCTTCTTCTATATCTTCTATCTATACATATAATAAATCTGTAGCCGAGATGTTTCTGTACATTGAAAATATTTCCAAAAAAAATAGTTGGGGTGTTAAAGGATAACCAACAGTTGCGATTTCATCAATTTTTGGAATTTTTGTCTGTTTGTCGGTTTGTCTGTTTGTCGGTTTGTCTGTTTGTCGGTTTGTCTGTTTGGATGTGACAGATTGTGATTTGAACAGGGTCAACGTAAAAAGTACCAAACCAATATGGTTACTTTTTATACTCAAATATGGTGTAGAACTCGGAGCAGTGACTAGTTTTTGTTTCATCGCAATCGGTTCACTCTGTCAAAAGATATAATCAATTTAAAGCATTCCAGAAAAACTTTTTACGTTTTTTAGTAACACGTAACGACATCTATTGACGCGATATAGTACCTACTAACTTAAACATATTGTTGTTGTGATGTGAATAATCACGTCCTATTAGTTTATGCTTACTTAAATGACGAAATAACACAGATACCTACTTATGTCTATGTTATTTTAAAAGTAATGATAATGATTATAATATTAAAAAAATCGCTTTCCATTGATGGTTTATTTAGTGGCGCCTGTGGCGCTAAAAGAATTTTAAACAAAAATGAGGATAATGTAAGATAATAATAATTAATGTGGTGTTCTGAGCGATAAAGAAGTTAGATAATTATTGATATAGAAAGTTGAGTAACGCAGAGCGTTTTTTAACGAAGTTCTTATATGGAGCTTGCGGTAGGAGTTCTAAGGGAGAAATCGTCAAATAACGAAAAAGCGTTATGCCTCATTTTTCATAGTAATAGATAGATAGAGACACACAGAGAGAGAGAGAGAGCTATTTTTCATGGTTTCCGAGGATCCTGACCCCGGTAAGTGAGGTCAAAAAGAAAATCAAAGATGGCGGTTGCCTAAATTTTTAACTTTTTCGTCATGGGTGTCGTATTTTTCGAGGGTGCTGAAGTCGATAGTCAGGTCAAAATGAAAACACAAGATGGCGGCTCCATTTAAAAAAAATGTTTTGTCATGGGTGTCGTTTTGATAGTTTTCGAGGGTGCTGAAGCCGATAGTCAGGTCAAAATGAAAATCCAAGATGGCGGCTGCAATTTTGTTTTGATTTTTTGTCATGGATGTCGTTTTCATAGATTTCAAAGGTGCTGAAGAAGATAGGTAGGTCAAAACGAAAATCCAAGATGGAGGTTGCAATTTTTTTTAATGTGTTTCCTTTTATTGGTTTTTGAGAGTGCTGAAGCCAATAGTGAGGTTAAAATGAAACTGTAACGGCTTACCCACCGTCGATTGGCCCATGAACCGTTGGTGAACATTATCTTTAAACCATTAACTTTTTTCCAAAGGACTTTTCACCCACGAACGTTTTGCCAACATAACTCTACGTCAGTGAATGCTTTACCAACAGGATGTTTTAACCAATGACTTTTCACCCAAAGAACAAGGCCAACAGACGCCGGGAAAGGTGAAAGTAAAAAAAAGAATAAGACGTAGTCCTTTATTTCTGTGAAAAGGGTATAGGTAAAGTAACCTAACCAAGCCTAACCTCGGGGTGCCCTTCGCTCGCTTTGCTCGCTCACTTGAGCCGCCATCATCTCCTCGAACCCTACCTGTCCGAGTCGGGGTGCCCCAAGTCCCGAGCTCGCTTCGCTCGCCCTTGCATCCTTAGTTCTATTTGACATGGGTCAAATGTTCTTTGGGTGAAAAGTTATTGGTCAAAACATTCTGTTGGTTAAGCATTCACTGACGTAGAGTTCTGTTGGGGAAACGTTCGTGGGTAACAAGTCCTTTGGATGAAAACTTAATGGTGTTGACCAACGGTTCATGGACCAATCGACTGTTGGTAAACCGTTTCAGTACTGGTTAAAATGATAGTCCAAGATGGCGGCTGCAAATCGAAAAATTCGTAGTGTGTGTCGTTTTCATGGTTTTCGAGAGTGCTGAAGCCGATTGTGACGTCAAAATGAAAATCGAAGATGGCGGCTGCAATTTTCTTTTTCTTTTTTTATCATGTGTGTCGTTTTCATGGTTTTCAATATAAACTTACACGACTTTGTGTAAAATAAAATAAAATACAATCGACTTAAAAACACACTTCAAAGTGCAATAGACCTTTTGTTTCAGAAGTCTGTAATTTCTTGCCAACGCGCAACGTCTTCCCAAACTAAGGTTATTTTACACTTTGTAGGGTTTTTTATGGAAGTCGGTTATATTTTTTTGTAATTAGCTTTACAATTTTTTTTCTGGTTTTCGGCAGTATAAGGTCTAAATCAAAATCATGTCTAAAGTTTTCATGGGTTTCATCTTCGTTGTTTCAATGGCGGCCGGTGTCAAATATAACCAAAGTTTAATGGGTTGCTTTTTACACGGGCAACTTTATGTAGAAGCTCTTACCATTAACGTATTCTTCCTTTTATCATCTAGATATCTCGATGCTTTATAAGGCATAATATTGGTAGGTATATATGATATCTTCAATACCAAGTTAAGGAATTCTAAATTTACCGCAGAGAAGAAACCAAGACTTAGAAAAACTAACTTCAAACTTCACCTACTAATCTCAGATATACTTTAGATAAAATGGTGATATGATTTTACAAGTTGGTGTTCTAAGACAGACGCAAAATAAAATGGACATAATTATGGCTGTTTGGTTAGATAATCAGTCTCGAGCAGGCGCTTTTATTTTAATTTATTCTCAAAAATCAAAGTGACACTTCGTCGCATTGTCATTATGAACCATGAAGACGCAGTAATTGCAGTCGAAAGGGCCGTGGTAGAGAACCCTAGGTAAGGAAAGCGTTACCAGGCAAGATCTGATGATTCTTCCTTTTCAATGAAGGAGTGGCAATTACACCTTTCCTAAGCGACACATTACCTATTGTTTTCCGACATCCACGCGAACGAAGTCGCGGGCACAGCTAGTAATATAATAATAATATCCTTGGACATTTCACACAACGCCATATAGTCCCAAGCTAAGCAACCTAATGCTTGTGTAGTGTTATATATTGTATGGTGGTACGGGACCCTTTGTGTGCGAGTCCAACTCGCACTTGGTCGGTTTTTTTATATTGTATGATGGTACGGAACCCTTCGTGTGCGAGTCCAACTCGCACTTGGCCGGTTTTTATTTTCACTCCTGTGTGCTAATATTTCAAACTTCCAAGAAGTGCGTACTCGGTTTTCCCGATGCTACCGCACCGCGCCAATGACCTGTATTATACAAGGTCAAGTAGTGCAGCTCGCGGACGACCGCGAACACTGCATTCGCCGCTCCCCGCGTGGCGGGGCTAAGCCACGCCCATCGAGCTACGATTTATTTTCAAAGTAGGGCCTTAAGGCCTTCTGCCAGTCGTTTTACACGTGCAGCCTGTGGACCAAGTATACCTAGCGTGCATACAGCGACCTGCGCGTACAGTACAATAACGCAGTCAGGGTACTTTTGGGGTTACCGTGGCGGTGTAGCGCGTCAGGGATGTTCGCGGAGGCGTGCGTCGACGGTTCGCCGCGATCATGCGGAGGCGATGCTCTTCCATGATGGTGCGCTTGCGATCCTCCTCCAATGGCATCCTGAATGTGTTTTCAGACCGGTGGGATTCTCCCCTCTTACGAAGGTGGGTAAGAATCCAGACACATTTGTTCAAATAAACTGGTGTGCCATGGAACGAACAGTTGCATGGTTCACTAGTTGTTAATTATTGTTTATTTTAATTTAATATTAACATTAGGCCAAGTCATACTAACATTATAATTATGGATTTATATCTGAAATAAATATTTGAATTTGAAATAAAAGCTTGTCGCGAGATTACTACTACTCGTATTTAATTAGTTTGAAAATATTTAAAATTAAAATCAATCAGGTCAAGTTATTTAATTTACTTGTTTATCTACACAGGTAAATCTCGCGACAAGCTTGTTTTTAGCATTTCAGTTTTTTTTTACTTAAGTTTTTTACCGCAGTCGGGTTTTTAGTTTTATTTTAATTACTTTTTTTTTCATATTTTCACTAAGTACCTACTTAAAACACTTAATAATACCTACTTATTTTGTTTCTATAAAGGAAATACAGGAATTAATAATATAACACAACAAAAAAAGTTATTAATAAATCTAAAAAACGCGACTGCAATCTTTAACTCTCAACTTGGTCCCGCCTGCTTCCAACTTTTATTAAATTTAAAAACTTTTTTAGACAGACAGACAGTCGAGTGATCCTATAACAGTTCCGATTTTTCTTTTTGATGTAAGGAACTCTAAAAAGTGAAAAATAAAAATTTTTTTACAAAAAAAACATCCGACTTGAAACAAAACACTACAAATTGAAAAATAACTTTAATTTCAGAAGTCGGTGTCGTTGGTTCTGCATTTTTGGGTTTTTGACACCGACTCATCACTTTCCGGATTCCGGCTCTGGTCGTGTCAGAGGGTGGACGTGTGCCAGTTTCTGATTCTTATTTCATTTTTAATTAATCCTATTCGCTAACGTGATGAATTTCTAATTTCTTGTCACACTTGTGGAAGTTATATGGACAGACTCCTCCTAGTGGGCGGTCTACGAGAAGGACAACAATACTCGGCAGGGCTCGGCGTGATAAAGTGGTTGCCGATTGGCCGGTGGCTGCTGGGATTTGAACCCGAGGCACGCTGCGTGTGAGTTGTGACGTATGAACGTCGATGCCTTAACCGCTGCGCCACGGTGCAAGTTACCGTGAGTGTTAAAGTTACTATCCCCTTCCAACGGCGCGCGCGGCGTAGCCGATACCGTCGACCGCTACGAGTGAGTCACAACTGTGCTACGAGTGCTATGCTCCACATACGTCATCGGCTACAATAGTACACAGTACACTGCATCGTTGTGCCGTAGCAGATAAAGACGTATGATTCTTGTTTACTTCTTAACTAAACACGTTCCTGATTTTTAACATGCCTAACTTGAAAAGAACCACACCATCAAAATCTACGAATGTAAGCCTAACAAGAGAGCTTTCTCACTCCGACTCCGTAGTGATTCCTTCCCCGCAAAGGAACATTACCTCGAGAACTAAGCGCCCGCGCATGGAGTCTTCTCCTAACAAACAAGAATCATGTAGTAATGTCGCACTCGAAATAATTATGAATACTTTGACCGCTATGAAAACACAACAAGAAGTGACATTTGCCAAAATCTTCTCTGAAATGTCTGATGTCAAAGAAAAAGTACACCAAATACAAAAAACCAATACAGAAATTGAGAACTCTATAGAATATATGAGTAATCACTATGAGGAAATGAAGCTTCAAATCCTAGATCTTGAGAAGACCCGAGACGACAATGCTGAGACTATCAACAAGCTCGAGAGGCAACTCCGAGATATCAAACTGAGTTCGAGATCATCTACTGTTGAAATTAGAAATGTCCCGAACAAAGAAAACGAATCGATTGAGATGATCAGTATTGTGTCTCAGATCGGCAAAACTATCGAGTATGAAGTATCAGCGGCGGAAATACGCGACATATATCGTCTACCAACCAAACCTGGGACGAACAAAACTATTGTGGCCGAGTTTTCCACTGTGCGCACAAAAAACAACTACCTGTCGGCAGCTCGCAACTTCAACAAAAGCCGAAAACTAGAAGACAAATTATATACGCAAGTAGTAGGCATACACGGAGACAAAAAATCGATATATGTCGACGAATATCTTCCTGGCTCAATGAAGAAACTATTTCTGCAGTCTCGAGACTTTGCCAAAAAGAGTGGGTTCAAATTCTGCTGGATTGCGAACGGTAAGATACTGTTACGCAAAGGCCCGGATCATAAAGAAACTTACACTGTTAAGACGGAAGACTGTCTGGCAAACATACTGAAAAAAATATGACTGTTCGACCTGTACCTCATAATTGCTCTGCCACGTTCGATAGCTATCTACTACTTAAAGATACTATGCAAATGTCTTACAACTATGTTTGTGAAAATTTTTAACATAAGACGCAAACATCTCACACACTACATTTTTCTTACACACCACTCAACTTACACGCACGGTCTTTCACACATGAAGCTTTACTCTACTTGTTCTAATACACGTACCTTCTCTTCACAGAAACTAACGCAATTACGTTCACAATACACTAAATCAAAAACATTAACTCCGAACATCTCAACACTAAATACACATCAAATAGCCAATCATTCCTTTAGACCTATCTTTAAGATATCTATTATACATTATAAATGGCTTGTTTAAGTGATATTCTTGATGAAATTGATCAACATAGTGTAGCTACTTTTGAAGTCTGTGCCCCTCAGGCATACAATTCTTTACAAAAGGTAGCGCAATCGTCGATTCAAATAATTCACATTAATATTCGTAGTGTTCACAAAAATATTAACAGTTTTTTAACAGTTCTCGCACAGATGCCAATACGATTCGACCTTATAATACTGACTAAATGCCGGCTGAAAAATGCAGGCCCAACACCTAATATAGACGGCTATATTACATATTCCACTATAAATAACCCAATTCAAAATGATGGAGTAGTAATCTACGTTAAAAATAACCTACAATGTACTGTAACAGAACCATCTTTCTTTGTGGACGCAAACTGCTTAATCTGTCGTGCACAAGATACTGCAATCATTGGCATATATCGTTCACCTTCCTATACCAACTTAACTAATTTCTATAATAGCCTGGAAACGTCTGTCTCTGCCTTAAAAAGCTGTAAATCTGTTATTATAATGGGTGACTTGAACGTTGATATTAAACCTGGCAACAAGGACCCAGTCTCACACGAATATTTACTACATACAGCGACACTGGGCCTTGTGCCAGCCAATCTACATCCCATTAGAGTTCACTAGACCAAGTTAAAATACGTGTCTAGATCATATCCTACTAAAAACTAAGTCCCCATCAAACTCCTTCTTATTGGAAACGAGTATCACTGATCATCATGCTACGGCTTTATGTATTAACAGTAACAAGGTGAACCGCAAATTTGCTCAACAGACAATCACACGTTTAAATTATACTAATGCTGTAAAAGAAGTGGAAAACGCTGACTTGGCCTCCGTGATGGACGCTACTGACGCTAACATTGCTGCAGAAAATCTAATCACTATTCTCAAAGACATTGTTCTAACTCATACCTCACATGTCAAAATCTCTAGGAAGGCTAGAATAACCAAACCTTGGTTGACACCCGGTCTTATCCGGTGCATCCAGAATCGAGACAGCATGCATTTAAAGCTTAACTCAGATCCGCATAACACTGTTCTCAAAACAACCTATACAAGATATCGAAATTTTTGTAATCGGCTTATTAATAAACTCATTCGATCTTATGGAAAACTTCAATTTACCAGAGCCCGAAATAATAGCAAAGAAACATGGAAGGTCGTCAAAAAGCTCACTTATACAGAAAAAAATAATCAGCCAGCAACCAATCTCTTAACATTAACCACGGACCCTTTATCATCTGTTAACTTAATCCACAAATATTTTGCTGATATAGGTAAGACGTTGGCATCTAAAATAACTACCTTCCCTACGGACAGAGATGAGACGTTTAAATACAGTGTGTTAAACTCAATCACGCTTCTCCCGGTTAGTGAAAGTGATGTCGAGACAATTATAGAAACCCTTCGGGATGACTGTGCCACGGGATGGGACAATATACCAGCCAAATTGATCAAAATGTCGCGTAACGTTCTTGTACCTTCGATCACACACATCTGCAACCTTGCTATATCACAAGGGGTATTTCCGAAGGCGTTTAAAACGGCGTTAGTAACCCCTGTTTACAAAACTGGAGATAAAGATCAGATCTCAAACTATCGTCCCATCTCCGTCTTAAGCGCTCTGTCTAAAATCATGGAACGAGTTCTCAACAACTGCTTAACTAATTATTTAACGAAATTCCACATCCTCACTGACAACCAATATGGTTTCCGACATGGCATATCTACGGAAGATGCCGTGGTCGACCTTGTACAGTCAGTGGCTGACAAACTAGACAAAAAATTGAAATGCTATGGCATTTTCCTAGACCTCAGCAAAGCATTCGATGCTGTCTGTATTTCTAAATTAATAGAGAAAATGGAAAATGTGGGTATACGTGGTCTAGCGCTTAACATCTTTATAGATTATCTTTCTGACCGTAGGCAATCTGTCGGGATAGACAATATAATTAGCGCAGAGGAACAAGTAACCTTTGTAGTTCCCCAGGGAAGTATTTTGGGTCCAACTCTCTTCCAAATTTATATAAACGACCTCTGTAATCAGCATCTCGTCAACTGTGATATCTTCACTTATGCAGACGACACTGCACTCGTGGCATATGGTGAGAGTTGGAATGACGCCAGAATGCACTCGGAGGAAGCCTTACGGAGAGTAATGCATTGGTTAGCAAGTAATCTTTTAACCTTAAATGTTACAAAAACCAAATTCTTACGGTTCATTCTACCGCATACATCAAAACCAGCTGAAGAAACCGGATATATTAAAGCCCACAACTGTCCGCAAAACACTGAAGCTTGTACTCGTGTCGTTGACGACGTAGAATCCATAAAATATCTCGGTGTGTTCGTCGACGAGAAACTGGACTGGACCACTCAATTGGAGTCACTGACTTCTCGCACCAGAAGGCTTATATACAAATTTAAAAACCTAAGGTTTACAGCGGATAAAGACACACTCCGAATGGTTTACTTGGCCTTGTGTCAATCAATCCTAACGTACTGTATCCCGGTGTGGGGAGGCACTCATAAAACTGAGCTATTAAAGCTTGAAAGAGCCCAAAGGGCTATACTAAAAGTAATGCACTTTAAACCACGTGACTACCCTACATATATGTTGTATTCAGAATGCAATGTCCTAACTGTTAGAAAATTGTATATCTTAAGATCCATCCTCCGCAAGCACTCTATGATCTCCTTCAATAAGCAGCTAGTCAGTCAGCGGCGTTGTGGCTTTCCGTTATGTCCAACAGTCTCTTGTAGGAGTGCTTTCGCAAGACGTCAGTTTAATGGCCTAAGTGCTAGGCTTTATAATAAAGCCCACAAACAATTAAATATCTACGCCTTGACTAAGTATGAGGTAAAGCGCAAACTTAATTCCTGGCTACAGACGTTAACATATAGTGATACCGAGGAGCCTTTAAACACTGTACAGTAAAGTAGATAGGTTTACACCGAAACTAAAGGCTTAAAAACAAACATGCACACGCACCCTCACACACACATACACTACCAAACACACAACACACACCCCCACACGCGCATTTTCATTTTTATTTTTATTTTTGCTCTTGGATATAAAATAAGTACTTTGTTCGCCCACTGCACGTACCAATTATTTTGTAACCGTCACTAAGACCCATTATAAAAGGACACTCTTTCCTAAGATACAGACAGGTTTTTCTGCCTAGTTTAGGAAAAGGGAGTCCTATGACCCCTTTTATTGTTGTACTGGTTCTTCTCTATATTACATTTTAGTTATAAGACAACTTTGTATGCCATGTACACACTACGTATAAATAAACTTATTATATATTAAACTTATTATATATATATTATCGCTTCATGCTGGCTGAGCTGATGATAAGTGAAAGTCAAATACTTTTATTCAATTAGGCCTATTACAAGCTCTTTCGACAACTACAAGCCCTTACCATCATCAGATGCGGGACCTGTTCGTCCCGTTACATCATTACGAGAAATGGAATGATGAAGACGATTGTTTTCAAGTCCACGTCTATCCAAGAACTGCTAAGTAGTTTCTGTCGACATATTGCCGTATCTCCTAACTCCTAACAGTTAAGGACTGCTGTGGCTACCATCGACGGCTCGGTAGCATTATAGTCGGACTTTTAATTAGCTGCAGTAAAACGACAGCTTATGTGTAACTTAAATGACTAAAATTGGCGTCTTTTTGTTTTTTCGCGGCCATCAACGATACTATGTTTTTCTAGTACAGAATAGTGTAACAAACGAAACTTATTTGAAATGCATATCTCTAAATGCAGTCCGAAATGAGTTATTAAGAAGTGTCATTTTACTGCAGCTAATTAAAAGTCGGAGTATAGGTAAGTGATGACTCAAAATCAAATCAAATGAAAAGTATTGATGATTCAAGTGTTTGAGTCTGAATGACTCTCAGACTCAAACACTTGAATCATCAATAGGTTTCATTTGATTTGAGAGAGTTCAACTAACACACTGTACATGCCTACCAAAGAGGATTTTCCTCGACTTTCATGGGATCCCTTCATCAGACTCTGACTTGGTGACAATGGGACCACCTCGAGAGCATACCGTTTCAAATCTTATTGTCAACTGCTCATCACCTGTTACAAAATATTGCTTTTCCCGATGCTGGGACGTTAACTGTTGAGGAGTTCTCCTGGTAAGAACCAGGAGAACTGGAGCTGATAGTGAAGTCACCATCAGCTCCACTTCACCATACGTATTGTGACGAACATAAATTGCTTAGCAACCATTTTAAAGCAATCGAATCGCTTCCCGTGAAATATTTGTCATTGAGTAGTTCCGATGGCCATCTGTGGTCTTCATCATCAGTTCCACTTCACCAAATTATACTTTCTGAATGCAAATGTTTGAATTGTTAATGAAAATACCAAAATTGCTATATGTATGCCTATAATATTTGAGGAGTTCCCTCAATTCCTCATGGATCCCATCATCAGAACTGGATTTTGAAAAAACTGGAACCAATCTGGAAGTATATCCTTTCAAATAAAAAAATAATTTTTCAAATCGGTTCATAAATGACGGCGTACTGAGGTAACAAACATAAAAAAAAATAAAAAATAAAAACACAACCGAATTGAGAACCTCCTCCTTTTTTTGAAGTCGGTTAAAAAGGGGCTTGCTTTTAGCTTTTCAGTTACTAAATTAGTTTAAGGTTGCAGTCGGGTTTTTTAGTTTTTTAAAATACTTGTTAGGGTTCCGTACCTCAAAAGGAAAAAACGGAACCCTTATAGGATCACTCGTGTGTCTGTCTGTCTGTCTGTCCGTCTGTCACAGCCAATTTGCTCCGAATCTTATGGACCAATTAAATTGAAATTTGGTACACATATGAATCTTTGTGACCCAAACACAGACGTGTAACGTAAATAAATGAGTTTTGAAAATGGGAGCCATTTTCGAGGGATAAACAGACAATTAAAAAAAAAAGTTCGCAATCTGTACCGTGTGACATATCAATGAAAGGGCTTACCGTGAAGATCTCAAATATATTTTTTTCATAATTTTAAAGTTATTTAAGACAATAGAGGGAAATTTACCATTCATTCAAGGAGATAAGGGGGCGGCGTTATCTCCGAAACTACTGAGCCTCAAATTTTGAAAAAAATACAGAAAATAGTTCTATACCTATAGATTACAGGAAAATTAATAAGAAGTCTATGATCTTGAAACAACAACACATCTCTCAATATTGTGCGTACAAACTTACATTTTCAGTTGGATTATATGGGAGAACATGTTTTTCAACTACAATGTTAAGTTTGTTCTTGGGATAAATTCATTCCAACTACGGAACCCTTCATTGTGCGTGGTCCGACACGTACTTGGCCGGTTTTTTTTTATTTCCAGCTTTTTAGTTTACAAATGTGAAAGATTTCACAGAAGATTTAGTACTTGGTATGTGTTTTTTACGATTTGTCACTTCGAATTACTTTTAATCATATAAGTTGTTTATACTTTTGTAATCACCTTTTAAAACCCTTTATTTTGATACCCCACTCAATAGGTTTCGAGAAAAGAAAATTTTTGAAGACAATACGGCGCCAAAAATCGGTCATTTAAATTTTATTTTTCAATTTTGATACCCAGTGTCACTCTCACAATTAAGACGAATAACGGCACCTCTCAAGCTGAAATCGATCAAGCCGTTTAGGTTATAGAAAGTGCCAAAGAAGTACTATACACTCAAAAACATAACCCTCCTTCTGGCGCAGTCGGGTAAAAAAAAGCTCGTTTTAATAATATTCAGCTTGTATAATTTTAACCAAAACTGTAAGATGCATTACTCTAACTAAAACAACAAGAAACATTTAAAACAAAGAAACAACTGAATCATTAAGTAGGTAGATATAAAAGTACCTAATGATGTGTTTAAAACATTAAGGGGTTTATTTAACATTACTTAAATATAAGTAATGATTAACGACTGGTAAACCATACATCAATGACTATAAATAAAACCCTAATGCTTTCAGAACTAAGTCTGTTATATTTAAATGCAATACTTACCGAATGACTGCGGCTGCGCGACCCGGATCGGGAGCGCCCGCCTCCTGCACACACAAGCTCTATTGTACACACTGCACTGCTCAGTGGCTGCGAAGTGACGGACCAGCACCACAATACACAACACACAGTTTACTTCCCCCACAGGTATTTGTAACATAGAACATACCCAGTTAATCTACACTAATATTATAAAGCTGAAGAGTTTGTTTGTTTGGTTGGTTGAAAGCACTAATTCAAACTCAAACTCAAAGCATTTATTTCAATTAAACCATTTATAGGCACTTTTCAATTGTCAAGAAGTCGTTCAGTCAGAAAATATGAAGCTAGTTGCCCATTCCAAAGCCTAGGTACCTATGGAGACGAACTCTAATCTCAGGAACTACTGGTTTGAATTGAAAAAATCTTATTGTGTAGGATAGTCCAGTCATCAGGGAAGGCTATATAACATCACGCTACAACCATTAGGAGCGGAGCATCAATGAAAACTGTTGCAAAGATGGGAAAAATGATTCCTTTAGAGATTCTGTTACGTACGCTGCATAAACGATTAAAGTGATGCAAAAATCATGTATGACAGAATTGTTTCTCTTTAAAAGTTAAAAAAAAAGTCCACAACAACATGTCTATCTTTTAAGGTTGACTCACTATAACCTTTTTTATGATAAGTAATTAAATATAGTCTGAAATAATGCATTATTTGCGAAGGTTTTTATAAACATGATATTAAAATATTAATCCTTATCCAAATAAATATGTTATTCATCAGAAGTATAATTTTGAACAAAATTGCCCATGACATCATTTGATTTTAATCAATATCTTAGTTTTAAAATAACTTCATGGCGGCCGGTCATGAGGGGGAAAGGGGCTGGTGGAATATATTTTAGTAGGGTGAAACCGCGGGGCACAGCTAGTACCTTATAAACTTTACACAGTTACCAAGCTTGACTAGATAAAAATCTGAACAAAAATCAAATATATTTAAGTAAACTAAAAATAGAAATCTAGTTTTTTTCTGGTTTCTCGGTGTTGTTGCAAAATCCATAGCACCGTAGTAGTTATACTTGTAATAACACAACCCCTACTTGTAATAAAAGGGGTTGTATTATTACAAGTTTGAAGCCTTTGTCAGTATTTTGGTGGGACTTTACAGGGATTTGTAGCACACAACAATATGTATATTAAAATGTCATGCAACTGTGTGTTGTGTTGAAACACCTGAAACAGCTTGAACACTAGTGTTGTAGTTTGCTTCATTATCCAAAAATTATTTTTTTATCTACCTAATTGGTTCATGTTTTTCATCAAACCTTGATCATTTACCTTTCTAAAATTATGATGTCTTGAAAATCATCACTGTACTATTTCTTAAAGAAAGATTGTTGACAAAACAATGTCCTGTGTGTAGGACGGTTACCCAACATCAGCAGTTTGCTATTGCTTCCATTCTACGCTAAGATAACATAACGAGCAGCACTAGCTGTCGAAACTAGAAGTTCGCCAATACGTAGTATGGTCCGACGCAGTATTTCGGCGTCTCACATTGTTTGAGTGTGAGTAATTTTATAATATTGAGGTTAGACACAAAAAACTAACGTACCTGTATCCACGTCCATTTTTGCTTTTAGTTGTAGAATCCGAACACAATAATGTGCTCCGTTAAACTATTTAAGCAGCATTTACAACAGTGAAACAAATACCGAAAGTTAGAAAACACCACAAATTCCACAGAGTACTTTTTAATTCGAAAAGGTATTCTCCCAGCTACTCAACTTCAATCATCCACAGATATATATTAGTAGCAATCATCTATCAAAAAGTACTCTGTGATCATAGAGGAAAACTCAGTGTTGCCAACTCGACTAAAGCAAATGTCGCCAGACAGAAAGTCAAAAGTCGCCAGATGTCTATTGTCTTAAATAACTTTAATACAATTTACTTTAAAATTATGAAAAAAATATATTTGAGATCCTCACGGTAAGCCCTTTCATTGATATTTCACACGGTACAGATTGCGAACTTTTTTTTTATTGTCTATTTACCCCTCAAAAATGACTCCCATTTTCAAAACTCATTTATTTACGTTACACGTCTGTGTTTGGGTCACAAAGATTCATATGTGTACCAAATTTCAACTTAAACGGTCCATAAGATTCGGAGCAAATTGGCTGTGACAGACGGACAGACAGACAGACAGACACACGAGTGATCCTATAAGGGTTCCGTTTTTTCCTTTTGAGGTACGGAACCCTAAAAATAACTTTAATTTCAAAAGTCGGTGTCAAAAAACGAAAATGCAAAAGCAACGACATCGACACCAGCTTCTGAAATGTTACAGAATAGACTGACTGATGCTATAGGGATTGACACTAATGACAGCTCACTCCACGCTCACTTCACCTAAGTTTTCACGGTGAGATGGTTACTGTTGTATGGGCTAATAGCCACTGTGTCAGATTGAGAAATTTAGGTTTTGACAGCCCGCCTTCTGGGACGTCAGGAGATAAAAATCTGAGGCACGAACGCACGATTATGAAAAGGTTGATTGAATTCAGTAATTAAAATATACTGTGAAGTACAAAATTGTTGAGACTTTCATTTATAAAACAGTTACAGAATCGCACTAATGGTATTAATACTTCTGTCCCGGTGCGGGCCCTTTGTGGCTAATTACAATAGAAAACCAATTGTGTGCTCATTAGCGGTGATTAAGAGGGTATATGATATCTTTGCCCGCGGCATCGCTCGCGTTCTGTAAGTTTTTTGTAGTAGATTTAAAAATAAAAAAATCTTTAAAACTATCTTTATAGAAGAGCCCTAACACCTAGCGCCTACCTACACTAATATGTATATACCAATAAATAAGCAAAATCCCTAAAAACTAATATCTAAGTATACGAATGACTAATCCTACCTAAGAGTACTAAAAATAACCTACGTTACACACTATCAAATATATTACCTATACTTGAAATTAAAATCTATACGTTCTACGCCTTAGAAAAGTAAACCTAAGTACCAACCTAATTAAAAAAAAACTTTTTTACAAAAAAAACAACCGACTTCCAAAAAAAAACTACAAAGTGAGAGTTGGTAAGAACCTGGAGAACTCCGCTCCACCATCACACGCATTGTGATGAGCATAAATTGCTTAGCAACCATATTAAAGTAATCGAATCGCAACCCGTGAAATATTTATCATTGATTAGTTCCGATGGCCGTCTGTGGTCTTCATCATCAGCTCCACTTTACCAAATGATGATTTCCGAGAGCAAATGCTCAAGTTACTCAAAAAAATATCCAAATCGCTATAAATTTGCCAATAAAATTTGAGGGTTTCCCTCGATTTCCATGGGATCCTCTCATCAGATTTCAACTTGCTGACAATGGGACCACCTTGGGAGTATACCCTTCAAGTTACTCAAAAAAATATCCAAATCGCTATAGGTTTGCCAAAAAATTTTGAGGGTTTCCCTCGATTTCCATGGGATCCTCTCATCAGATTCCAACTTGCTGACAATGGGATCACCTTGGGAGTATACCCTTTCAAACAAAAAAATAATTTTCAAAATCGATCCACAATTGACGGAGAAATCGGTGAACATACAAAAAAAAAATTAAAAAAAAACATACATAAAGTCGAACATTATAACCTCCTCCTTTTTGGAAGTCGGTTAAAAAACCCAATAACAGAAAATAAATATATTTAAAAAGATTTTTGTTAAGGGGGTTATGGCCCGTAATTGTTCCTATTATTATTCTTAGGTTATTTCTACTCAGGCTGAGAAGTTTTTTGGTTAATCGCGGGTGTGCCATTATTAAAGCCAATTTTGAATATCTACAGTCTGTTGGCGGGCAGAAGCTATAAATTATAAAGATCGTAAACATTAATTTTCGAAAACTACTATTCAAGGGGAGGTTAAGAGGAGGTTATCAAAAAAGCATATTATAAGATTAAAGACTACGTTGAAGACAAGGTAGTCTGGCAATAATTCCTTCTGCACATGTGGCTTCCCTGGCATCTCATTAACGGCATAACTACTTAAATGTCTATTAATTGCTCTCAAATCAAGATTTTTATTTTTTATATACTTCTATGACATAAACTTTTATTATTTGACATTGTATAGACATTTCTAATTTTTTCACCACTTTATTAGTGGTTGTAATGTCAATCATATCACTTGGTTTTAGTAGGTTTTTATAAATTTTATTATTTACTTTATCCTTTTGATGGATTCTAATTTTGTAAATGTGAGGACTTTGTAGGCCGCAGCTGCATCCGGTTAGACTGGAAGCCGACCCCAACATAGTTGGGAAAAGGCTAGGCAGATGATGATCTGTAGATGATTTTTTATATTATCAAGTACCAGGTACTTGTTGACAGGCCTATGCTGTCCTCCCATACCTATTGTAACTTGAAAACATTGTAAAAACGCAACTATTTTTAAAAGAGTAACCGTGGAGTTTCTTGCCGGTTCTTCTCTATAGGAAACGACCAATTGGAACCGTGCACCTAGCTTCTGACGTTTCATAAGTGCCCATGTAGGTATAAGTGAAATAAAATATTTTGATTTTGATTTTGATTTTGAGGTGGAGAGGGTGTTATATTGGACCACGCGTACAAAGTCGCGGGCGAACTGCTAGTATTTCATATTTTCGTATCTTAAGATGAATTTGTACGGCGAGCGATATTGTATCTTAAGAAAAAATATTGAAGTATCTTAGCCGTGTGCAGCGCCCCTAAGTTATGCTGTAAATGTAGTGCTGAAGCACAGATTACTGAATAGTTACTACGTAATACTGAATAGTTACTACGTAACAGATACTTCACTCAGTAGAAAATTTCCAATACCTATTACGATAATTGCCTACTCCCTCGCGTCAACAACCACTGTATGCTAAAATGCGCCTAAATGCTCAAGCGTACAGCAGTGATTGCTTCGCACCGCGCCATTCCACAGTAATCGCAGGGCTGCCTCTTCGATAAAATTAAATTAACATAACTTTTTATCTATGTTATTGAGAACTGTGAATATGTTCTGACTTTTATGTGGCAGTTAAAAATTTTATCATTTATAAAATATTTAACCAACTTAAAAAAAAGGAGGTGATCAGACATACAGGCCAAACTGAGAAGTTTGACTTGTATGGTTTGTAGGTATGTATGTTTGTGCGCGATAATCTCGCGTTTGGCTAAACCGATATCGATGCGGTTTGTTCTGTACCTTGTACTATTAATTATTCTGTGGTATAACGTTTCTATGTAACAAAATTATGTAAATCTGTGTCTGAAAGGCAAGCTAATGCTTAGTATATACCTATTAAACTGTCAAATTCTAAGTGGATACCGGTGTCCGCACACCTACTGTCTTTTAATAATTTATCACTTACCTTTCTTCATTGACAGGTAAATGGAAAAACGTTAGGTGTTTATCCCTTCTTTTGCTTGATTTACACCCATCTACAGCACATAAGGCACCACACGGCATCGTAATACGCGTACGAACGAACAGCACTATTAAAATTGAACGGCGTGCGCGCGCTTTACTTGCGAAAACCGCACTGAATTTGATCCGCCGGCGGACCGAGACCGCTCGGCTGGGCGGTAGGCACTTATAGCGCGCAAGTACATGGAGTGACGGAGGCCTGGCTGAAGGTTGAATTTGGCTGCCACGTATCGCTACCGTAAGGACGGAGTCTGAGCTTTTGAACTTTGATTTGAATGGATGGTTCGTTCTTATTAGCATTCTATAAATTGTATGTTTTAACTAATACTTGCAATTCTAAACCGTGCTTTTCAGTGCGACCTTTTAGTCTTTACTAAGTACAGTAAAAGGTAGAGTTATTTAGGTTTATTTTTATAAGTCGTAGGTATAGATTTTAATTTTAAAGTATAGGTAGTATATTTGATAGTGTACAGAGGGACCGTAGGTTATTTTATAATACTGTTAGGTAGGATTAGTCATTCGTATCTATAGATATTAGTTTTTAGGGATTTTGCTTATTTATTGAGTTTAGATTAGTTATCATCAGAAATAGGTTTATTTAGGTAGGTAGGTATTTTATTTTCTGTTATTGAGTTTTTTTTTTTTTTAATTAGGTTGGTACTTAGGTTTACTTTTATAATCTAATATAAAATTCAAAGTCCTGTGATCCTGTCTGACTGATTATATCAATGCACAGCCTAAACCGCTGGTCATAGAGACGAAGTCGCGGGCAGAAGCTAGTACAGAGGCCAGCACATCAACCTACCCCAAACTGTCAAACTTTCCCAAGTGAATATGAACCTTATTCCTTTGTAGTAAAGTTGAAATTCTATGAAAGAAATTTGACAGATTGGGGTAGGTTGATGTGCTGGCCTCTGTACATATAATAAAAAAAAAACACTTTTTAGTGAGAGAGTTTGTGATTTATCTAAGTTACAATAGCCTAACGTCAACTGCTCATCACCTTTTACAAAATATTGCTTTTCCCAATGCTGGGACGTTAATTGTTGAAGAGTTCTCCTGGTAAGAACCAGGAGAACTCCTCAACAACCATTCACCATAAGCATTGTGACGAGCATAAATTGCTTAGCAACCATATTAAAGTAATCGAATCGCAATCCGTAAAATATTTATCATTGAGTAGTTCCGATGGCCGTCTGTGGTCTTCATCATCAGCTCCACTTTACCAAATGATGATTTCCGAGAGCAAATGCTCAAGTTACTCTAAAAAATATCCAAATCGCCATAGGTTTGCCAATAAAATTTGAGGGTTTCCCTCGATTTCCCTGGGATCCTATCATCAGATCCTGGCCTGATGATCATGGGACCACTTGGGAAGTATATCCTTTTAAACATAAGAAAAAATTTCCAGATCGGTCCAGGCGTCTTCGAGAAATCGGGGAACATACATAAAAAAAAAGGTTCCGACGAATTGAGAACCTCCTCCTTTTTTTGAAGTCGGTTAAAAAGAATACTTGGGGCGTGATCTACAATTGATATCGAAGACAAAAATATAGCTTTTAGATTTTTTGCCTGTTTGTCTGTTTGTCTGTATGTATGTCCGGTCTAAACTCAAAAAGTACTGCATGGATTTACTTGAAAGGAGATGTTTCAAAATGGGCAAGGTCTATGTACAGTAACTCAAAAAAAAGAGAAAAATCCATAGAATTCAGGAAAAATACAGATAATTCAATTAAATGTATACTGTTCTGGTAGTGAATTGATATTTATCAATTATTTTTATCGAGTTTTAACATGGCGTCTCACCGATTTAGTTACTCTGTGCTTAAAAACAAGGACAATTAACCATTGATCATAGAAATAGAACTGTTAGCTGTCACAAAAGTGTCACTTCAGTCACTTTCGTCTTGTCGTCGGTCGTGATTGTGTTCGTTTTGTTTTGAGTTTCTGGAGTTCTTTTTAACAACCTCGCTTTCGTTTTTTGGATTTAATACCGTTTCTTTCCCATCTGTTTACCTAGCTTTCGTTTTTGGACTGTTACCCGGCTTATGTTGTAAGGACGTCGACTTTCTTGTGTGGTTTCCTCCACAGAAATAAACATGTCAAACGTCATTAATCAATCAAAATGACAGTTTACCGCCATGACGGGTTTTTGCTGTGTGTTGCAATTTCAAGTGTAATTTCTTGTGTTTACCAGCAAAACAAGCCATTTTAAAGTAATTGGACAGTTGAGAACTGTTTTAAATGAATTTTCCTATTTTTTTGTATAGTGTACAAGGACCTGGCCCAGGCTCCATACATTTTGAAACATCTCCTTTGCATGAATATTACTAAGAGGTCGGGTCAACATTATAGGCTACATATTATCACGCTATCACCTACGGGGGAGGAGCTGTGGGTCTTTATTAAAAGCTTTTATTTAACTTGACTTGTATGTATGTGAAGGTGGACTCTTGTAACTCAATTTTGAAGCAGATATCTTCAACCGATTGAGCTGAAATTTTGTATACACTTTTAGTTTGGATGACAATGCATGGTTAGCTATGTGACGTCATTCTGAATCCAACATGGCGGAACACCCAAGATGGCGGACTAGTTATTTTTAATGCACTCCTACAATATGGGTATCAAATGAAAGGACTTGCTGAGAGTAACTCGAAAAATAAAGTGACGTCATTCTAAATCCAACATGGCGGACCACCCAAGATGGCGGACTAGTTATTTATAATGCACTCCTACAATATGGGTAGGTATCAAATGAAAGGACGTGCTGAGAGTAACTCGAAAAATAAAGTGACGTCATTCTAAATCCAACATGGCCGAACACCCAAGATGACGGACTAGTTATTTTTAATGCACTCCTACAATATGGGTATCACATGAAAGGACTTGCTGAGAGAGCTAAACAGCGGCCTTCTAAAGATGGCGGACTAGTTATTTTTAATGCACTCCTACAATATGGAAAAAAAAGAAAATGAAAGGGCTTGCTGACAACAACTCGAACAAAAAAGTGACGTCCTCTAAATCTAAATCCAATATGGCGGACTTCTCTCCAATCCGTCTGAAATTTTGGTTTGCTGGGGTTTTTGGAGTCCTCGATTATGACATTGAGGTCGAATTGTTCGAGTCTGTAGCATCAGTTGGTTAACTTTGACTTGTGTAATTTGGCGAGATAGGCGTCAACAGCATTGGTTTGCAACCTGTCTACGAGAAGGATAACTCCAAAATCAAAACCGGAACTGTATTTCATAAGGCACAAGTAAGCTTCTAGCTGAAAAAAGTGGCGCATTAAATTAACCGGCAAACGACCTTGCTATGCCCCGGTAACTCACTAACAAAATATGATCATGAACTTTTTCTAATTATAGAGCCATCTATACGCCAAGCCAAAGAAACTTTGGTCGATGTTGCCACTTTTTACGTGATTAATGTGACGTAAAATAATATAAGAAAAATAATACAACGTGTAACGTAATAAACTCAAGACCTCAGACACCCCAATTAGAATATTTAATTATAGAACTAAAACAACATCTGTAATTTAAGTTACTTAAAGAACACCCAGTTTTTTTAAATAAAATAGTTGTCCTGACTGAACGTAAAACGTTCGAGCATACTACTCTATCCCTACGCACACACTCATAGCGCACACTCGTACGCGTGCGTACGTAGTAGGTAGGAACAGAAAGCTACGCATTAGGTATGTGTGCTGTTTCAAGCCAAGACTTTATCCCACTGTCAAGCTCTATGAATATTGTCAAGTCCTTACGGTTAGGCAATTGTTTGTACTGGCCACTGCTATCAAACAGCATGCTATTTCCAACTATTCTCAGCAAACCAAGCGCCGTAACCATATTGTTGCCTTTGCCACTCCTCTCAAAACTTCTTTTAGTCATAGATTCTTTATTTTCCTTGGACCCTATATTTACAATAAATTAAACAGCATTCTTTCCATGCACTCTTTGAACAAACATAACTTTAAAATAGCTCTACAAGCCTGGCTACAAAGCCAAACGTACACTGCCACAGAAGCTCTCTTTGACGTATTAGTCTAATCAGACTCATCCACTAACATTCTCCAACACACACACACACACACACACACACACACACACACACACACACACACACACACACACACACACACACACACACACACACACACACACACACACACACACACACACACACACACACACACACACACACACACACACACACAGAGACACGCGCACACACACACACACACACACACACACACACACACACACACACACACACACACACACACACACACACACACACACACACACACACACACACACACACACACACAGACACGCACGCACGCACACACGCACGCACACACACACACCACACAAACTTACTCTCATAAAAACCTCCAACGTTTTATTTACTTTTACCTTAAAAATAAGCTCACTAATTGTTTGTTGTTACTTGCTGTGATACCAGATGTAAGCTATTAAATATGTAACCATTATCAGGTGGGGTCCTGGTGACCTGTATTACAGGTGTTACTACCTACCACAGGCACCAGCGATCCACAACCAAAAATCGTTAGCTATTCCTTGTGTGTAAAATATTACTTATTTGTATTTTTTTTTGGCTTGTGGTGAGAAATAAAGCATTATTATTATTATATTATTATTATTATGTATCTGTACGTTCAATGACCGAACATTACGTAATTTGATATTAATAATTTGCGATATTACCGTATAACTATTATTGCTAGTTGCCTAACTAGTTAAATAATGATTCCATCTTTCCATCACAATTACACAGGCTTTGGACTGACAGTTTCGAATGATTTGGTTAATTACGGATACGAAAGTATTTTTAAATTGAGCAACTTTTCACCCCACTGCGATCTATCAGTACTTACGGCAATACCTAAAAGCGCCCGCGTCTTTTCACACGCGCCGGTGCCGCCGTCTGCCGCTTTCGCGATATCACCACCTACTCTCTACTAAGTCGTGTTTACATTTTTATTAGGTACGTATAAAAAAATATTAAAAAAGATTTGAATCATAATATTTACAGTGCCTACTTAAAATCGTATTATGAAGGTACATACCTGAGGTATTTACACTAAATACTTCTTCTTCGTCCCCTTTTTAAAAGATTTTCAAAATGTCCACCGCCTTGCTCGATACACATTATTGCACGTTTTCTTAAGTTAATTTTCAGTTTGTAAAGCACCTCAGTTTCACTTTTCACTTTAACAAACGCGAGTTCAATTTTATGTTTGAGGTCATCGACACTTGTTGCTTCGTTTACATACGCGAGCGATTTTATTCGACCCCACAAAAAAATGTCTAACGGTGTTAGATCAGCCGATCTGGGAGGCCCTGCACAGGTCCTCCACGACCTATCCAACGAGGGCCATATTCCGAATCAAGATGCCGTCGAACGTACCATGTGAAATGCACGGGAGCTCCGTCGTGTTGGTAAAACACGTCTCGTAACAACGAGAGAGGGACGTCCGCCAATAACTGGGGCAATACCTCTTGCAAGAACTGTAGGTAGGTATCTCCAGTCAATCTCGGTAAAAAAACAGGGCCGAGTACGCGTGTACCTAGAACGCCCGCCCACACGTTCACGGAAAATCTGTGCTGGAATGAGTCCATACGGCATGCATGTGGGTTGTCGTGCCTCCACAAATGCATGTTGTGCTGGTTGTAAATACCAACTCGTGTGAAGGTGCTCTCGTCCGTCCAGATGATGTTTTGTTGCCAGTTTTCCAACAACCATCTACAAAATTGTAGTCGTGGCAAATAGTCAGTCGGCATCAGCTCCTGACAACGTCGTAGGTGGAAAGGGTGTTCGCCATCAGCACGTAATGTTCTCCACACGTACATGTGGCTACAGTTAAATAACGGCGCTGCTTCCCTCGTGCTGCTCCCTGGATTTTGATCGAAATAATCGAGAATGTTTTCCTGCAAACGACTAGAGCGCACATTCGTCCCTCTATCTATTGCCGTGTTAGGATGAAATGTTCCGGAGTCCCTCAGGCGCTGAGTTGCACCTAGCATTGTCCTGGCGCTCACTCTGGTACTATGTCGTTCATTGAACACTCGACACGCTAACTCCACCACGCAACGAGCCAGTGTCCTCACCATCTCCGTGTACTGGATATTGCTATACCGGAAAGCCATCGCGTGAGTTACGAGATGCAACCCCTCTACATTTACCAACACTCCAGCACAGGAGATGACTCATAAGGAAGTAAAGGGAGATAAAATCATAACACTGTTATCTCCGCCAGAAATAGTTGATGAGCAAACATCATTAGTAGTCCAGTAGGGATACAATATTTTTTCCACAAAACCTTCGATAATTCACAAGTTTTTTTATTTTCGCTGAGTGGATAAGTTTAGTGATTTCAATGCTATGTACAAAAATGCTAACAGTTTAGAGTTATGCAATAGGTATTAAGTAGGTATTTCCTATTATTTCGTGTAATAACAGTATTAGAAAATTTAAATACTATACTGGTTCTTTTTAAGTACTATCTAAAGCATATATTAGTGAAAATGCTAACAGATAGGTACTGTGGAACAATGGAAATCTGAAAGCTAACAGATAGGTACTGTGGAACAATGGAAATCTGAAAATGTTCAATAAAAAATGTAAGTATTTCAAATCATTTATTATATACTTATAGGGATTAGTTATACCTTACAACAAAAGTTCTAACAACTAAGTAATATGGCTGCACAAGTAATTGTATTTTTACTTTGCGATTAGCGAAATATTGAATTTAAATTTATAAATTTGCGCCTACATATTCGTAATAATAAACTCTGCTACCATAAAAAAGTTTCAACAAATGCATATTATGGCTTTTGTTTAAATTGAAAATAACTATTTTCACTAACGAGCCAGCCACGTAGGTACGGCGCGTGCGGTCGCTACTGAGTAGCAACACTCCCCCGCCCGCTTGCCCGCTCCGATCGGGGCTGTATCTAACGCCGCATACTGACCGCTCATGTTTAATTTTCTCCCTGGCGCTTACTAATGCACGTCACAGCGCGTTTGATTATTGTTTTTAATCTTTCTGTGTGTTGAGATGATGTTTACTTCGATGCATAGTAATGTTTATACTGCATTGAGCATGGTTAACTTTTAAAATGAGAGAGCAGTAGATACTAACAACAGAGTGATGGCCGCCATACTAGAAAGTGCAACTGTAAATTAGTCACAAATGCACCCAAAGGAGCTATACTCCATTTACAATAAGATTAGACATTTAAACAAAACTTTTTACAGTCTGTCCAACCGATCTACTTCTATTCCGTAGGCATAAGGATGGCATTAAAAACAAAAACGTGATTATAATACCAACTGTTTACTGCAGCTGCCATTTGTCATGCCACCAACGCAATAGAACTCAAAATCGGTTGAACGGACTGTAAAAAGATTTATTTCAATGTCTAATCTTAGTGTGAATGGGTTCCGTTACCAAAAAAATACCAGTAAAACTACCCAAACATTTCGTTCCGTTACGTTAAATATTTAACGTTAAAAATATCGTTATAGCAACTGATTTACCGGTATTTAAATAGCGTTAGTAATAGCGGTATTTCGCTAAAATGTATCTACTTCTGGTGCGACGCAACGTTGCCAAACCGAAACGTGCGCCGCGCGCTGTGCGTTAGGCCCGGATTCCACTGAAGCGGAGCTAGGCGGAGCGGAGCGGAGACGTGCAGGAATCGACCAATCGCAATGGTTGAAATCCTCATCGCTTCACTCGCCTCGTCTGTGAGTTTGGACGACTCTTGCACGTCTCCGCTCCGCTCAGCTTCAGTGGAGTCCGGGCCTTAGCCGGGGCTAGCTAAAAGGAGCGGCAACAAACATGAAAATAAGACGGCTCGCGCTCGCGCGTTTCATTTTATAATCATACATACTAGCTGATCCGGCGAACTTCGTACCGCTCCGCCAGCCGCTCTGCCTCCGCTTTTTAAATCTCTGATATCTTCTAAGAAATTCATTTTAATGATATGCTGTGAAGGGCAATTTTGATCTACATGAAATGCACAACGTATCTGCTGTATTTAATTGGACGTATAGCTGCTTACACAGCAAACATCTCTTTTTTGTTGGCATGCCATGTCCTTTGTGAATTCGTCCAGGTTGTCACAATGTTTGTATCGCTGATTTGTGCCCCCCATCCGATGTCTGATGCGTCTATAGTCAATAGGTGTGTCACCGAGCTCAAGTGGATCGGCATCGACTTTCCTATAGCTTGACACCACCACTCCATCTCTGATCGAGCTGGTTGAGGGATAGGTATCAGCCGGTACGGATGTTTCACCGACAGCTGTCGACTGTAATATTGCAGAGTGCGACAGTGAAGGCGACCTCTCGGAGTCACGAACGTTGCAAAGTTGAGTCTCCCCATTAGAGTTTGGTACTGTCTGAGGAACGACTTGCTTCTCTGGAGCTGTTGGTGCATTGCGTAGCGATAGGCTCTTCGGCTCCGACAGGGACTTTGCGTTGCGTTTTATGTCCCATGTTATGCCGAGAAACTCGAGGCATTGTGTCGGAGCCAGTACAGACTTTTCGAAGTTGATTGTCCAGCCCAGTTTATGTAGAATCTTTATCGTGAATGCGATGTCGTCTTCCAACTGCGATTTTGACTGGTTTGCTAGAAGGAAATCGTCCAAATATACGACGCACCTGATGTTGTGACTCCTCAGGAATTCTGCCACCCAATTGGTTATCGAAGCAAACGTTCTGGGTGCCGATGAAAGGCCGAACGGCAAACAATTCATTTGAAGTAGCTGATGCTGATGTGCATGTTGATGATAATTTAATCTCAGGAACCTGCGATGCTGCTGTGCGATGGCTACGTGAAAATATGCTTGGCTCAGATCTAGTTTAGCCATCCAATCTAGTTGTTGCAAAAAATTTGGAACACGGAAGTTGAAATGGTTTGGCTACTACGAACTGGTTCAGTTGCTTCAGATTGAAGATAGGACGGAAGATCTGATCTGACTTCGGTACCAGAAAGAACGTGGAAAGGTAACTGGGCGTCCGTTCTGCAGGTTCTAGTATACCTGAATCTAACAAGGTTCGAATCTGTATGGTCATATTGGTAGATATTTTGGTTCTTAACATTTCAGAACCGTGGGACTTGGAAATATTAGCGGCGGTTTCTGTATGAAGGATATGCGTGCACCGTTTAACAGCCGACATATTTTGTCTGGTGCACCTAGATTGCTCAAAACATACTGAAATTGCTTCAGACAACCGCCTTGAAATGTCCGACAGTCATTCGCAACGCTTGTTTTTAGTGAAAGCCTGCGATTTCATTCCCTTAGGTTTGGCTCGATGGTTGCTTGCTCGGTTTTTGTTTTGTTGTGCAGCGTGTGAGCCATGTTTTTGTCTTTTATTGAAGTTATCTCGACGAAAAAATCTATCATCTGCTTGCTTACTAGTCGACGGTTTTTAATTTGGATAAAAATTATCCTTTGAGTAAGTTTGAGGTACTGATTTTGTTGAAACAGTTAGTTTATCCACCCCCCCAATTTTTTTAAGGTAGGTTTGAACTGCCTTGTCATTAAAAAGTGATTCTGTACTAGGAGGAATTTTATGTAATACCTCGCGATGAAAGCCTTCGGATATCTGGCGCAACATAGCCTCTCGACGTATATTTATTAAATCGGCTCTACGACCGCACACTATTTGTAACAAGTCATCTGTAACCTTACTATAAGCGGATTCTTTCGAAAATAATGTCTCAAATTTTTCGAATAACGTGATGGGTGTCAACGTTTCTTTAGACTCGTTTGACCAATCCACCAGTGTAATGTTTTATACAATTCGTCTTTTTGAGAAGTAAAGCATTTGTTAATCCGGCAAAAGATCGTTCTAATAAATATGAGCGTGAATCTTCTTTTAAAATATCCGATTCAAAACGCTTTATTTCGTCGTTAACATTTGACTCGACAAAACCGGGGGTAGCTGAATATTTCTTTTGTGCATCCAAAAACCTAACGGCATACCAGTCATCACACTTAACTCAATTCGTGTTTGATATTCGTTGAGAAAAGTCGCGTCGATCGCGTGCTCTACTAAAAGTGCAAAGTGCAGACGCAGCAAACCTACCGCGCCGCCGCCGCCGGTCGGACCGCGCTCGCCGCGATGACACACACAATTACGTAAGAATTGACCTACATTCTATTTATAACTGTTATTTATTAACTCGCCACTAACATGGCTGGGACCACCAAAATTAAGGTGAAAACCGAAAACGAGCAATTGCTGTACAAATATTACAGCGAAGAAAGAGCAGATAACGAACAACTGCGTAATGTTATCTCTGACATGGAAAAAGAAATAGAAACCCTCCAACAACAAGTGAGGTATCTACTACACAAGACAGAACAAAGTACAGCTTCAACTAGTAAGCCAGCTGAGACAGTAAAAAGTCCAACACAGTGTCCTGAGTACTGTACGGACGAGGAGGAGCTAGCTAGGGAAACACAGTGGATCAGGCAAAAGAGCAGGAAAAAACGAAAATTAAACACATCGCCCACTCTCACTGCCAACATTGAACACCTAGAGACTGTTCAAACCCAGAAAGAAAACACCAAAAAGACTCCGCCACCTCCGCCTGTAGTAGTAGATGGCGTCGAGAACTACCAAGCCTTGTTTGACTTATTGTCAAAGTCTGAGTCTGGTGATAAATTCACGACTAAAATGTTGAATGGGAAATGCGTTAAAATAAATGCAGTGAACGAAGACTCTTATAAGTTCATTACACAGTTACTGACTGAAAATAACTTTCTCTGGCACTCTTACGAAAACAAACAGGAAAGACCAATAAGAGTTATGGTGAAAAATCTGCACTTCACATGTAAGCCTGACAGAATTATTGAGGACTTACAAAATAAAGGTTACCAGATTGAAGATGCAGCAAACAAATTGAGATGGAAAAATAAAGAGCCTCTGAATATGTTTATGCTGACATTCAGAAATAATGAAGACATCAATAAAATATATGGCATAAAATCTATATTAGGATGTAAAGTAGAAGTACATCCTCTCCACACTTCCAGGCTAGTACCTCAATGCAAGAGATGCCAAGCGTACGGACATACACACAAATACTGTTCTAAGGAACCTAGATGTGTCAAATGCACCGGCAAACATCTAACTACTGATTGCAAAAAACCGGCAGACGAGAAGCCAAAATGCGTGCATTGTGGGGAACCACATCCTGCTAATTATAGAGGATGTATTGTAGCCCGGGAAATGCAGAATATAAAAAACAAAACAGTTAAGAAGCCGGCCACAAAAAGTCCGCGAGATGTCATTGAAAAAGTGCAAACTAGCACTAAAACACAAAACCATTACGTGACACAAAACCCTCACAAGAAAACATACGCGCATGTAACAGCCAAAACTGTTAACCTTGCGAATATTCGCGAGAATGCTAATGCCAGTGGTATGGAAGAGGGCACGCCGCGATAGCGGCGGTAAGGCCCCTCTTTGAGGAGTGGCTAGAGAGGCGTCACGGCACCCTCACCTACCGCCTGACGCAGGTCCTCACCGGACACGGATGTTTCGGGAGGTTCCTGCACATCATCAGGCGGGAGGAAACGCCCGGGTGTCACCACTGCGAGGATCGCCCAGAGGACACGGTGGTGCACACGGTGGAGGTCAGTCCCGCTTGGGCAGAGCACCGCCGTGTCCTCGTAGAGGCGATCGGCAGCGGCGGCGACCTCTCGCGCCCGGCCCTGGTCCAAGCCATGGTCCGGGGCGAGAGGGAGTGGGAGGCAGTCACCTCCTTCTGCGAAGCAGTCATGCTAGCGAAGGAGGTGGCGGGATGGGCGAGGGAGAGAGCGGAGAGAGCCGCCCGTCCCAGCCGCCGCGGTAGACGCTCCGGGCGTCGGGAGCCGCGTGACGACTCCCGGCCACCGTAGGCGCGGGCCTGCGGACGGCGAGTAATGGGTAGCTCGCCGTCCGATCAGGACCAGGCCCGTGCCGGACGGCGCGTATGTGTTCCACGCGCGCCTCAAAGAGATGTCAGCAGACATGGAGGGGCCCGTTAGGGCCGAAGCCTGCCGGGGCAGCGGGATTGTCCGAAAGGGTTACCGCTGCCCCGGAACATAAAGGGCTAAGGAAGGAACACGGATGGGTTTTAGTCAGTAAGAGTCTGACACTCCCTTCCGCTCCACCCAGAGCGGGAGGGGTCATTTTATGATTTCCCATCCAAAAAAAAAAAAAAAAAAGTGGTATGGAAGGAAAGTTGGACGAAATTATTAAATTGATGTCCTCATTTAACGCTCGTTTAGATAGACTAGAAAATAGCACTACGAATGCTATTTCCAGACAGAAAAAATGAATCCATTAAAAATAATGGCATGGAACTCAAACGGACTACTTAAGCATCAACAAGAATTAGAAGTAGTCCTGATCACAGAAAACATCGATATTTGCCTTATATCCGAAACTCACTTTACTAAGCAATCCTACTGTATAAAGTTCCGAGGTTACAAAGTGTACCATGCACTGCACCCTGACAATACTGCCCGAGGTGGTAGCGCGGTTGTAGTTAAAGAAAATCTTTGTCATCATGAAGAAGTTAAGTACGAATGTCATGAAATTCAAGCTGTGGCGATTTGTATTCAATCTCAACTGTATCCAGTCATCGTAGCGGCCATCTACTCGCCTCCGAGATATAATATAAAAAAAGATCATTATGTTAGGTTCTTACAACAACTGGGACAAAGATTCATCTTAGGTGGCGACTTTAACGCTAAACATACACATTGGGGTTCAAGACTTACCACGACTAAGGGAAAGGAACTTATGAGTGCCATGAAAGAGCTACAATGTGAAGCTATATCTACCGGAAAACCAACTTATTGGCCAAGCGATCCACGCAAAGAGCCAGAATTGACTTTTTTATAACTAAAAATATATCTAGTAATTATTTAGGCATCGATGATTGTTTAGACATGAATTCGGACCATTCACCAATCATTTTAACAGTATGGCATCTGAAGGCCAATTCTCGTAATTAAAAACGTTCAAAATCTAGTCGCAGTCTCATCTCAGCGACAAACAAATGTCAAAAACTTGTCAAAATGTAGGCAAATTAAGAGGTATTTTTGACAGATTGAGACTGAGATCAGACTGTGAACGTTCTTAAAATTACGAGAATTGCCCCTCAGATCCTACGCATAGAAAGCAATCCTACGCTTGTAAATACTTATACAGACTGGGAAAGTTTTAGAATAGACGGATAAGACAATAGAATTAAGAGTTCCATTAAAAACTCCGGAACAGTTGGACTTGGAACTAAGTAAATTTACAAATAGTATACAGCAAACGGCATGGAAAAACACACCGGAAAAAACGCACCGGGTCAAAGCTACCGCCTATCCTACAGGAATTAGGTGTCTTATATCCGAAAAGCGGAAACAAAGAAACATTTGGCATTAGACCAGATGTCCACAAGATAATAGACTGCTGAACTACCTTACCAAGCGTCTTACGAAAGAAATCCAGCAATACAACGACTCCTTAACAAACAGCTACCTTAGCCAATTAACAAGTCATACCAAAACAGGCCACTCCCTATGGAAGGCTACAAAGAACATAAAACGACCGATCATGCAAATCCCTCCTATTAAGGAGGACAGTGGAAAATGGGCAGTGACGGACCAACAGAAGGCCTTAAGGTTCGCTGAGCATTTAGAACAAATATTTCAACCAAATGAAACCCAGGCTCACAATCCGAGGGTAAAAGCGAGTGTACAAAATAGTTTAGATATCAAGTTGGTTACCCCAAAAGAAGTGTCTAGAGAAATTAAATGTAATTTTAATCGGAGAAAATCTCCAGGTTACGGCTTAATCACAGGAGAAATGTTACAAAATCTCTCACGTAAAGCCATAGTCAAGCTTACCACGCTTATTAA
Organism: Gortyna flavago; assembly: GCA_963669345.1. Classification (NCBI taxonomy): domain Eukaryota; kingdom Metazoa; phylum Arthropoda; class Insecta; order Lepidoptera; family Noctuidae; genus Gortyna; species Gortyna flavago. The sequence goes on along the minus strand of OY770150.1, from coordinate 12,155,635 downwards.
TGCTGCATTTCGATTAAAGTACGTTCCTGACATGTGGAAAGTAGCTGAAGTCATTATGATAGTCAAGCCTGGGAAGCCACCTCATGAAACAACATCTTACAGACCAATCTCACTCTTACCTGTGTTGTCAAAAGTATTTGAGAAATTATTTCTAAAGAGATTGAAGCCTCTTATCGAAAGTGAAAATCTAATCCCCGATTACCAGTTCGGATTTAGAGAACAACACTCCACGCTCGACCAAGTACACAGAATTACTAATATTATTGAAAGAACACTAGAGGAGAAGAAGGTGTGCTCTGCGGTCTTCCTTGATGTTGCACAGGCTTTTGATAATGTATGGCATGATGACCTCATATATAAATTGAGAACTATGCTGCCTCAACAATTTTCAGACATCATAGAGTCGTACATATCGAACAGATTGTTTAGGATCAGGCAAATAAACGCCTATTCAGACCTTAGGCAGATAAAAGCTGGAGTACCACAAGGGAGTGTACTGGGTCCGGTCCTGTACCTACTATACACCTGCGATATTCCTGAGCTAGAAAACCATTTCATTGCAGCCTTTGCTGACGACACAGCAATCATGGCTGTTGGAAATAATCACGAGGAAGCGGTAGAAAAAGTTCAAGAGTCCATAAATCGTGTCTATGAGTGGACTACAACATGGCGTATCAAGCTTAATGAAAGCAAGTCTATCCACATTGACTTCACTAATAAAAAGCCGAAATACTTTCCGGTATTTATAAATAACCAACAAATACCATGCGCGAATACTGCTAAGTATCTAGGCATGACCCTGGATGCAAAACTGCGCTGGAAAGAGCATGTCAAAAAGAAAAGATCCAAACTAGATATTCGATATAAAAACATGTATTGGCTACTTGGGAGACAGTCGCCATTATCAATATCTAACAAATTGTTGATATATAAACAAGTTTTAAAGCCTGTATGGACCTACGGTATTCAGCTGTGGGGCTGCACCAGCCAAAGCAATCGTCAAACCATACAACGATTTCAAAACAAAGTACTTAGGGATATTGTCAACGCGCCCTGGTACATTAGAAACAGCGACCTCCACCGGGACCTCAAGATGGATGTGGTAAACACAGTAATACAAAAATATGCAGAAGCTCATGAACACAGACTTCATCATCACGTGAATGTCGAGGCGATCCAACTCCTTGACAACACTGATCTAGTGCGAAGACTAAAAAGGGTAAAATCTTTTGAGTTAGTTTAGTGCAGTGTGAGTGAACTTTAATCTACAATGCAAGTGCTGACTATTATACAGAACACGTGAATCTTCTAGTGTCTAAGTGTCTTCCCCTAAACATAGTTAATAAGAAAGACGTTATTGGACGATTTCTTAATATTATAGTCACATATCAGTTTAAGGTATATTTAAATTACTTATTAGCTAATAGGCTAGATTGTAATGTGAATAAAGTACCACCTAATGTGTTAATTTATAAAAAAAAAAAAAATCACACTTAAAACGCTGCAATTCCGAATTTTTTTTAAGAAATGCATCATTCGCCTTAGGGTAAATCGGATCTTTTACCGTTGTACTGACTTCCGACAAAATCTGAAGTTTCTTATTTTCGTAAGTTTAACTCGTTTGTGATAACGGACGTATTATTTTAGCACTCGAATTCGTATTTTCAATTTTTTGATATACCTAAGGTCCGTTAAAAAGGCCACTTGTTGTGATAAGAACTCAAATTGTGCATAACTCACGGTTTGGGAGTCCCTTCTCGCTCTGCGTTTCTCAGAGCTAGGTCCACTATTCGTAGAAGAATAATTACCACTATCTTTTGTACTTGGTGTCGAAGAACGAACTCGTTTACGTGATAATGAGCCACCATTAACACTTTCTGACTCTAAATTATTATTAGAATTTTCCATAATAACAACGGAGAGGTAAAAAATTTCACGAATCTAAAACTGAATAGTTTTACCAAACTTTTAAATGAATTAAACAGGTAGAACTTTTTTCGCGAAGTTTAAATAACGCTAACAAATGAACGGCGCGAAAAACGACGCTATAATGACGGTAAATTGGGCCATCACCCGATGCGCGCTTAAAATACTTAGTACCAACGGTAAGTATAGAGGGCGCCACCAGCGGACAGGCAAGGGAAACGCTGACAACAGGCTGAAAGACAGGTGCTTGACTCAAGATGGATTCCGGATATTGATACAAAACAAATAATAACCCATATTTTTTTTTGTAATATGCTAAAGATAAAAATGGTTACTGTGGGTTATCCTTAGGAGATAAACATTATACCATCGCCGACTTTTTTATCGATCTTTTTAAAATATATAATTCCGTAGTACATTAATTTGATCTATATCTTAAGGTTTAGCCAGCGTTTGCAATGTAAGCGCTGTAAGCGCATAAAAATATGTTTGTTACGACATCACATTACAAATCTTCGAATTTCTCGGCATTTCTCTACTATGTACACACATCAAAAGTGTCTAGGGATCAACATATATTTTTGCAATAACTTTTCTCCTGATTGATATTAATTAAAATTTTCTTTAAGGATTCATCAAATAAAGTGTTTTCGTTTGTCACAGTAACGATAAACCAAGTCACCTTTGCATTAATAAAGAAATTTGCCATTTTCCTAATAAAGGGATTTTTGACATTTGAACCACTAACACAAAAGTTCGAAAAAAAGACTGAAATAACAGTTTTCTTTAAAATTTTATTGGGTAACTTAAACAATTAATAATCCGTGTTTCTACCGCGAACACTAACAACACAAGAACATCGGTTTGGCATACTCAAAATGAGTTCATCCAAATCACGCTGTGGAATGGCCGCCCATGTTCGTTGCAACAACAAAAAAAGGTCTTCTTGCGACTGGATACCCTCCATATTCGGCAGAGCTCTTCTCTGTAGCATATCCCATGCATGCTCAATCGGGTTCAAGTCTGGCGACTGAGCAGGCCAGGGCAGGACATTGATGTTAGCTGCGGCGAGAGTCTGTCTTACAACTCTTGCGGTGTGCGGTCGTGCATTATCATGCATTAACTGAAATAAGGGACCGATTTGCACTTGTAGAGGAACGATGACGTCTGATACAATCGTCTCAGCATAAATTTGAGCGTTGAGGTTGCCTCTGATCCAAATCAACTCAGTTCTTCCGCCGATCCAAATACCCGCCCATACCATGATGGTTCCACCACTATAAGGATGGACTTCCTGGCAGGATTTTAATCGCTGTTGGCGTCCAGGGGTTCTCCAGTGTCGTATACGTCTTGTATCCGGTCTCATACCAAAACGAGACTCATCAGAAAAGCACACGAAACGCCATTGTTCTTCTGCCCAATTTCTGTGTTCAAGAGCCCATTGATATCGAATCCTACGATTGTGCATTGCTATAGGTGGTACCCGTAGCGGTCTTCGGGAATGAAGGTTCACTTCATGCAAGCGGTTTCTGACTGTTTGGTCGCTAATTAAGTTCCCTGAAGAGTGATGAAGCCTCACGGCTAACATCATGGCTGTTATTGTTGGAGCTCTTCGAGTTAAGATTTGAATGTATCGGTCTTGTCTCCGTGTGGTGCAGCGATACCGTCCTCCATGGCGCTCAGCCACGGTACCAGTGCTTCGGTAACGTGTCCAAAGTCGACTGATAACACTCTGACTTGTATTCAGAGCTAAAGCCACAGTACGTTGCCGGGAACCAGCTTCTATCATTCCCACGGCTCTGAGCATTTCTTCCCTGCTTAAATGACGTCGCCGCTCCATAATAACGTTGGTTTTAATCAGTAGTAGGGAAACAGTAGCACTAATAATGTCTTCAATGCGTTGTATGTTTTTATAGGGAAAATATTGACAGCTGATTTTCATCTTTTACTCGAATTTGATTCACAGTTCCTGATTCAAATTATGAAATGCACCAAAAAGGATCCATATAAATTTATAAAATCATAAATTTATTACAAAGCCACATCTCAATCTCAAGAAATCCGCATAAAAATGCTTGATCCCTAGACACTTTTGATGTGTGTATAATATGCATGTACTATACATATAAAACTTCCTCTTTAATCGCTCTGTCTATTGCTGGAAATCCGTTCCGCAGTTTAAAAGATCTAAGCTTACAGACAGCGGGAGCGACTTTGTTTTATACTATGTAAAGACGGCGCACAAACGTCGCGTATGTCGGACATACTTTTTTTTTTTTTTTTTTTTTAAGGATGGGAAATCATCCAATGACCCCTCCCGCTCTGGGTGGAGCGGAAGGGAGTGTCAGACTCTTACTGACTAAAACCCATCCGTGTTCCTTCCTTAGCCCTTTATGTTCCGGGGCAGCGGTAACCCTTTCGGACAATCCCGCTGCCCCGGCATGTCGGACATACTTCCACTGTCTTTATATATCAACTAGTTGCTAGTGTAAAAAATATTATTATTATGAGCCGAAAGAAGTGCAACAAAGTGTACCGATATTTCAAGGTTTTCATAGATAACAATATCATCATCATCATTATTTTCTGGTGTACAATAAAGTTCATCATTATTTTCTGGTGTACAATAAAGTATATTTATATAAATAATAATAAATAAATAAATAAATCTACTTGCATAATGTGCAATAAAACATCAAACTTAGTTTACTTACCTTCCTACTGGAACAGAGTAAGTACCTACCTAGTGATTTGTTAGATGTGACAGTAATGAAATGATTTCGCGCCTCATTCAAAAGGTACGTTTGCAGTGACTGTGGTTCGGAGTGTTACCGCGCCGTGGCCCGTGCTGCACGAATTGCCGCGTACCTACACCGCGCCCCAATATTCAAATTGTATTTTATTTATTAAACAAAAGGCATAGCATGTTATATGTTGAAACTTTTGTATGGTAGCAGAGCCAGCGGCGTTAGGTACATCCCCGACCGGAGCGGGCGGGCGGGCGGGGGAGTGTTGCTACTCAGTAGCGACCGCACGCGCCGTACCTACGCGGCTCGTTAGTGAAAATAGTCATTTGCAATTTAAACAAAAGCCATAATATGCATTTGTTGAAACTTTTGTATGGTAGCAGAGTTTATTATTACGAATATGTAGGTGCAAATTTATAAATTTAAATTCAATATTTCGCTAATCGCAAAGTAAAAATACAATTACTTGTGCAGCCATTTTACTTAGTTGTTAGAACTTTTGTTGTAAGGTATAACTAATCCCTTTAAGTATATATTAAATGATTTGAAAAACTAAATTTTTTTATTGAATGAGTTACGGGACATTTTCAGATTTCCATTGTTCCACAGTACCTATCTGTCAGCATTTTCACTAATATATGCTTTAGATAGTACTTACAATGAACCAGTATAGTATTTAAATTTAAATTTTCTAATATTGTTATTACACGAAATAATAGGAAATACCTACTTAATACCTATTGCATAACTCTAAACTGTTAGCATTTTTGTACATAGCATTGAAATCACTAACCTTATCCACTCAGTGAAAAAAAAAACTTGTGAATTATCGAAGGGCATAGACTTCTGGCTACTGGACTAATCATATAGAAACTTGGTTTTTGTGCATAACGGGTGCAACTTTTTTGAGCGTCGTTGACTTTTGACAGATTCATATAAAGACATGTTGTTTTTTACAAAGATACAGGCTTCATAAACAGTCAGACAGACAGTGATGGTACAGTCAATATTTTTAAGTTTTGGAAATCTGGCTTGCATGTATCCGTTCGTTTTATTTTACATATAGCTCGTGTTAGAGGTTGTGAATCTTGAACTTGTCAGCCGCGTGCCGAATGTCGTGAGAAGAGATGTATGTAAAATAAACAAGTCGGGATTCAAGATTGTGTAATTGATTTACTCAGCATTATTAACACTTCACATTATACAATTATTCATTATGATGTCATAGGATTAGATTAATATTTGGACAGCACATTATCAACACATACCAGCCTTGCAACGGGAGACAAGAAGGAAGAGACCGAGCAGAGACAAAACATCTAGGAAGGTATACAGACAACACAACTTGTCAATGTAATGCATAGACAAAGAAATCCTCATTTCTAACAGCTCGAATACACTTTTTCTGTGCTATCAATACCTCCTCTGCCTTGGTCGCATTGCCCCAGAATATGAGGCCATAAAGCAAAGCAGAGGCGACATAACCGTGATAAGCTGCTAGGAGCGCTGTCCTATTCACAATCTTGCCTAACATATATAGAGCATAGGAAAACTTACTGAGCTTCGCACATACATTATCAATTTGAGTCCTCCATGACATATCGTTATCAATATGCAGTCCGAGAAATTTTGTGACATTGGTTTCCAGTATTTGGTCACCTTTGTAGTTTACTTGAAATTGTGACAGTGTTTTTTGTCTAATTTTAAAATTCATAATTTTAGTTTTAGTTAGGTTAATTTTAAGGTTATTAGCGTTCAGCCAGTCAACAATCGTAACAAGGCTAGTGTTTATGTCATCTTCTATTTCTTTATTACTACCAGTATTATATATAACCGTGCTGTCGTCGGTAAATAAGGACATTTGGTGCTTCATTACTTGGGGAAAGTCGTTAATATAGCAAATAAACAACAAAGGTCCCACCACAGAACCCTGCGGAACACCGTAACAAAGAACTTTGAAGCTAGACGAGTATACTACTTCAGTTTTGGACTTAATATCCACTTGACTAATCTGAGTAATTTGTTGTCTATCTTCCAAATAAGATTGTATCAGATCTGTTTAGCTTAGTTAATAGTACTTTATGGTCCACACAGTCAAATGCCCTGGTCATATCCATATACATTGCCATTACTGGTTTCTTATTGTCCATGTTGAAATGTATTTTTTCAAGAAAATTATATATGGCCATGTTAATGGTTTTCTCTCAACTGCATTATGATTTGCTTATATAGAACGCCAGATAGTAACATAAACTCATTCTTTGATAAACTCGAATTATTACTACATAAGATTTGTAACAAACCTAATAAAAAAAATATTCTAACAGGAGATCTAAATATAGACACACTCAAAAGCAATAAAATTACATCACGCCTAAAAGACACTAACAAATTTTGGTCTTTCCCTACATATAGACCAACCGAATAGACAAAAAGCCTGCATTGATCACTTCATAAGTAACATTAAAGACGCTAATGGTAAAGTTCACGAATTATTTCTTTCCGACCACAATACAAGTCAAACTTTTAATTTTCCCATTTATAATAAACCAATAAGACTTTAAGAGTTTGGTACAGTGTAGTGTCAGTAGGTATTTGAAAATTATAACTCCGCAGACTGGTAATTGAGACTGATTTATTTTTCGTTGGAAGTCGCGACGCCCCCGCTAGGGGGCATGGCGAGCGGCGCCAGGGCTTTGCCCCCCGGCCGCAGATTGCCATACGGTGGCCCGCTTATACGGGCCCTTCATTGGGTGTGCTCAATGGCATTTGGTATGCTGGGCCCCATTTAAACGCGCCCCATTTGAGTGGATGCGTGTAGTGTTTCTGTAGGCGCGCCGCGACGCTGTTTCACAGCTTCACGACACCTCGGCGGTCTGTCCCCGCCAGGTGAGACCCCTAGTTGCCTAGGGGAGGCCCGGCGGTGGACGACCAGCGACAGAGGTGTCGACTCGACGCTCCTACAGAATATAGGTGATTTGCTCCCGCCCGCCCCGCTTCCAGAGCTAGCCGGTTACGGTCCGGGCTAAGGAGCAGTCGTGTGTGTGTGAGCGGTATTGTACTGTGTGACACCGCTCAGTGTCTACGCGATCGCAGCCCGCACTGCGCGTTCGCGTGTGAGTTTGGGCGTCTGTGTAGTAGTGGATGTCTGTGTTCGCCGCGTAACGTGCCTATATTAACTTAGCACACGCTACGTGACGAATGTATGTAATAAAGGTGGAGTACTGTTGTTTCGAGTGAGCCGCGTGTAACCTGGGTGTGGCTCACTCGAGGCGTAAATTTTTGTAAAAACCCTACTTATATATACATTGCCAATAGTACATTTAGGTTTAGCATGTTACTGCTTACATTTATTTGACCAATCGCGACGCGCCGTTGAAGCGACACGCGCGCGGTGCGCGGGGGCTGCGTTGCACACGACACTATTCGCCGCGAAGGCATAAATAGGAGTCGCGCGCCGAGTGCGATCCTTTTCCCCAGAAGCCGTCGTCGAGTGCAGGTCGCCTGTCGCTGCGCAAGACGCGTGTGTCGTCCGCGTCCTGAGTCCATCTGCGAGGTCCCGAAGCGTGCAGTGAAGATACGGACTGTGCTGGTGCTTCTGCTTGCTCTGCATGCGCTTACAAACCGCTTCTTTCGAAGCGAACGCATGCGGCACGGCGTTGTGATGACGCTCGTGTCGCATCGTTGTTTCTATCCTGTTTCTTTATCAGGTGCTTTTACGTACTCGTCTTTTTCAAGACGGTTGCTTCATTGTTTCTTGCGGACTTGTCAAAAACGTCGTAAGCGGTGGTATGTCTTTCTCAAGACGATTGCTTTACTGTTTCTTGCAGAATGTCAAAACGTGGTAAGGTAACTGGTTCGGTGGTATGTGGTAACTGGTTCGGTGGTAACGTATGGTAACTGTTTTCCTGGTGGTGACTGTGTGACAGGTACTGTGTCACTACAAGACCAAAAAGTTGGTATATTTACAAAAGAGACTACAGTAAAGACAACCTAGACAAATTTATAAATTGTTTGTCAGCACTAAGTTGGTCAGAAGTATATGATCAAGAACATTTAAATTCAGCTTTTGATATATTTCATGATACGTTTTGTTTATTTTACAACCTTTGCTTTCCAATCAACAAAGTAAGAATTAATTCAAACTGTAAATCACCAAGATGGATAACAACAGGAATCAGAAAGTCTAGTAAACTAAAACGGAAACTAAGATATCGTCAATACATGTCCAAATCTGAAGACGATACATCAAATTATACAAAATACAGTAATATCTTCAAAAAATGCGTTAGCCGATCAAAACACCTCATGAACTCTAAAATAATGTCATCGGCAAAAAATAAAGGCAAAGCTCCATGGTAGATTATCAAAAACAAAACTGATTACGAAAACACAAAAAAAAATATTGATACTATTAAAATCGACAATGATAACATAAACAAACCTAAATAAATTGCTGAAACTTTCAACGATTTTTTTATAAATATTGCTAAAGGATTCCATAACTAAAATAAAGCTTCAGACAAACAACATTTCGATTTACCGAACATGACGCAAACCATGTTTTTACATCCATGTGATGAAGATGAAGTAAAAAATATCATCATGTCCCTCAACAACTCAAAATCGGTTGGATTTGACGGTATTGCAACGCACATTCTCAAATCTTGTGCCACCATTATATCACCAATCATTGAACACTTAATAAATCTCTCATTCTGGCAAGGTATTTTTCCAGATAAACTAAAACAATCCATTGTTAAACCATTATTTAAAACAGGTAACATAGAAGAGTTATCTAATTACCGACCTATAACGCTTATATCGAACTTCTCAAAAATCTTTGAGAAAACCATGCATCGTAGACTCACAAATTATTTAGAAAAATTTCAGATCATAAAAGAGGAACAAAACGGATTTCCGCCCATTGTCTAACCCTTTGTACAGTTTCTATATTTAGGTCTGTAATTTATATGGTGTGCATAATAAAGAGTTTTCTATCTTCTATCTATCTATCTATCTTTCAAAGGGGAAAATCAACTACTTTAGCAGCATTTAAACTGTTAAAAAATGTAATTGATAATCTAGATAGACGCATTCCAGTATCTGTCATCTTCTTTGACATGAGCAAAGCCTTCGACTTTGTTAACCACGACTTACTAATATAAAAATGCAATAACTACGGACTTAGAGGAATCGTTATTGATTGGATTACTAGTTCTTTAATTAACCGGCAACAAAAAGTAGAAATAAGCACAATAAATGAAAGTCCACATCACACAGTTCTGAATATAGCCAAACCAAATCAGGAGTACCCCATTACTTTTCCTCATTTACATCAACGATTTACCTTCAGCTTTACAACAACAATGCATACTTTTTGCTGACGACATATCGGTAATTGTAAAAAATGATAGTAACTAAGTCAGAAACAAATCACGAAAAAATCCTTAATGAAACAGTAAACCAAGTTTTTAAATGGCTCGAAAACAATTATCTCTATGCAAATTTAAATAAAACCAAATACATAAACTTCAAAAACTACAATTCTAAACAAAAATCATTTAAAGTTAATAGTCAAGGACAACAAATTAACGAAGTTCGTGAATACAAATTTCTTGGACTTATTCTAGAGCAGCATTGTAACTGGAAACTACATATAGAGCATATATGCAAGAAACTAAATCAATTTGTATTTGCTCTTAAACGTTTAAGATGGACCGCGAGTGAAGCTGTTGCACTTACTGCTTACCATGGGTACGTTTCCTCTTTACTCAGATATGGGCTGCTAATCTGGGGAAACTCGACGAATATTAATGGTGCCTTCCTTGTACAGAAAAAATGCCTAAGAGCAATCTGTGGTATCAGTCCTTTAACATCCTGCAGACTTTACTATAAAAAAATTAAAATTATAACCATAACAGAGCTTTTCATAATGCAAGCTGGTATATTTGTTAAGGAGCACTCTACACTTTTTATAACATGCGACATAAATGATAAATGTTTTTTATTTTGTAAGTAGGTTTGCACAAACACTTTTACACGTCAATCATATTTTTTATAAAACTAGATGAGGTCGGCGTTTCCTATCTGACTACTCTGAGAAGAAAGGCCGAAACAAACTCAGAGGTCACAGTCTCTTTTAAAGTCCAGACATAATCTTGGTCAGGTTATATGAAGACCATGTAGATCGATGTCTGAGATGGTCTTTTGAGGAAAGAACCACACAGATTGAGAGGACCTGTCCAGTCAGTGCACGCATTTGTCAGAAATCGTGCAGCTCAACTCAAAACTTAAGGAGCTCAACGATTCGACGAACAATACCAAAGAAAGGACATTTGGGTAGGCCACATAAATTACTCAAACTGCCAGACCTAGAAAAAAACTAACAGAACAAAGAGAATAATAAAAAATAAACAAAAAAATAATAATAAAATGACCCACATTGTCTTCACATGCACAATAATTAAAATAATATAATACTTTACAAAGTAAGTAAATGTCAATGTTTATATAAAATTCATTAATTAATGTCAATGTGTATATAGAAAAAAATAATAAAAACATTCAGAATGTAAAAATTGGAAGCAACTCAATCCCAAGCCTTTTTGTCCTCAATATAATCCTTAACAGTATAAAAGGCTTTCTGGCACAACTTACGTTTAATGAATGATTTGAATTTATTAAGGCTTAGATCTTGAACGTGGCTTGGTAGTTTATTATAAAAGCGTATACATTGGCATCTGAACGAGCCACCTATTTTCTTGAGCCTTGTTGTAGGTACAACAAATTTGTGTTTGTTCCTCGTATTTATATTATGGATATCACTGTATTTTTTAAACAATTTTATATTTTTATGGGCATATAAAAGATTTCATCATGGCATGGCATATAAAAGGGTCAGCCGCATATGTTGAATGTTGTACATCAAAATATGCAGGGTCTGTCTGGCAAAGAGCTAGAATTAAGTTTATTTATGGAAAACTATGATGTTCAGGTATTATGTTTGACTGAACACTGGTTGAAAGAACATGAAGTAGTGTTTATCAATGATGATAACTTTACCGTACAGAGTGCATTTGTGAGAAAAAGTGCTATTCGCGGTAGCTCTTTAGTTCTTGTTTCAAACAAGTTGAAATGTAAACAACGTTTAGATGTAGTTAATCTTTCAATCGAGCGCACTATAGAGTTGTCTTGCGTTGAACTTGAGCGATATGTTATAATCTGCGTTTATCGACCCCCCTCTGGGGATTTTATTAGTTTTGAATCGGTAATGGAGGATTCTCTCAATAAGTTAAAATGAAGTAATAAAAGTATTATTTTATGTGGAGATTTCAATATTAATATTTTAGATGTTACTCCATTAAGTATTAGACTTCTCAATCTGTTTAGGTCTTATAATTTAATTAATTTGTTTTTTGAACCTACTAGGATCACGGCATCTTCTTCAACTTGTCTTGATAATATATTTAGCGATTGTGATGCCAAAAATAATTTAGTGTTAACTGACTTAACGTCCGACCACTGTGGTTTATTAGCTAGCTTCGCCATGCCATTAAATAAAAAGTCGCAAAAACTTGAATGCAGGCCTTATACGGCTCGAGGTGGCTCTGCACAAGTCCGAAGCCATGACATTTCATGGGCTTCGGAACGGGCCACCATCGGGATCCCAACTAACGGTAGGAGGGGTTCACATCGGCGTCGAGACGACGATGAAGTACCTGGGTCTCGTCCTCGACAGCCGGTGGAACTTCGTGGAGCATTTCCGACGTTTGGCCCCCAAACTGGAACGGGCTGGGGCCGCTTTCAAGCGGCTCCTGCCCAACCTGAGGGGGCCAAACGCCTCCTGCCGGAGGCTTTACGCGGGGGTCGTGCGGTCCATGGCCGTATATGGCGCCCCGGTGTGGGCGCGTTCACTGCGGCTTCGAGCCGCCCACTACCTGAACGCGCCCCAAAAGGTGGTCGCCATACGGCTGATACGGGGGTACCGCACGATCTCGCGCGAGGCGGCAAGCCTCCTTGCCGGACTGCCGCCATGGGATCTGGAGGCGATGGTCCTCGCGCGCCTCTTTGAGTGGCGCGCGGAGGCACTACGCCGGGGGGAAAACCCGCTTCCGCGGCAAATTGCTGCGGAGCGGACAGACCTCCAGCGCGATCTCATGGCGGCATGGAAAGCGCGACTGTCGCAACCCAGCGCAGGGTACGCCGCGATAGCGGCGGTAAGGCCCCTCTTTGAGGAGTGGCTAGAGAGGCGTCACGGCGCCCTCACCTACCGCCTGACGCAGGTCCTCACCGGACACGGATGTTTCGGGAGGTTCCTGCACATCATCAGGCGGGAGGAAACGCCCGGGTGTCACCACTGCGAGGATCGCCCTGAGGACACGGTGGAGCATACGGTGGAGGTCTGCCCGGCTTGGGCAGAGCACCGCCGTGTCCTCGTAGAGGCGATCGGCAGCGGCGGCGACCTCTCGCGCCCGGCCCTGGTCCAAGCCATGGTCCGGGGCGAGAGGGAGTGGGAGGCAGTCACCTCCTTCTGCGAAGCAGTCATGCTAGCGAAGGAGGTGGCGGGATGGGCGAGGGAGAGAGCTGAGAGAGCCGCCCGTCCCAGCCGCCGCGGTAGACGCTCCGGGCGTCGGGAGCCGCGTGACGACTCCCGGCCACCGTAGGCGCGGGCCTGCGGACGGCGAGTAATGGGTAGCTCGCCGTCCGATCAGGACCAGGCCCGTGCCGGACGGCGCGTATGTGTTCCACGCGCGCCTCAAAGAGATGTCAGCAGACATGGAGGGGCCCGTTAGGGCCGAAGCCTGCCGGGGCAGCGGGATTGTCCGAAAGGGTTACCGCTGCCCCGGAACATAAAGGGCTAAGGAAGGAACACGGATGGGTTTTAGTCAGTAAGAGTCTGACACTCCCTTCCGCTCCACCCAGAGCGGGAGGGGTCATTGGATGATTTCCCATCCTTAAAAAAAAAAAAAAAAAAAGGCCTTATACGGCTAGTCGTTGCAAAATGTTTAAAAATAAGCTCATAGAATACACCATCTATAGTAGAACACGAGAATCCTAATGTTTATGGTGCCCTTTTTGATGTTGTGCAAAAAGAGGTCCAATCTACTTTCAAGACCAAAACCATTAACATTAATGGATCCTCCGTTGGCTTTAACCAATGCGCTACACCAGGTATTTATAAAAGTAGAGCGAGATTATACGAGTTATATGGTTTGAAAAAATATAGGTTTGATACTCCTTTCCTAGAGTATGTAAAAAATTATTCTAAATTATTCAAAAAGATTAGTGCTTTTGCTAAATCAAAATTTTTAAGTGATACAATTAAAAATTCTAATAATAAAGTAAAAACCACTTGGAAAATTATTAAAAATGAAACTGTTAAATCGGTTAAACAAGATAAACAACTTGAGATTATGGTCGACAACAAATTAGTTAATAAAGCAGCTGATGTAGCTGAGGAATTTAATGAGTTTTTTGCCAATCCTACTAATATTATAAACGCGAAAGTTTGTAAGGATGTTTGTTACTCTTTCACGCAAAAACTACTGAACGGATTTCGATGAAACTTCACAGTAATATAGCTTATACATCAGAATAACACATAGGCTACAATTTATAAAGATTTTGTGTATTTTTTTTTTGCCCATACGATAAGTATCAAGTAAGTCGGAAAAATTCCTGCCCTCTGACAGCTATCTTGGCGTGCGCTGCCTAAACCGTTACAGCTACACGAAGATAATGTATCGTGGGACTGTTTGTCTTAAATAGTTCTAAATAAAAGTCCGCGACAGCATATATCTACCTTTTATGTGGAAGCCATTATATCCAAAATAGTGATCCATAAATACATTTAAATCGGATACTTTTTTTACAATGCACGTTTTAGAGTACTTAGTTAATTCTTATGAAAATTAATACATTTATCGCTTTCGGTATTTAATGTAGATAAACTTTGTCTTTTACACCAAGCAATTTGGACAAATTCTTTAAAAGTTATCACGATAAGATTGACCTGAGGTAGAGCGCCATAGGAATAGGCGGCGCGGCGGCGCACAGAGCGGGGAAGGGGGGGGGGGGGGAAGGATATCGCTAATTCATCGCTTTACCCGTATGCCCGTATATGTTCGAAAAATTTGTCTGCTCAACAACGTAAATAAATAACGCAATGAATGTTGTTGAACTGCCAAAATGAAATGAATGAGTAGGCATAATTATAATTTTTAGGTAGTATATTTTAAGAAGAGCCCGAGGGGCCCGTAGCTAAATAATAAAAGCCGCACAGGTCGATCGGTCAGGTTAAGCTACGCTTGCCGCGGTTGGTCTGTGGATGGATGACCATCTTTACATACCAAGACCCCTCCGTGCCTCGGAAAGCACGTTAAGTGTAAGCCGACCCCAACATACTTGGGAAAAGGCTATGCAGATATTTTAAAAAGAAATATCAAATCAAATCACATTTCATTACTTACTTAGATTATTACAATTGTTTTTTTTTTTTATTTAATTTAAGATTAACGTATAGGTTTAGGTTGTGTTGTAAGTAGGAAGAACATAGATTCGTTTTCCTCATAATTAGCTATTGGAATTGTTTTAGTTAGTTTGAAAATTACTACGGATTTTGTGATTTTTTAAATAGTACTTACAATAATGACTCGAAAGCGTAAGTCTAATATTTCATACAGCTCGAGCTATAAAAAAAGCTAGACTTAACGAGACGTCTCAACAAACTGAGCTGCGAAGGTTTGAGCAGGCGGTGCGTCAGGCGCACACAGAGCTACTGAGACAGACACCAGAACAGTTCCAAGATCGTCGTCAACAACATGCTGAGTATCTGGCATTTCAACGAGCTGCTGAAACTTCAGAACAGTGTCAACCTAGACGTCAACGGCATGCTGAGTATCTGGTGTCTCAACGGGCTGCAGAAACACCAGAACAGTCCCAAGATCGGCATCAATAGCATGCTGAGCATCTGGTGTCTCAACAGGCTGCATAAACACCGGATCAGTCCCAAGATCGGCATCAATAGCATGCTGAGTATCTGATGTCTCAAAGGGCAGCGGAGTCACCGGAATAGTTCCAAGATCAGCGTCAACAGCGTGCTTAGTATCTGATGTCTCAACGGGCTGCAGAAACACCGGAACAGCCCCAAGATCGGCGTCAACAGCATGCTGAGTATAGTGGTGTCTCAAAGGGCAGCGGAGTCACCGGAATAGTCCCAAGATCAGCGTCAACAGCATGCTTAGTATCTTTGGCAAGGAGATAGATAGCATCCTAGGGAAGGACATGGGCTACTTCACCGGTACTGTCCCGTGGATAATTTCCGATATCCACGCGGGCGAAGCCGCGGGCAGAAGCTAGTATACCTATAACTACGACTTGCTCCTTAAATTCGTCCCCGTCTAAAGCTGAAAACCTTTTGCATAGTAGTGTACCTAAATGTAGTCGCTTATTTAGCTTCGAACATGTAACCCCGCGTGATGTAGTTAATGTCTTTAACACTCTTAAGTCTTAAAACACCGGTGATTACTGGGGCATCTCCATTAAACTTTTAAGTAATATAATAGACATCGTAGCTCCCTATCTAGCTGTTACTTTTAATAAATGTGTGGATTTAGGAACTTTTCCTGATCTCATGAAGAGTTGTACAGTCATACCATTATTTAAATCAGGTAATAAAAATTACGTTGGCAATTTCAGGCCTATTTCTATCTTACCTGCATTTAGTAAAATATTTGAAAAATTAATACTCAAGCAGTTGCTAAGACATTTTAATTTAAATAGCCTCCTTCATAATGAACAATATGGCTTTACAAAAGGTCCTTCGACTACAGATGCGGGTGTTGCTTTGTTAAAACACATATTTAATGCATGGGAGAACTCGCAAAATGCTATTGGAGTTTTCTGTGATCTCTCCAAAGCCTTTGATTGCGTGCACCATGACACGCTTTTACGTAAACTACGTCATTACGGTGTCCAAAACGAGGCTCTCAACGTAATAAACATATATATTCTTATTTACATAATAGGTTCCAATGTGCAGATGTTAATGGTGTGAAATCATCCGGGCTACCAGTTCTGTTAGGTGTTCCGCAAGGCTCAATACTGGGTCCATTCTTGTTCTTAGTATATATCAATGACTTACCATTCCATTTAAAGGGCATCTGTGACGTTGTACTGTTTGCAGATGATACCTCTCTTATTTTTAAAGTAGACAGGAATAGACAAGATTTTGACGACGTAAACAGTGCACTCTTAATAGTTACGGATTGGTTTACGTCAAATAACCTAGTTCTCAATGCCAAGAAAACTAAATGTGTAAAGTTCGCCTTACCAAATGTTAGAAATCTAGGACCCAATGTGGGCTCGGCAGTATTTCTGGGAATAACAGTTGATGCCAAACTTCAGTGGGGACCACATATATCCAGCCTAGCAGGAAGGCTAAGTTCGGCTGCCTACGCCGTCAGGAAAGTAAGACAATACACTGACGTTGATACAGCTCGTTTAGTCTATTTTAGTTATTTTCACAGCGTTATGTCCTATGGTATTCTGCTGTGGGGCAAAGCCGCTGATATACAAAATATATTTGTCTAGCTAGGTGCCAGAGTTTCTCTAAGAGATTTTTTTAAAGATATTGGTATTCTCACGGTTGCATCACAGTTTATCTTTGAAAACATTTTATATATTAGGCAAAATATACACTTGTACACTAAAAACAGTGATATTCACAATGTTAACACTAGAAATAAGGACAAACTACGAACTCCCTTTCACCGGCTTCATAAGGTTCATAACTCATTTGTTGGGCTTGGTATAACTTTTTATAACAAGCTACCTTCCTCTTTGCTAGATTTGCCTTATAATACGTTTAAAGCTCAAGTAAAATCCAACCTTTGTTCAAAGGCTTACTATTCCATCAACGACTACTTAAACGATAAGAATAGTTGGTCGGCCTGATTAACTCAAGACAATGTTTATGTTCTTTCTCCAGAATTAGCTTACTGACAGGTTATATGAGTTCATGTAATTGTTTTTTTGTTTTTTTATTTTTTTTATTTGACTGTATAAGTAAATAATAATAATAATAATAATATTTCAGACCTTAAGTCCATAAAACAATACACATTACAATTTTATACACAAAAACATACATATATATAATAAACATATACACTAAAAACAACTTATTTTAAATAATGGAATGACGCACGATGAGTGGTCATCCAGTGCCACATCATTGGACTATCTATCCTGTCGGCTATGGCCACCAAGCTGTTGGAGCTGTCGCGTACTCGCCGCATCAGGGATGCTATCCGTGTCCGCATCAGTGCGTAAAAATCTGGCACGCCATTCTCCGCGAACATCGCCGATGCACTGCAAAAGCGCGGCAGTCCCAACATAACTCTGAAGGCGTTATTATATTGGACTCGCAGAGCATTGTACGAGCTTTTTGTATAGCTGACCCATAGGGCACACGTGTACATAGATTGGCAATACGCTCTAAAGAGCGTAATTTTCACCTCCCTAGTACAACGTGCAAACCTACGAGCCAGCATGTTACATCGAACTGCCAATGCTCTGCGTTTCCTCTCCATGTCCACATCATCGGACAGGCTATCGGTGGAAGACTAGGAAGTGGTGAAGGGCGGGCGTTTTGGGGGACTGTCTTATGTAATTTTGACGTTCGAAAAGTGCTGATTCTCAGCCTATTTTGAATAAATGACTTTTGATTTTGATTTTCATAAATATACTGAGAGGGCACAGTCATCACATTAATCTCTTTAAATTTTTCTCTGAGAGAGTGTCTCGGACTTAGTTTATAAATTGATCGAACAGCTCGCTTCTGCAAAACAAACATAGTCTGAATATCGGCGGCATTTCCCCACAATAAAATACCCCATAATAAAATACACTATGAAAATAGCTAAAGTACACTAAACGGGCAGTCTCTATATCAGTTAAATTACGAATTTTTCTAACAGCGTATGCTGCGGAACTTAGTTTTTTTGACAATTTATCTATATGTGGTCCCCACTGAAGCTTAGCATCTAAAGTTATGCCCAAGAATACTGTGCTGTCTTCAGGATTCAATTCCTCGCCCTTTATCAACACATTAGTTTTCACCTGCCTAACGTGAGGTAGCGTAAACTTAATGCATTTGGTTTTTTTCTCGTTTAGAAGCAAATTATTAACATTGAACCAGTGGACTACTTTCGAGATCGCGCTATTTACATCGTCATTAACCAACTGCTGACGTTTAAGTTTAAACAAAAGTGAAGTGTCATCTGCAAACAACACTATATCATGATTATCCTTTATGAGGTACGGCAAGTCATTAATATAAATAAGAAACAAGAAAGGGCCAAGAATCGAGCCCTGTGGGACTCCCATTGTTACTATAGATCCGGATGATCTTTTTCCGTTAACGTCAACGCTTTGAATCCTTTTACTCAAGTATGAAGTAAGAAGATCCAGAGCAGAATTCCGAATCCCGTAGTGGCGGAGTTTCCTGATTAACGTTTCGTGAAGAACGCAATCGAATGCCTTGGACAAATCACAAAAGATGCCCAAGGCATAGCATTTATTTTCCCATGCATTATAAATATGTCCTAAAAGTTCAACACGATGCACAAGCACGTCTTACTGCAAGAACGCTTAGCTGTTAAGAGTTTATTTCATAAGTACCTACGCTTAGTACAATAGTTTTGTTTTTTTCTTCTTCTTCCTGTTGTCTTTGCACGGAATACATCTCTTAAATTATCGGAAGCCTTTTATTACAATAATTCTGGATATAAAACCCCAACATGGTCCTAACGAGCGGATATTAATGAATATTTAAAAATAATCAGTGAAAATAAGAAAACTACGGATTTATACTGGAATTATAATATTGAAGATTATTGAAGTAGCCCGGTACACGGAGTCCAAAGGTCAAAGCCAACGTCGACGTGGAAATCTTGCTAATTGGAGATATTGGATAGCTGGATGTGTATAAATATACAGTGTTCAGTGGATAATATTATTGATAATACCCAGTACTCTAAATTAGGTTTGTATTAAGGTAATATTTCGCGTAAATTTCCGAAAATTGTTAAGGTTAGTACTACCTACTTTATTTTACTTTGATTGTTAAACCAGATAATTAATTTATTTGCAGTTAACTGATTACATTATTTAAACTAA
Source organism: Gortyna flavago (assembly GCA_963669345.1). Lineage (NCBI taxonomy): Eukaryota > Metazoa > Arthropoda > Insecta > Lepidoptera > Noctuidae > Gortyna > Gortyna flavago. The sequence continues at coordinate 12,135,779 of OY770150.1, read as the reverse complement.
GCTGAAACTAGGTGTATTGTTTATAAAGTGATTATATCATTACATCATTAAACATTAGTGTAGTTTTAGCTAAGTTATTATTAGTGTAAGGTGGTATAAAAACAATCTGTTAGGTAGATTACTATAATAAATAATTGTACTTTAACTTGTTGTATTTCAGCTGCAAGACATATTGTTATTGTGAGGCATTTGTACGTTATTTAAGTGTAACTTTTGTATATTTCAGTGTAATACCGGTGTCTCAAAATGACTGACAAAGAGTTAATTAAAAGAAGGGCAAGTTGTAAGGGACGTTTGACAGCTTTTTCTAATTATGTCAATGATGTGGAAGATTCGTTGAATCCATCACAGGTGTGCGAATTGCAACTACGTTTGGGTAAGATGGAAAATTTATTTGTACAATTTGACGAGGTTCAATTAAAATTGGAGTGTTTAGTCGATGACGTCGACAGTCAGCTACAGGAACGAAACGAGTTTGAGTCTATATATTACAAGATCTTTTCAAAGGCTCAAGAGTTACTTACACGTAATTTAAAACCAACTAAGGATGATGATTCTTTGGAAAATGATAACTGTTCATCACGAACGCGTAATCAAAATATAGACCAAACTTACCGAAAGAACCTTTAATCTATCATGCAATAGAAAATATTCCATGGTACAAGATTGGCATTGACATATGTACAGTGGATGACAAGGATTTTCTTGTAATAATGGATTATTACTCTAAGTTTATTGAAGTCTGTAAAATAGATAATTTGTCAAGTGAATGCACAATAGTGAAGTGTAAATCTATCTTTGCCAGACATGGCATACCAGCTGTAGTTGTAACCGATTGTGGTACACAATTTACATCTGAAAAATTTCAAAGTTTTGCCAACACTTACAAATTTTGTCATGTAAAAAGTAGTCCCAAACACTCACAGTCCAATGGCCAGAGTGAGAGTGGTGTTAAAATATTTAAAAATATAATAAAAAAATGTAAGGAGGATGGATCAGATCCATACCTCGGCCTGCTTAATTACCGCAATACACCTAAACCATATTTGCCATCACCCGCACAACTACTATATTCTAGAAATTTAAATACTTTGTTACCAGTTTCAAAAAATATGTTAAAGCCCCAAATAGCATCTTATGGGAGAAAACATTATGCATACAAAAGAGATGTAAAGCAATATTATGATAAATCTACAAAACGACTTCCAGATTTGAAAGTTGGTCAAGAAGTTTATTTTAAAAAATCTCTTGATTCTAATTGGCAACGGGGAACGATTTTAAAAATATGTGATGAGCCTCGTTCTTATTTGGTAGGGGATGAAGAGGGCAAAGTATACAGAAGAAATAGGAAATATATCATGATGGCTATTGGATCTAATGAACATAATTGTGATGATGATTATTACCCATGTGATCAGGCTCCTGAAACTATAAATAATCAAGAACAAAATGTTGTTAATGATATCCCCATTTCAAACATGGGTTCGGATGTCTGTAATGAGAGTCAGGAACAAAATAATATTGTAAATGAGGTTCCCATTTCTAATAATGAAAATCTGTCTTGTATGCCACAGTCTAATAGTAATTTACCAGAAGAATCAGAAAATAACCGTAGATCTGAGCATGTCACGAGAAGTGGATGAAGGGTTAAAACACCCATTAAGTTTAAGGACTATAATTGTCAGTAAGATGTTGATTAATGAAATTAATTAATTAAGTATTGTGAAAACGGGGGATGTTTAGGAATGGCTTAATCTATAGTTTAGTTTTATTATCTATATTTGTAATCTATGGAAACATAGATATAAGAGAAGCAGATTTGTCTGTGGGGACGCGCATAATACAGCACGACATGATAGTGAACTGAATTACTTATTTGCAATAAAACAAGTTATGATTAAAACAAAAGTGTATAATTATCAAGCATGCCTAATACAAGTGAAATACACACAAAGGAAATAAACACCTACCATACAACTGCCAAAGTTCTGTGGTTCCTATGAAAAATGGTTGGAGTTCCACGACACGTTCTCTAGTTTGATACATTTTAATGATGAAATAGATGACGTCAACAAATTCCATTACCTTAGGGCGTCTCTTGAGGGTTCAGCTGCTGTGGTGATTCAATCTATAGAGTTTTCTGCGAGTAATTACTCTGTCGCATGGAAAATATTGTGTGAACGTTTCGACAATAAGCGGATTTTAATACAAAATCATGTAATGGCATTGTTTAATCTCGAAACTATTAAGAAGGAGTCATCTGTCACTTTAAAACGTATAATTGATTCTGTAAACAAGAATTTGCGTTCATTGGAATCATTAGGAGAACCAACAGATCATTGGGACACGCTCTTAATTCATATAGTTGCAAATAAGTTAGATTCTAAAACTTTTCGCGAATGGGAAGAATTTAAAGGTGGTTTAGATAAAGAAAAGTCCATCACATTAGACATGCTTCTTGGTTTTTGCGAAATCGGTCAGACTTATTAGAAACAATTGAAATGTCGCAAAATAACTCAAATAATAATTCTTCTAATTCTAACAATAAACATAAAAGCATGGTGTCTGTGACCAGCACATCTACTAGTCGGCCTAATTCTGGTTCTAATTCATTAAAGTTGTGCCCGAAATGTCAAGGTGAACATAGCCTCAGTAACTGTCCACAATTTTTAGGACTTAGTAATGAACAGAGGTTAGAGTTACTACCACAGTATAAAATATGTTTTAATTGTTTCCGCACAGGGCATTATGCCAATCATTGTAAATCAAGTGGGTGCAAAGTGTGTAAGCGCAAGCACAACACACTTGTTCATGTTACAGATGTCAAAGCTAAGTCGATAATTAAACCATCTACTACCATTGGTGACCGTGATGATAGCGGTGAAGCTACTGAACCATTGGCTAACAAGAACGTAACATTATCGGCACAAGTCACGACGAATGTACAAAGTAAAGGAGAAGTTCTTTTAGCCACTTCATTGTTAAAAGTTTATGATGGCAATAACCGCGAACATCTCGGTCGTGCCATTCTTGACAGTGGCAGTACGTCATGCCTTATAACAGAAAAATTCTGCAATTTATTAAATTTACCGACTATCAAAGTTAGCGAGTCACTGATGGGTATAAATAATTCTAAGTCACCAATAGGTAAAATGTGTTGCGTTCCAATAAAATCATTAAATGAAAACTTTTCTAAAAATATTTGCTGTTTTATCTTACCTTCTATTACTGATGAAGTGCCTTGTCGTCAATTGGATCTTAATGAATTCAATATTCCAAGTAATTTATATCTAGCTGATCCTTATTTTTATGCACCATCTCCTGTGGACTTAATTATAGGTGCAGATGTTTTCTGGGATCTCTTGGGTACAGAAAAGATAGACCTCGGTGTTGGCAAACCGGTGCTATATGAAACTAGACTTGGTTGGATAGCTTCAGGCCCTATACTACATAGTGGCCAAGTTCCGTGTTCGCTTCCTCTACTTTGTAATTTGACAAATGTTAATAATCCCGAAACTAATGTTTTAGTGGAAAGCTCTAGTACTGATGACATTCAAAACCTTTTAATGCGTTTTTGGCAACTTGAGGAAGTTAGCCATCAGTCGTCAGTATTCTCTCAAGAGGAGAAAATGTGTGAAGAGCATTTCATTCAAAACACAACGCGACTCGAGGACGGCCGTTTCTGTGTGAGAATACCTTTAAAACAATCACATAATAACTTAGGTGACTCTGTTCAAAGAGCTAAGCACTGTCTGCTTTCATTAGAGCGCAGGTTTAAGGGTCAGCCATCATTTAAAGTACGTTATTGTGACTTCATGAAAGAATATGTTGAGTTAAAACATATGTCTAAATGTGTACCTGATCCACAGAAGGTTGTATATTTTATACCTCACCATGGCGTCGTGCGTGAAAGTAGTTTAACTACAAAACTCAGAGTGGTGTTCAACGCTAGTAGTCCCACCACCTCAGGAGTATCATTTAATCATTTACAAATGACCGGACCTACTGTACAAGATGACTTGGTGTCAATTCTTCTTCGGTTTAGGAAATATAAATATGTTCTCTCTGCAGATGTGGAGAAGATGTACCGCCAGGTAATAGTACACCCAGATGATAGACATCTACAGCAGATCCTATGGCGGGATGATCCCTCAAAGCCTATGGTAGCCTACCAGTTAAATACGGTTACGTACGGTACCGCTAGCGCACCGTATCTTGCCACAAGGTGTCTTAGACAGGTGGGGCTCGATTGCACCGACAAAAAAATTGCTGTAATCATTAAACATGATTTTTATGTCGATGACTTGCTTTCGGGAGGGGATACAATTAAAGAGGTCCTTGAAATACGTCATAAGGTAACCGCAGAGCTGGCTTTAGCTGGAATGCCGCTACGTAAATGGAAATCAAATAATTCTCAAGTGGTGTCTGATCATACAGATCATTCTTCATTAAGCTTGAACATTGGTTCAATAGAACCCTGCAAAACTTTAGGTCTGAGCTGGCACACTGAGCCCGACGTGTTATGTTATTCAATTAATCCTAATATTACAAATGCAATGACAAAACGCGGGATACTTTCTACAATTGCTCAGATTTTTGATCCGCTAGGTTTATTAGCTCCTTACATTATTGTTATGAAAACCATCATGCAAAAACTTTGGGTATATAAATTGGGATGGGACGATCAGTTGCCATCTGATATATCAAAAATTTGGTCCAATGTTATGCGTGACTTACCAATGATAAATACATTGAGTATTCCACGGATTGTACTCTGTGATTCATATAAAGATATAGACCTGCACATATTTAGTGATGCATCGCAAATTGCATACGGTGCCTGTCTATATGTTCGAAGTACAAGTCATGATACTAATGTCCTAGTACGTTTGCTTACAGCCAAAAGCCGAGTAGCCCCAATTAAACCAACTACGATACCAAGGCTTGAGCTTTGCGCGGTGTTGGTCGGTGTTCGTCTTTACGAAAAGGTGATTCACGCTCTTAGACCTCAAGTCAGAAGCGTCACCTTTTGGACAGACTCGACGGTGGTATTGGGCTGGCTTAAGATGCTGCCCAATAAATTACAGCCGTTTGTGCGCAATCGTATCGCAGAAATATTGGACAAGACAACTGCATGCTCCTGGAGGTGCGTCCCTACAAATTCAAACCCAGCTGACCATATATCACACGGAACAGATGTAAGTCTTTTGCAATCTTTAGATTTGTGGTGGTCAGGCCCTGAATTCTTGAGATACGACATCTCGAAATGGCCTAGTAATCCTACAGTCACAAAAGGAAACCTTCCTGAAATTCGGTCCGAAGTTTCTTTACTTGTCACAACCCCAAGTCCACAACCAGTTATAGAATTTAATAGGTTTTCGAATTTCACTACTCTTAAACGGTCGGTGGCATATGTTTTGAGATTTATAATTAATTATACAAAAAAAGGATCACCTAAAGATCAATTTCTCAGCACTGACGAATTAAAACAGTCATTAAATGTTATTATAAGGCTCTCGCAAAAGGACTCATTTCCAGAATACACACTTTTATTAAACAAAAAGGATTTACCAAAAAAGAGCCCATTGATTAAGTTCAAGGTTTTTCTAGACGAACATAAATTAATGCGTGTAGGAGGTCGACTCGAAAATTCACAATTTTGTTACGACAAAAAACATCCTTTATTAATACAGTCCACTCATAGTGTCACAAAATTACTGTTTGAATTTATGCACAAAAAACTTATGCACGCTGGGCCGCAACTACTACTAGCGTCAATTAGAGAAAATTATTGGCCGATTGGTGGTAGACGTTTAGCTAAATCAATTTACATTAAATGTATTTTATGTTGTCGTATGAAAGGACAGGTAGTCTCTCCTCTCATGGGTAATTTACCACAGCAGCGTTTGATTCCCGGGGGTTACCCTTTTGAAACAGTAGGTGTGGATTATGCTGGACCGATTATGTCAGCCACTAGACAAGGACGTGGTTGTCGTCTTACTAAAGTATACGTTGTTCTTTTTGTATGTTTCACGACTAAGGCGGTACACATCGAATTGGCAGGTGATTTAACAAGTAACAATTTTTTATCAGTTCTCCGTAGATTCATTTCGCGAAGAGGAAAACCTAAACACATCTACTCCGATAATGGGACCTCGTTTGTTGGAGCATATCACGAACTTGGCCAGTTCCTAAAGAGTAATTGCAATTCTTTATCCAGTGATCTAGCAAATGAAGAAATTAACTTTCATTTTATACCTCCTTATGCTCCTCACTTTGGAGGTCTTTGGGAGGCCGGTATTAAATCTACTAAGTATCATTTAAAGAGAGTACTGGGAAATTGTAATCTTACAATTGAGGAGCTGAACACTGTGTTAGTTCAAATAGAAGCTTTACTCAATTCTCGCCCACTCACACCACTCTCATCGGATCCCAACGATTTGTCGCCGCTAACGCCAGGACACTTCCTCATAGGACGGCCACTGACAGCACTACCTGCACCTAACCTCGAAGACCGATCCTTGACTTATTTGACCAGATACCAGAGGATAGAGCAACTCCGTCAACATTTCTGGTCCCCAAAGAATACGTCTCAAAGCTACAGCAGCGAGTGAAATGGCGATCATGCACTAAGCCATTAGAACAGGACACTCTTGTGCTCATTAAGGATGAGAAACTTCCTCCTTTGAAGTGGCGATTAGGCCGAGTCACGGCAGTTTTCCCTGGACAGGACGGCATCAGTCGCGTCGCTGACATCAAGACGTCATGTGGAGTGGTTCGGCGAACTTTCAGCAAGATATGCCCGTTACCTTTATCTCATACAGAGGATTCTGGTTGAGAGACAATCTCTCAACGCCCGGGGGGATGTTCAAAATACTTACGTTTATCTGCAACGCCTACTCAATTTTAGTTGGCAATGATGCACAAGCACGTCTTACTGCAAGAACGCTTAGCTGTTAAGAGTTTATTTCATAAGTACCTACGCTTAGTACAATAGTTTTGTTTTTTTCTTCTTCTTCCTGTTGTCTTTGCACGGAATACATCTCTTAAATTATCGGAAGCCTTTTATTACAATAATTCTGGATATAAAACCCCAACAGTAGGTAGATACATACATTCAAAATATACCCGTCGAGACCCAACACGGCTAAGAATTCCTTCACATCAAAGCACATTATTTCATAAGAATAGCTTTATCACAGCAATTAAAATTTTCAACAATATTCCAAAAAAAATAAGAGAACTCCCTCTAAAACGCTTTAGATCAAAACTACACAAATGGCTTATTGGTAATTGTTTTTATAGTGTAAAAGAATTTTTTGATAAAAAAGTAGCAGATAAATATAAGATATGATGCTGAGATTTTATTATATTATAAGTATACCTTTTATTCTTATATGTTCAAATAATGAGAAACCCTAATAACAATTTTACTAAAAAATGTTTTAATTTTCACAAATTAACATGTTAAATTTGTTACATTTAACATGTTTTAATATTTGTATGCCAGTCCATGGCGAAACATGTAAGATCATAACTTTATTTAGAAGACCTTAATGTACAGAGGCCAGCACATCAACCTACCCCAATCAGTCAAATATTCCCAATTGAATAAGAACCTTATTCTTTTTGTAGTAAAGTTGAAATTCTATCAAAGAAATTTGACAGATTGGGGTAGGTTGATGAGCTGGTCTCTGTACAGACGCCAGCACATCAACCTACTACAATCTGTCAAATTTCTTTGATAGATTTTCAACTTTATCGGTAAAGTATAAGGTTCAAAGTTGATTGGCAAAATTTGACAGTTTCGGGTAGGTTGATGTGCTGGCGTCTGTACAGAGGCCAGCACAGTAAAAATTAATAAACAAGTTAGGTATTACTAATAACAAAACCATGGTCAACAAGACGACCAGTCACCACAAGCAGCACCCGTTCACGAGCATAACGCAAAGATCAGCCATTACCCCACTCGCCATATTTGAGGGAAGGAGGCAACCCGACCCCCGACGCTACCGCAAGCAGTGACATCTAAGGGAGCATGACGAACTTGCTGCCGGTTACTCAGGCAAGAATAAAATGATCAATCATAGAGGTCGCTAGCTAATCACTTATTGCAATCAACTCATTACAAAACATTGAAATGAATTGATTATGTCAATATTAAATTAAAATAAAATTAAACTGAATTTGGGTCACCGATAGCCTGTCCGATGATGTGGACATGGAGAGGGAACGCAGAGCATTGGCAGTTCGATGTAACATGCTGGCTCGTAGGTTTGCACGTTGTACTAGGGAGGTGAAAATTACGCTCTTTAGAGCGTATTGCCAATCTATGTACACGTGTGCCCTATGGGTCAGCTATACAAAAAGCTCGTACAATGCTCTGCGAGTCCAATATAATAACGCCTTCAGAGTTAAGTTGGGACTGCCGCGCTTTTGCAGTGCATCGGCGATGTTCGCGGAGAATGGCGTGCCAGATTTTTACGCACTGATGCGGACACGGATAGCATCCCTGATGCGGCGAGTACGCGACAGCTCCAACAGCTTGGTGGCCATAGCCGACAGGATAGACAGTCCAATGATGTGGCACTGGATGACCACTCATCGTGCGTCATTCCATTATTTAAAATAAGTTGTTTTTAGTGTATATGTTTATTATATACTAGCGGTCGCCCGCGGCTCCGCCCGCGTGGATGTCGGTTACCGCTGCAAAAAGTCTACCCAGGAAAGACACGGTCAGCAAAATGATTCCCAGGTCAATTCCCAGATTCGGAGGTTCTCAGATTTTGTTGTGCAAGGCGTTGTGAACGTTCAGGTGAAAATTCTCCCATACGACGTATTCTTGCTGCCCGTGCTTGAGAACTATGTTTAGAAAGTTGAGACTTGGCTCTCTTAGGCATTTTCAAATGTTTAAGAAAATGTTAATAGCGTGTAATATTCTAGCTCTGAAAAGAACTGTTGTTTAGCCCTGAAAAGAACTGTTGGTTAGCCCTGAAAAGAACTGTTGGTTAGCCCTGAAAAGAACTGTTGTTTAGCTCTGAGAAGAAATTTTGCGTAGGTGTAGTTTTAAGAACGAAATCTAAAAAAAAAACATAAAATTATTAGACTTCGCGCACGACCGCTGCGTAGGGAGCCGACCTCGCGTCTGAGCCGCGCGGGTACCTTAAAGCCTTATTACACTACACGATATTCAGGGACCATTTTCCTAAATCAGGATGGTGAAATAAGAGGAAGGGAGGAAGAGCCCATATGAAAAAAATATCGGGCCCTAAATATCGTGTAGTGTAATTAGGGGTTTTACTCATAGATCTAAATTCCCCTCCCGCACGCGCACCAACGGGCCGTGCAGCAGAAATCGTAATATTTAAATTTCGCCATAACTTCAAAACCAAACGTCCAATTTTAATCATTCAAAGACCAAATATTATCTACATAAACTGTACTTAGTGATGAAATAATTTATTTTGATAAGGATTAATAGCATGAGTAAAATAAACGCGTCTAAATGTAGTACAAAAAAAATTCAAGATTTTTAAATTAAGAAATAGTTGTTGTGCCTCACTCGACATAGATAGGTATAGTGTGTCGCTGACTTTTTTGTAGATATTTATAAGATCTACAATTAATTAGAACATTTTATGGTTCTATCTTTTATAGTTTAGGCAGCGTACGCAAAATAAGTAACTTTTCTGGTTGATTTTTTACACCTTGTGTCCGAAAAACCCGAATATCTTACGGAACCCTATTTTTCCAAAATAAAATATAGCCTATGTTACTCGTGGATAATGTAGCTTTCGAATGGTGAAAGAATTTTTTAAATCGGTCCAGTAGTTTTTGAGCCTATTCATTACAAACAAACAAACTTTTCCTCTTTATAATATTAGTGTAGATTATGTTTGGAGATGAATTAAAATCCTCTTCGATAGTATTAAAGCGTATAATCAATAATAATTACATGCCTGATTAAAAGTTAAACGTATGACGTGTGTGCTGTTTGTTGAGCGATTATTACAATGACCGAGGCGCCGCGCGTGGAGGAATACGGAACTACACTCGTGACGTCCAGTGGTAGTGGGTTCACATATGTTGACGATGCGTTGACATGCCGCCCGCCTTGGAGTAACAACCTCCAACGAAGAAGAATGTAGAAGTTAAGAGAAGTTAAGGTTCTTCCTCCTTCAGCAGCGGACATAATCTTGGGTATGATCTTCGTATCACTCCGCTAGCTGTTTTAATGTCAGCTACACGTGCTAGTCCATCCTTCCCAGGTGAAGTGCTTATGACTCGTCCAAGACGCCATTTTAAAGGTGGCAGGTTGTCTTCTTTAATGAGCACCAAGGTATTGGGTGCTATTGTGTCGGTGTTGGACTGCCATTTGCTTCTTGTCTGCAGCTCCGAAACGTACTCCTGCGACCAGCGTTTCCAGAAATTCTGCCTCATCTGTTCGATGCGCTCGTAGCGGACCAAGCGTGATATGTTTGCAGCTGTGAGGTCTTCGTAGGTAGGTGCAACGAGCGGCCGGCCAATCAGGAAATGGGCTGGTGTAAGAGGGAGTAGGTCGTTTGGGTCTGGAGACATGGGATACATAGGTCTGGAGTTTAGGAGACCTTCTATTTGTGTTAACAGGGTGGAGAATTCCTCATACGTGAGGTTTACGTTTCCTACACGCCGGAGATGATATTTAAAGGATTTGACCCCTGCCTCCCACAAACCCCCAAAATGTGGTGAGTACGGAGGAATAAAGCTAAATTTAATATTTTCGCCTGCAGCGAAGTTTAAAATATCGGTTTCACTAGCATTCAAAAAGTTTGAGAATTCCTTTAGTGCGCCTACGAACGTTTTCCCGTTGTCGGAAAATATTTGTGCGGGTTTTCCACGACGAGATATAAACCTTCTCAAGGCTAATAAGTATGCTTCAGAACTTAAACTTGTGACTAATTCCAAGTGTATCGCACGAGTAGTAAAGCATATAAATAGGCAAACATAACATTTTTCAAGTTTTGAACCCCTTCCTTTGCGATTCAGTATGAACATAGGTCCCGCATAATCTACACCGCAGCGCAAGAAAGGATACCCCGGCTCCAACCTTTCAGGCGGCAAGTTACCCATTTTTACTCTCAGTGCCTTCCCTTTCTGGCGAGTACAGGTAATGCACTTATGTACTGTCTGCTTGGCTAAATCACGACCCTTGAGTGGCCACCAACTTTCTCTGATAGTAGCCAAGAGCAATTGTGGACCAGCATGGAGTAAACGTTTATGTTCGAATTGGAAAAGAAGTCGCGTGAAAGTATGTTTCGAACATAATAATACTGGATGTTTTTTGCCATAGGAAAAGGTGTGTGAATTTACTAGTCTGCCTCCTACTCTTATAACGCGATCAGAATCTAGGAACACATCAAGACTAGATATGTTTCTCATAGACTTAACAGGTAAGTTTTTTATTAATGCCGTGTAAATGTCTGGAAATGAGATTTGTTGAGCCAAGTGTACCAAAACCAAAGTTGATTTATTCAACTCATCAGACGTAATTGGACCAGTGCTACGTTCTGTTTTGACTTTAATTCGTGCATTATGAATGAATCGTAACACATAAGCGGTTGCACGCCTCATACGATTATAATTAGAAAATCGTTCAAAGGTTAAAATACTAGTAAAAGTTGATTGTGTAAATAAAGAATTAACATTTGATTTCATTTCTGGTAAATCGTGCGATTTAATTATTTCATCGTGATTATCTTGTTTAAAAATTGTGTTAATTTCGGTTAAAAATGCTGGCCCGTGCCACCAAGTATCTGAAATTTGAAGCGCGTCGAGCGTGAGCCCGCGAGATAAAAGATCAGCCGGGTTATTTTTACCAGCAACATGTAACCACGGCAACTCACCAGTCAATTCATTGATTTGCACTACTCTGTTCTGGACAAATGATTTTAACAAGTTAGGTGAAATTTTAATCCAATTTATGACAATCGTGGAGTCAGACCAAAAGTATATGTTATCGAAAGGTAATCTCCATGACTGAATTATTTTTCGATATAACTTGGCACCAACTAAAGCTCCGCACAGCTCAAGTCGCGGTATTGTAACTGGTTTAATTGGTGCGACTTTAGTCTTGGCACAAAGCAGCCTAACAGTGACCGGTGAGTTGGCGTTGTATGTTCTTATGTATGCGCATGCACCATATGCATCCTGCGATGCATCCGTGAAAATATGCAAATCTGTGTATTTTGCATTTACTTGTCTGACATGACGAGGAATTTTTATGTTTTGTAAATGTTGAAGCGTGTCAATAAAATTCTTCCACATAAACAAAATATTGTTAGGTACTGGATCGTCCCAACTTAACTTACAAAGCCATAATTTTTGTAAAAGTATTTTTGCTATTATAATTGAGGGTGATAACAAGCCTAATGGGTCATACACCTGTGACACAACAGACAAGATAACCCGCTTAGTCACATGAGTGAAGTCGTGATCAATCTTCGTAGTAAAATATAATAAATCTAAATCATTCAACCAACCAAGACCGAGAGTTTTAGTTAAACAATTTTCGCCTAAAGCCAATGCCTTTGGTTGATCTGTTGTAGAAGTCTCCGAATTAAACAACCATTTACGTAAATGGAAGCAACCAGATTTTAAAACATCATTTACTTTAGTACAAATATCTAATAAACATTGTTTATCATCATGACCAGTAATTAAGTCGTCTACAAACAGATCTTCGTCTATTACTTGCCTTATGACGTCATCCTTACACTGTGATGCCAGCTGTTTGATGCATCGAATACTTAGATAAGGAGCGGACGCGGTACCATACGTTACGGTATTAAGCTGGTACACACCGAGTTCGTCCGATTTATTTTCACGCCAAAGAATTAACTGAAGATTTCTTTGATCTGGGTGAATATTAATTTGTCGATACATTTTTTCGACGTCAGCGCATGCAACAAATACAAATTGTCGAAAGCGTAATAAAATTGAAAAAACGTCATTATGTAAACTAGGGCCAATATGCTGAATATCATTAAGCGATTTGCCCGATGTTGATTTTGCACTTCCATCAAAAACCACCCTTAGTTTGGTAGTGCTACTATGAACTCTTAAAACACCGTGATGCGGTAGAAAATAATTTGGTGATGGATAGTGATTGACTCGACTCATGTGTCCTAAACTCAAATACTCATTCATAAAATCGCAATATAATTTTTTATATTCAGGTGTACATTTATTTAATTTACGTTCAAGTGCGTGAAAGCGATTTAGCGCGAGTGTATATGTATCTCCTAGTGTGTCACTGGACTCGGCTAATGGAATGCGCACAAAAAACCGACCCGTGTTATTGCGGTACGTAGTTTGCACAAACAAGTTTTCACAAAAAGATTCGTCATTGGTTAATTTATTTTGCGGAACTATTTCTTCTAACTCCCAGAATTTCCTAAGTTGAGCGTCTAATGATTGTGAGTAATTGCATTGAACTCGATTGTAGCGTGAAGTTTTATTATTCAACAATGAGCCAGATATTACCCATCCCAACTTAGTATTCTGAAGATATGGACCACTACTTAGTCGAATTAGTCCGTCATTTAAAAGTTCCCAGAACTTATCTGCCCCAATTAATAATTCGATTCCTGATGGCGAATAAAATTTGGGATCTGCTAACTGTATATGATCAGGGATATTTATGTGTGATGTTATACCTAAAGATGGCAACTGAGCTGTTATTTGATTTAAAACTAAGCAGTTAAAGTGTGTACTATATTGTGTAGTTTTAGACCTCAAATTAACTTTGCATGATTGTGTGGAATTAGTCACCGAGTTACCTACTCCGGAGACTTGCACAGTGGACTGTATTAAATTAAGATTAAGTCGTTTGCATAAAGATTCTGCAATAAAGCAATGTTGACTACCGTTATCTAATAAAGCGCGGATAGTGTGATAATTATTGCTTTTATCTGCAACCTCAACTAAAGCTGTAGACAGCAGTACAGTCTCTAATAATGAATGAGTAGTACTTTGAAGTGTTGTGTGAGATGCAGAGTGTAATGTGGTAGTATTTGAAGACGTACCACTAGTTGTTTCATGCGACGATGCCTGTGAATTAAGCGCAACAGCTGACGACGTGGACGCACTACTATCATCGTCACATTTATCATGAAGTAAATTGTTGTGTTTCTTGTTGCATTGTTTACAAGGACCGAACCAACACTCATCTACCGAATGATTAGCGCGTAAACAATTACAACATAACTTCTTTTCGTTAATGAATTTAATTTTATCGCTAACAGTTAGTTTTAAGAATGAATCGCAAGAATAAAGCGGATGGTTAGCTTGACACATAGCGCAAATATAACGAGAACGTTTGGAATGTTGTTTACTATGAGATTGTTTATTTTGTGTTGATGTGTAACTATGTGATTTGTTTGGTTGTTGTGATTGTGATGGTTTCTTTGCGTTATTGTCTGTGGAAGATCTACTATGTGCTAAATGAATAGTCTCTAGTACGTCAGCCCTATTTTTAAGAAAAATAATCAAATTATCCAGAGATGTACATGAATTTGACTGATTATGACTGTTTATAATTAAACTTTTATGAGTCTCCCATTCTCTTTCGGTAACCGAATCAAGTTTAGATGTAATTAAGTAAATAATCAATGTGTCCCAAGACTCTGTCGGTTCGCCGAGGTTTTTGAGGGAACGTAGATTTTTGAGAACGGTGTCTATAAGTTTACGAATTTGATTGGATGATTCCTTATTAAGTGACGCAATAGAGAATAAAGCCTTGACATGGTTTTGCACAAGTAAACGGTTATTATTGAATCTGTTTTCCAGTAACTCCCATGCTATGGTGTAATTCTCAGAGGAGAATTCTAATGACTTAATAACCGATAATGCACTGCCAGTAAGAGAAGAACGTAAGTAATGGAACTTTTGCACATTATCTATGTCTATAGAGTTATGGACGAGAGATAGGTAAGTATCGCGGTACTCCAACCAATGATCATAAGAGCCATCAAAGGAAGGAAGTGAAATTGTAGGTAATTGAACTTTACTAAAAACTTTAGAACAATTTTGAGCATTATCTACGTTAATAATACACTTAGCTTTAGTCACATAAGTATAATATTTGTTTTCAAAAGATTCCCTCTCAGATAATTCCTTTTCCTCTTGACTATCAGGTATGCTTAAGTCTATTTCATCCTGAATGTCTGTAAACTGCTGTAACAATAAGTCTGCCTTTTGTAAACGCGTTTGTAATTCTGTTTTTATGCTTTCAGTAATAGGCATTATTTCTACAGAGTCCACATACTTCATAAATAGTCGCAATTTACCGCGAACAACACCTCTTTTCTTATTTAAATCACGAAATATATCCTCCCCACTGCTACGACTTTCTTTTGATGGAGTTTTAGTCATTTTGGAGTTTGTGGAAGACAGTGGAAAATAGTTATTGTAAAGATTACCAAAAGATTTTTATTTTATATTTTATGTTGAGGGTAGCGACAAAACGAAAATCTTTACGCGTTTGTAACCATTTAACGGGAATAAAACACTAGGATTTCACACAATATCAACACAAATGAAGCACTGAATAAGAAAAAGGGATAAGGATAAAAAAATGATGATTGACCTGACCGTTTTATGCTGGTACCGTGGATGACTTCGCTGGTGGTCTCGTGCGTCCGATTTATGCTGGTCGCGACGATTTCTTCTGCTGCATCCGGATTCGAAGGTCCATTTTATGTTTGGAGATGAATTAAAATCCTCTTCGATAGTATTAAAGCGTATAATCAATAATAATTACATGCCTGATTAAAAGTTAAACGTATGACGTGTGTGCTGTTTGTTGAGCGATTATTACAATGACCGAGGCGCCGCGCGTGGAGGAATACGGAACTACACTCGTGACGTCCAGTGGTAGTGGGTTCACATATGTTGACGATGCGTTGACAGATTATAATATTAGTGTAGATATGTATGTTTTTGTGTATAAAATTGTAATGTGTATTGTTTTATGGACAATGAAGGTATTATTATTATTATTATTTTTTTTATCTCGGGACCATTGAGTCCCGGTCCTTTGGAAGGCGTACGAGGGGCCGAAGCCAACTCGCAGAGGCCCTTTAGGAAATTTTAATGAAATGTGACACCAACCGACGACTATCCCTGTGTGCACTATGCAAGTGCACCCAAGGACAACCCCCGGTTGGTGTAGGACTATTGCAGCATATGGAAAAATAAAAAGTTGGACTATGGGTTTGGGTGGCTTAAGTGGACTGGTTGCCAAGAACTATGGAAGAACTATGACACCTGCCTGATCAATGTTTAATATTTACACGGATAAAATAGCAGGGGGTGACTTGCACACTCAATAATGGGCCCCCGGAAACGGTCGCTAGCACATAGTGACGTAGCGACAAGGGGGCAACATGTCCTGAGGTGCTTATGAGAAGTGGAGAGGTATTCCACGGCTATCAGGACAATCCCGGAAGTACGGTCAAGATCCCTACCAGCATCTTACTGGAATACTTCCTTCCTCCGAGCACGTTTGCTCTTGCGAATCTCCACTCAAGCCAGCCAATAAAGGCAAGAATGAGGTGGGAGCTCTGTTCCTCGTCATTGTTCACTCCAGCCGGCCAATAAAGGCAAGCCAGAGGTGAGGTACAAGACTTCTCCCGGGAGATAGGGTCCGTGGGGTCGCTACTGCCCAACAGCTCGCCACATGCTGCCCTGCGGATTTATTATTATTATTCTCTTTATTTCAATATATACACATATAAATTATATTTTTAAATATTATGATATATAGATATAAAAACATTTAAAAATATAAAAAATAGTAGCCCACCGGTATCGGGAACAAGGTCCAAGCTACCGGCGGTCAGGGCTCCAGAGAGAGGAACCTCCTAACAATGCGAGCCGTGTCCAGAAGTACCGCTCTCTGAATCAAGCCCTTGATCCAGCTGCCCAACGAGAGCCTCCTTAGGTGTTGGTCGAGGCTCTTGGCTATTAATCCATTGGCTGTTACGACTATCGGCACAATGATTGCTGAGTCTACATCCCACATGTCGACAACCTCGCGAGCCAAGTCAAAATACTTGATTTGTTTATCTTTCTCGGCTTTCACGAGGTTCTCATCATGCGGGACGGTTATGTCAACAATCATTGCGCGCCGCTCTGATCGATCCACCACCACTATATCAGGCTTATTGGCAACAATAGTCCTGTCAGTGATGATGGATCGATCCCAGTACAATGTGATATTACCATTTTCGAGAACTGGGTCGGGCACGTACCTGTAGTACGGCACCTCCGATTCCACAAGGTTGTATTTCAAAGCAACCTGCTGATGGATTATCCTGGCTACAAGGTTGTGTCTATGCAAGTACTCTCCGTTAGCTAGACGAGAACACCCAGAGATGATATGTCTAATTGATTCCCCCGGCCGGTGACATGCCCGACAGATGTCAACCGTGCCGTCTTTAACAATAAATCTCCGGTAATTGTTCGTCATCATAACTTCGTCCATAATTGCACAAACAAAACCTTCGGTTTCTCCAAAGAGGTCACCGAAACGTAGCCAGGCTACGGACGCTAGTAGATCTACATCGGGTCCATGTAGGGCCCGGAAAAAGCGTCCGTGAAGCTCCTTACTCTGCCATACCTCCATGCGATCATTAGTGTCAAGCACTGCTGGTTTGCGCCAGTTCTCTTTAGCCAAGGAGAGCGGGGTGAGGCCATTGTCCACTGCGACTACATCCCGATGCATCCCCACGTCGGTTTCTAGGAAATATTCCCTGAGACTGCATATCTCGCGATTGTGGAGAGTCTTAGCGTTTAAAAAGCCTCGACCTCCACACTTTCGCGGGATATACAGCCTCATTACCGATGACCGTGGGTGATGCATTCGACTTTCAGTCAGCAGTGTACGGACCTTCCTATCCAGGGCGTCGAGTTCGGCCTGAGTCCATTTGAGTATGCCGAAAGAGTACATCAAAACCGGCATGACCCAACCGTTGAAGGCGCGCACCTTGTTTCCGCCTGATAGAAGACTATTAAGTACTTTTTTCAGGCGGCCAAAGAAGCGCTCCTTCAACGATTGCTTCATGTCAGTACCATTGATCCCTAACGCTTCCAACATACCCAAATACTTATAGGTTTCGGATGCGGAGAGGGCTCTAAGGTTTGTGGAATCCGAGAGTTGAGTTCCCACGGATTCCACAATCTCCCCTCGCTTTACATGCATGACCGCACATTTGTCCACACCAAATTCCATCCTAATGGCGTTACTGAAAGTTTGAGTTACTTTCAGTAGCTCCATTAGTTGTAAATTGTTGGGGGCAAAGAGTTTTAGGTCATCCATATAGAGGAGGTGCGATATAACCTGACCACCTCTCCTCAGCCGATAGCCTAGACCTGAAGCCTCCAGCAGTGTGCTTAGAGGATTCAAGGCTAAGCAGAACCAAAGCGGGCTCAAACTGTCGCCCTGGAATATGCCTCGCTCGATCGTTATCGGTTCGCTATTCCTCTGAATATTTCGACATCCTGGATAGCGAAGGACTGTCCTCCATTGCCCCATACACGACATCAGGAAGGTGCGCAGAGTTGTATCTACTTTATACAACTCCAGCACCCTCATGAGCCATGTATGTGGTACCGAGTCATAGGCCTTCTTATAATCTATCCAACATGTCGACAGATCCTTTCGGGAACGACGAACCTGTTGGCTAATGGTCATATCAATGAGGAGTAGCTCCTTAGTACCGCGGGACCCATTCCTACATCCATTCTGAGATGCAGACTCACTGGCAACACTACGCCACAATAACATTGAGCTCCGTAATAACTTTACTTTAAAAATAAATAAACGCAGTGAAACCATTCAGACTAGTAATAATAACAAAGCGTGCATTGTGTAATACCGGTAAAAGTGTTATCCCAGCCTAAAATCATTATCCGACGAAGTTATAAAGTGAAACAGAATCTGGACTCACAACAACAATTCAGTAACAAATAGTGCATTAATTATGTGTTTACTGTGCTAATTAATATAAACATACATGTGAAAACTTTATATAATCATATTCTGTAAGCTAATATCGTGAAAAACTTAAAATAAACAAATAAAACGATCGAAAGTAAAAAATAACAACAACGTTCAAAAATTCAAAATTACATCCACCCACAATAAAAAATAACGAACTCTCTAAAGAAGAATACATATCCTTATTTCGCTGTGAAAATTAACTACTTAAACAGTTCATTAGTATGCGTACCGACTCAGGTGCAACGGGTCTCGAGTTCGTATCCCGCAATCAGTGATCACTTTTTGTGTTTTCGTATTAGTCGTGAACAGTTGTTGAATACAATTTATGAAGACACGACAACATTTGAATAACAGAAAATAAACTCTAAATAAATTAAATAATTTGAGTCTTGTATCATGAACTTTCTGGAAAACATTACGTTCCGTGTTCGAGGCACTCGTCGTACTCGTTCAATGTCAGACTCGCAAAGTAATTTGAGTCAAATTGAAAACGAAACACTGGATGACACTGCTACCAGTCTCCCCGAGAGGTGCAACGACGACACTTACGATCACGAATTAATATCTAAACTAAAAGAACAAGTGGAGAAACTAACTCTTCAATTAAATAGTGCAGAAGAAGAAATTGAGATACTTACATTGGAAAATAGTAACCTTAAACAATCCAATCAGGAGTTGGAAAAGAAAAATGATCTTTTCAAGAAAATCACCATCACTCCTACGAAGAAAACCAGGCAGAAGTCTTCTACTCCAAAAAAAAGGGAAGCATTACTTAGCAAAACTACACAAACGGAGCAAGTAAATACGTCTCACAAAAAGAAAAATAGTAAGGGCACTCAAACAATTGTAATGGATATTATGGGTTCATCTAAGGAAGAATCTGCAGTATCACTAGCAATCCTTCATACAAAAAGCTCTAATGAAGAACTGGAGAAAAAAATTAATAAAATCTGTATTATAAGCGAAAATAAATATAATAAAATACGTACAATTGCAGAAAATAAGTTTGAAAATTGTGAATTATGTCATTACCTAACACCTTACTCGGGAATAAATAATATGTTTCGCGACTTGGAACCAAAGCTAAAGAAATTCACTATGAATGACTTCTGTATTATTTTAATTGGTGAAACAGACTTCAAATCTACTAAGGACTATTCTAGTACAATTCTCCACATAAGAAAAGTACTCGAAAAAATTCAACACACAAATGTTGTTCTCTGCATGCCGACCTACAGTCATTGTAATAGTAATGTTACTTTGTACAACATGAGAGTAGAAAATTTTAATAATCTGCTATACCAAGATATTTTAGCACACGAACATGCTTACTTCATTGACTCGAATAAGAACCTTACGTGGGACTACAAAATGTACAGACAAAATTCAGGATCAGTAAATAATTACGGCATGCAAATAATTTTCCAAGACATCGCCGCACTCATTAACTACGTACGTGAAAATACCTTCGCAAATACAGAAGGCGAGATAATTAACAATATGAATGAACAACAAGAGACAGTGCAGTTTTTTCGATCATAAGTACCTTAACGTGATACATCAAAACATTGCCGGCTTACTGAATAAGAGCAGTGAGCTTACTGTATGTATTCAAGAGATGTCAGAGAAAAATACCGAAATCGACATAATCTGTTTATCTGAACACTTCATGATAGCTGGCCATGAAAAAATACTGTATATTCCTAATTACACTTTGGCTGCATGTTACTCTAGAAAGGACAGTAAGAGAGGTGGTACATGTATCCTTGCAAAGAAGGGTCACCAGTTTAAGGAGCTTCAAGATATAGCAAAACTCTCCATAAATGGAATATTCGAATGTTGCGCTATTGATCTGGCAATGTATAATACGATTATTGTTTGTGTGTATAGAGTACCAAAGTCCAATAACTTACCCGTATTTTTTGAACAATTAGAGAAAGTATTATGTACTATTTGTAACAAAAATTTAAAAAGAAATGTCGTAATTGCAGGTGACTATAATATTGATTGTCTTAAGCGTAATAATAATACTTTGATAGATCTAGAATGTTTGCTCTTAAGTTATAATTTAAAGCTAGAAATAAATCAGCCAACTCGACTTGCGAGCGGCACTTGCATAGACAATTTTGCACATAATGTGGGGAAGAAGTGTAAATCTGATGTGATTGACTTCGGCTTGTCAGACCACACAGCGCAAGTACTAAAATTACCGGTTAGTGAAAAAATTCTAATAAACTATTGGCGAACAAATAGACGAGACTATTCTAAAGAAAATATGCAAAAATTCAAAAATTATATAAAAACTTTATCTTTTTCTGAAATCTATAATACAAATGATCCTAGCACAGCATATAATGCATTTTTGGAAGCTTTCATGATGCTGTATAATTTATGTTTTCCTTTCCAAATCATAACAATAAGAACCAAAGTAAAACCTCAGTGGGTATCACATGGCATAAAAATCTGTAGCAAAAAAAAGAGAGAGCTTATGTGGAACTATAGACTAAATCGTAACGAAGTAAATAAAACTAAATTTAAAAAATACTCTAAATTATATAAAAATATAATTAATTTAACGCAACGAGCACAAAACAATCATAAAATAAAATCATCTACTAACAAATCCAAAGCCACATGGGCGATTATAAATAGGTCTAAACTCAATTTGCCAAAGAGTAGTATCACTTCCATAGAAACAAACCATAAAACTATAACCAGGACTGGAGAGATTGCGAATGCTTTTAACAATTACTTTATAGACAAAATAGAACCAATACCAGACGCTGGTAAGGACGTAACCGTAAATATTTCCAAATCGAATCAATCTATGTTCATGGCACCAAGTACTCCATATGACATACTTCAAATTATAAGATCGCTTAAAAATACTACTAGTGTTGGATACGATGGGATCTCTACTAGAATCCTAAAGTATGTCGCTTATCATATCTGTGACCACTTAAGCCATATCATTAATATGTGTATAACCACCGGAACATACCCGGACAGTCTAAAAACTACGGTCGTTAAACCCATCTTCAAAAAAGACAACAAGCAGAGTATGAGCTGCTACAGACCTATTGCACTTATTCCTATAGTTTCGAAAGTTTTTGAAAAATACATTTATAATCAAATTTATAACTATTTAGAAAAATTCAACATTCTTACAGAAGACCAGAAAGGTTTCCGCAAGAATAAAACAATAAACATGGCCATTTTTGATTTTTTAAATAACGTCATGGGTAATGTGGATAAAAGGACGCCGGTATGTTCCATTTACTGCGATATGACCCAGGCTTTCGATTATGTTAATCATGACATTCTCCTCCGTAAACTGGAAGCATATGGCATTAGAGGCAATGTACTAAATCTCGTAGAATCTTATCTGAAAAAGCGTAAACAATATACAAACATTTCTAAAATAAACATTAATACCAAAAAAGAAGAAACATATGAATCAAAAAAACGTATAGTTAAATATGGAGTTCCGCAAGGGAGCGTATTGGGTCCTTTGTTATTCATAATCTATATAAATGACTTGCCATTAGTAACTAACTATCCAGTATCACTTTTTGCCGATGACAGCACGGTCACTATCAATTCTATTAATAAAGATAGGTATGAAGATGAAATTAATAATACAATCAATTCAATAATTAATTGGTTAGATAACAATAATTTAAAAATCAATCTTGAAAAAACTAAAATTATGTTCTTCAGTCAACGTTTAGAAGCACCAAACATTAATGTTCAACACAAATTAACTGTTATAAAAAATGTAGACACAGCAAAATTTTTAGGTGTAACCATTGACAAACGTTTGAACTGGAAAGCACACACAGAAGAATTAAATAAAAAAGTATGTTCTTCTGCCTATGCCCTCTATAAATTAAAACCTATTATAAGTACCAATGCGCTTATTACTGCCTACCATGGTATTGTCGGCTCCATATTGAGGTTTGGAGTTATATTTTGGGGAAACTCTACTAATAAAGAAATCATTTTTAAGTCACAAAAAAGGTGTATTAGGGCTATGTTTGGTTTGAAAATAACTGATAGTTGCAAACAGTATTTTATTAAATATAACATTTTAAGTCTGCCTTCCTTATTTATTTATGAAATAGCTAATTTTATAAAAACCAATCCTAACCTATTTAAGAAACTATCAGACGTTTCTATTCGTAATCGACGGGATAATAATAAGTTGTGCGTACCAAGATCAACCACGGCATTGATGCATAAAAGTATTTTTTGTTTAGCACCAATAATTTTTAATAAAATCCCAAAACCTATTAGACAAATGCCCACTGCTTTGTTTAAAATACATTTAAAAAAATATCTCATAGCCAAATGCTATTATACCATATCGGAATTTTTAAATGACCGCAATTAATTAGATAGATTCCTATAATTAGGATATTTTCACAATTTGACCCCCAAATCTGTAAAAACAATACTTTATACTCTATTTCTTAATTAACATAAGGATTAGGATATTTAAAATTTTATAGTTTGCTGTGTAGACTCAATTTTTTTATGGTTATTCTAAGCCGAAAATATGTTGTTTTTTGTACGCCATAAATGGCAAAACATGCAGATCTACCTGTTTATTTTAAGACCTTGCACATATTATTTGATGTATACTCATGTTTTACAATAAAATATATTCTATTCTATTCTATTCTATTCTATTCTATTCTATTCTATTCTATTCAGACATGATGGAGTTGGTGTCTATATGTTTGTTAATTTTAGTTCTCAAAATGGATGTAAGAACTTTATAGACCGTCGGTAAACATGTGATCGGCCTATAATTTTTGGGTTCCGCAGTGCTACCTGATTTATGGAGCAGGTGGGTAATTCCTGTCGTTAGGAACTGGGGTAGCGAACCAGACTCTAAAGCAGTCTGGAACTGAGATGCCAAGCGAGCGTGCGACCTTGAGAACCATTTGATCCAAAAGTTATGCAGCCCATCCGGCCCTGGAGCTTTCCAGTTGGGCAACGGACGGACTGCACGAGCTACATCTTGGGGGCAGATAGTGATAGCCCCCATTTCTGGTATTGGATCGCAAGCTCGCTCAATTTCCCGAGCCCAATCACCTTCGGTGTGACTGACAGGCACCGACCAGATGCTGCGCCAGAAGGAACACATGGCATCATCATCCGGCAGGCACGTCTCAGCCACACCTTGGTCCGGTCGTTCCCAACCCCTATAAACCCACCTTTCATCACTCTGGAAGGTGCGATTCTGAGTATATCGCTCTACCCGTCGCTTATACCGACGAATACGGTTCGCCCATGCATACACTTTCTGCTTCAGGAAGTCGATGCGCTCTGTGACACAAGACATATAGTCTTGAGGACTGATATCAGTCCCCGCGAACGCCCGCCTCACAAAGCGCATCACTCTAGGGCGAGTATTGCCCTCCCTGAAGCAGATTAGTTTGCCGATGAGCGTTCTGGCCCCACCAATACGGCGTTCAATTCTGCACTGCCAAGCGGGTACGGCTGGTTTCGGTCGTGTAGTTCTAGAATCATTGGCAAATTTGACGTGAGCTACACGACATGCCGCTACAGCCGCGCAGTACAGAATCGAATGAGTATCGGTGAGGTCTTCGCAGTTATCAAAATATTTTGACAACTGCGAATCCAGGACCGCCACCAGCGCCCTATTTTTGTTATGCATGGGCAAACGAGGTAAGCGTGGTCTAAGTTCGGGCGACATGAAGCGATATTCCTGAATCGCATCCTCCAAAGCACTCCTCAATTCCTCATTGTACTGGGTACTTACGTTTGTAGCCCTATCATTACTCCCTTCGTCTGCATGTCTTGTATTAGACTGCTGTAATATTGCAGCAGTCTGCGACTGGGGGGCGATGACATGACTACTCCGCATTTCACTTCGCAAGCGATCAAGTACAGTGTCATCCAACATATGATTACGTTGGATAACCCGCACCTGATCCGACAGTCGTTGTGCCGAGACGTTGACAGCCGGCTCAAGCACCTGAAAAAGAGAGAGCATCCGAGCACGGTACGCGGTCAGATTGTTTCCCCCCTCTGTAGCTCCATAGTATGAGCGCATGACATTTTCATTGATGGGACGTGTCCATCTCATGCGCTGCACACTTCCGCCGGGAGCTGGGACCCTATCAGAGGCCGGTGGGCCTCGAGGTCCTAAGCCGTCCGGCGGCCGGCGTCCTCCCCGTCGACGAGCAGGTGGTGGCGTCGTGGGCGGAGAGATATCATTTATTATTTACTTATACAGTCAAATAAAAAATAAAAAAAATAAAAAAACAAAAAAACAATTATATGAACTCATATAACCTGTCAGTACCTAAGCTAATTCTGGAGAAAGAACATAAACATTGTCTTGAGTTAATCAGGCCGACCAACTATTCTTATCGTTTAAGTAGTCGTTGATGGAATAGTAAGCCTTTGAAGAAAGGTTGGATTTTACTTGAGCTTTAAACGTATTATAAGGCAAATCTAGCAAAGAGGAAGGTAGCTTGTTATAAAAAGTTATACCAAGCCCAACAAATGAGTTATGAACCTTATGAAGCCGGTGAAAGGGAGTTCGTAGTTTGTCCTTATTTCTAGTGTTAACATTGTGAATATCACTGTTTTTAGTGTACAAGTGTATATTTTGCCTAATATATAAGATGTTGGCAAAGATAAACTGTGATGCAACCGTGAGAATACCAATATCTTTAAAAAAATCTCTTAGAGAAACTCTGGCACCCAGCTAGACAAATATATTTTGTTCAAAGTTGATTGGCAAAATTTGACAGTTTCGGGTAGGTTGATGTGCTGGCGTCTGTACATACATACCATGTTTTAAAGCAAATAAATATATTCTATTCTATAATGTTGCCAGCAAACAAATAAATTAGTTCCATTTCTGGACTATTTTGCCAAGCTGCACCTGTATTCACAAACATACGATTCTCAAACCTGGAAAACCTGGAAATCTGGAATAATTATTTTTCTGAATCTTGTTTTGAGCTATAGAGATAATTGAGAACTACTCGGAAGACAAGGCGGTATGGTCGAAAGACTATAGCCTGCCCTTGGGCGAAACAAAAAATAATAAAAAAAAAAATTGAGGAGTGAAAAATTTGTTTTTTTTTTAAACAGAAAAATGGTTGTATGTATTTTATCGGTATTTAAACAAATTACTATTTCCTCATTTTCATTTTATAAAACGTGGTACCTAATATTGAAAATGCATATTTTCAGAAAAGAGTGTCATTGGAGCAGCGGCAGATGCTCTTTGCATTCATGCAAGGGCATGAGGACCTTGCCCGGAGCCGTGTTTTGACACTTATTGCTTAGATTATTCTTTTTAAAACAATATTTTGTTATTCGATAACACTTCCGACAGCAAATACCTGTCGGAAGAATTGATGTCTTCATACCGTATTATGAACTGTCAAAATTGTACGGTTTCGGATTTGTGAATAGCGATTATAGGATTTCGTCGATAACATTGACATTCGATACGGTACCAAACCGTGTCGTAGCTGTGTGAATAGCTATGCTGGTGTATTTATATTATGGAAATAGCTTCTTATTTTGAAAAGTCCCAAGTTTTTGCGAACATACAAAATACTTTCTAAAATATAGAGAGATGGCAGAGTTAGTATGAGTTAGTATATCAATTTCTTTGAATTTGTTTCTAAGTGTATTTCTAATTTAGTAGTGTTTGCCATAGTAAAAACAGCTTTCCAGATAACACAAATGTGCACAAAGCTTAATAAGATTACTACCAGCAAAAAAAATTTTTCGTTTGTATTTTTGACACATGACGTTTAAACCGTTGTCAATGTCATCATCCTTCATCAGTCAAGTCATTCGGAATCAGTATGTCAGAATTGCAGAATTCACTATTCAGAATGTTGTTGATGTTGAAATCGTAAAGGTTATTATTTCAAATTAGAGAAAATTTTACTATAATTTTTTTACTGCCTTTTTTTCAACTGCACAATGGACGATGACAATAAATTGCCCTTGAAACGAGTGGAGTTCTCATTGACGAAGTTCAACGATGTGGCAATTCCTCATCATTTAGATTTGCTGCGACAACATAAGGCGAATATTGTCAAGGTAACCTCTTACTCTATTTCTATACCCTTTGTTTAGCTGGAGTAGATCAGTAGACAGGACTGCGCCTTTGCGGTATCTATACATCGCCTCACATGTTTGCACAACGTTTCAATCAATGCGTAATAGATAAAGCCGCGTAGTACATTACATGAAACATTAAAAAAATACTTCATAAAAAATTGGCTTAGGAAATAACTTTTGTGACGAGTTTGTACCACGTAACTTTGAATGATTGTGTATAGTTCATGGGTATGTATTTTCGAGGCCTGTTTAAATCCTGTTCTGAAATTGTTTTGAATTTCAAATTCTGCGTTATCTTATAAGTAAATATCTTCCGCCCGCGGCTTCGCCCGTGAGGTATGTCGATAATATATCTCTCTGCCAAATTTTATCGAAATCCATTCAGTGGTTAAGGCGTGAAAGGAAACATACAGACAGAGTTACTTTCGAATTTATAATATTAGTATGGATATTGGTTAGTTTTGTTAAAAGGCATTTTTTTATGTATGTACCTATACAATGTTTGCTGTACCACAAATGAAACAATATTTTTAACCAACTTCCAAATAGGAGAAGGTTATATGTTCGACTGTATATGTTTTTTATGTATGTTCACCGATTTTTCCGTCAATTGTCGACCGATTTTAATTTTTTTTAATGTTTGAAAGGGTATCCAATATAATAAGATCCAATCCTACCACCTACCATCCAAATCCAACCTACCCAACTACCTACCTATCCAATAAAATAAGAATTATCAAAATCTGACTATTTTGTAAAAAGTTATGCATGCATTGTCATAATCAGTGAGTGAAGAATCAATCATCCCCTGTTTTCCTACCCTTAGGGTTGGAATTTCGTTTCCAAATTTATATGGGACCAACTTCGGGGAATACCCTTTCCAATAAAAATAAAACAATTATCAAAATCGGACTACTCTGTAAAACAATATGCGTGGTTAAACATAAAAAAAAAAAATATGCGTCGAATTGAGAACCTCCTCCGTTTTTTCGTCGGTTAACAATAGGATTATAATATACCTAACAGTTAATAGCTTGTTGTATATAGGTACCTACATATTTCCTAGTTTATAAGTTAATGTTTATTCGGTTTTGAGTCTACCCTCTATCATATTGTTGTTCCTACCCTACTCTTATGATTTATCCACTTGTATTTCTAGGCTACTTAGCTCAATACACAAATTACGATATTTGGTGTTTTATTGAAGACATAATAAGCTAAAGTAAGGTAGGTTGCTATTTTTAACCGACTTCAAAAAAACGAGGAGGTTCTCAATTTGGTTGTATGTTTTTTTTTATGTTTGTTACCTCAGTACTCCGTCATTTATGAACCGATTTGGAAAATAATTTTTTTATCTGAAAAGATATACTTCCAGAGTGGTCCCATTTTTGTCAAAATCCAGTTCTCAATTGAGGGAACTCCTCAAATATTATAGGCATACATATAGCAATTTTGGTATTTTCGTTAACAACTCAAGCATTTGCATTCAGATAGTATAATTTAGTGGAACTGATGATGAAGACACAGATGGCCATCGGAACTACTCAATGACAAAATATTTCACGGGTAGCGATTCAATTACTTTAATATGGTTGCTAAGCAATTTATGCTCGTCACAATGCTTATAGTGAATGGTTTTGAAGAGTTCTCCTGGTTCTTACCAGGAGAACTCCTCAACAATTAACGTCCCAGCATCGGGAAAAGCAATATTTTGTAACAGGTGATGAGCAGTTGACATTAGGGTTTGAAACGGTATGCTCTCGAGGTGGTCCCATTGTCACCAAGTCAGAGTCTGATGATTGTAGTTAAGTAGATTGAAAACAAATCTCATGCAATCATTGAAGAGATGGTCAAGTTTGTCGAGGACATCTGCATTCAGGTCATAATTGCACACATCACCATAACCAATGTTAAGAAAAATTAAGGACCACACAAGCATTGTTTTCGTACTTATTGGTAATAAAAATTTTCAGTCGGTACAGAGCCCGCAGCGTTGCAGTAACTTTCTGGATGACCACTACAGTTCAAAGAAAGTTCTGTTCTTTCGAAATCTGAATGATGTCCTTTGTTGCACATTTTCAAAAAAAGATTGTATTTACAAGTTAATGTTAGGATCCTTCTGTGCTCACGGACCTCTGGGCCGGGGGCTCCCTCTGGCTGGGGGCTCGTGGCATTTTGCCCCAATGCCACCCTATAGTTACGCCACTGCTATTGACTCAAAAAAAACCGGCCTCGCGTGCCGAGGGTTCCGTACAAACCTGTAGGTATATAAGTAAAAGTTCACCCATCATAACAATCGAGTAATAGTTATGGTATTTTTAACCGACTTCAAAAAAAGGAGGAGGTTCTCAATTCGTCGGATTCTTCTTTTTTTTTTATGTATGTTCCCCGATTTCTCGAAGACGCCTGTACCGATTTGGTAATTTTTTCTTTTGTTTGAAAGGGTATACTTCCCAAGTGGTCCCATGATCATCAGGTCAGGATCTGATGATAGGATCCCAGGGAAATCGAGGGAAACCCTCAAATTTTATTGGCAAACCTATAGCGATTTGGATATTTGTTAGAGTAACTTGAGCATTTGCTCTCGGAAATCATCATTTGGTAAAGTGGAGCTGATGATGAAGACCAAAGACGGCCATCGCAACTACTCAATCCATACTAATATTATCTGTCTGTCTGTCTGTCTGCTTTCCGCAGGTGGGGATAGTGATTCATGCAACGTATTGGAGTCGTGATTGATTGGTCGTTCGTTTAAAAAAAAAAATCGTTGCTAATTCGTAGATAATTTAAGTTCATTAAGTTTGTTTGATATGCCTCGCAAGCGTAAATCGGATTTAGCGCGTAGCGCTCTAGCAGAGCTCGAGCCGTGAAAGTTACTAGAACGCGAGAATCTGAAGACAGTCTCAGGTCCGTTTGACTTTAGAGCAGACTCAAGCTCAACAGATTTTAGATACTGAGCGTCACGCATCTCTTAGGGATGCCGAGACCTTGGAGCAGACTCAATCCTGGGTAGATTTTAGATGCGGAGCGCCACGCATCTCTTAGGGCTGCCGAGAGCTTAGAGAAGACTCAATAAATTGTTCCACCGAACCGCAGGTTACAAAATTTTGTTTGAGTGCGGTTAGTGGAAGTGCTCAGGTGCCGTTCGTCCAAGTGCTGTTCAAATCAGTGCTCTGAGTGGAATACTTCGGCAGGTTTTAGATGCGGAGCGCCACGCAACTCTTAGGCCTGCCGAGAGCTTAGAGCAGACTCAAGGTCGGCAGATTTTAGATGCGGAGCGCCACGCATCTCTTAGGGATGCCGAGACCTTGGAGCAGACTCAAGCTCGGCAGATTTTAGATGCGGAGCGCCACACATCTCTTAGGGATGCCGAGACCTTGGAGTAGACTCAAGCTCGGCAGATTTTAGATGCGGAGCGCCATGCATCTATTAGGGATGCCGAGACCTTGGAGCAGACTCAAGCTCGGCAGATTTTAGATGCGGAGCGCCACGCGTCTCTCAGACTCAGCTCCGCCGGACTTTAGGATGCAGGGCGTCTGTTTTTCCCATGGGCAATAAATTGTATGTGGCGTGCTCACGAGTATGCAGCCCACAAAATCTTCATTTTCTAGCAAGGGATAGCAAAACCAAAAATGTTGATTACAAAAATGTTTTAACATTTATATTCCAGTTTTATTAAAATTACTTTGCATATTGTTATAGTACATAGGATACTTTTTATCCCGATAGTACGTTCCCGTGGGATGAATTCCGACTTCCGCGCGGGCGAAGCCGCGGGAAAAAGCTAGTGATAAATATTTTACGGATTGCGATTCGATTACTTTAATATGGATGCTAAGCAATTTATGCTCGTCACAATGCTTATGGTGAATGGTTGTTGAGGAGTTCTCCTGGTTCTTACCAGGAGAACTCCTCAAAAATTAACGCCCCAGCATCGGGAAAAGCAATATTTTGTAAAAGGTGATGAGCAGTTGACGTTAGGCTATTGTAACTTAAGTAGATAAATTACAAACTCTCTCACTAAAAAGTGAAAAATAAAAACTTTTTTCCAAAAAATACAACCGACTTCAAAAAAAAAACTACAAAGTGATAAATAACTTTTATTTCGGAAGTCGGTTTCAATAAACGAACATGCAGAACCAACGACACCGACTTCCGAAATAAAAGTTATTTATCACTTTGTAGTTTTTTTTTGGAAGTCGGTTGTTTTTTTTGTAAAAATGTTTTAATATAACGGAAATACCTACACGAGCCTTGCAAAAGTCTGCTGATGAATGATGGCAAGTTTTTTTTATCAAAGTTATTTTTTTATTCTACTCGTTCATGAGGAAAAGGGTAATAAGTATAAAATTATAAAAAAAAAAAGTGAAGTCCAGGTGAGGTGTGGTGAGGCCAGCACATCAACCTACCCCAATCTGTCAAATTTTCCCAATTGAATATGAACCTTATTAGTTTGTGTTAAAGTTGAAAATCTAAGTTTGAAATCTAAATATAAGTTTGACAGATTGTGGTAACTTGATGTACTGGCCTCTGTACTTAACAAAAATTTTAAGGTTTTCGGATTTTTGAAGTGAAAACTTCTTTAGCGGCGTTGTACCTACACTTTTTTTGTAATGGGTAAAAAATGTTAAACTCGCGTCAGGACACGTGACCTGATCGAAAATTCGTAAGACGGTTGGAGAGTAGACAGCCGGCGCGGCGTAGGAGAGGAAGTATCCCCCTCTCTTTCTACGGCGCGGCGAAGTTGATTTTTCTGAGAGATACACTTTTTAATGTAATATAAATTGTCATGTTTGTGTACGATAGCGCAATAAATAAATGTTGTATTCTACCACATAAATGATAGTATTTTTATACTGATAATTAAGAGCCATTTCACAAAAGTTTGACGCTCGAGTTTAGGTAAAAGACGGCAGCATTGTGTATGTGTGCGTAGCTATCCACACATACACAATGCAAACAGTGTAGCGCGAGTGTCGAGACGGACTAAACAATCTTGAGCCGTCATGATTGTAATGCACCTTTGCTAGAGACTTATGAAAAAAAGTGATTTTATTTATTCAGTCTACTAACTTTCTAGACTAATAAAAAAACACAAATATATGTTATGTATAAGTGTATAATAAAATTGAACAGGTAAACAATCAGACATTACTATATATTAATATATTTATTATTATATATTAATATATTTATAACATAATAATTATTTTTGTAAGAGCGTTTTCCCCAACAAGCATCCGCTTCGATCGCTATCATCGCCACGAGATACTGCCGCTTTAATTTATTGTTTGGCATCATTTAACATTGTCATTTCAGCAGCAGTTTTCCACATGTCGGAAATAGCATCATGTGTTTGACTGTATAATCGAAGTGGCATTGTTGGCAAATCCATCGATGCACTGATCTCATTTAAGTTTGAGAGACCAATTCCGTAATGACTGCACCTGATACCGCTCCTGCATTAAGGTCGAGTCTTGATCGTTCAGTTGTTTCAGTCTCCGTAGTTTATAGAACAAAGCTAGATCCACACATCATACACTTGAAGTCAAATTTAGACATGGGACCCAACTGTTTCTCTTTTTCTATTTTCAAATAGTTCAATTGCAGCAGAACTTCTCTCTGTGTTCACTTATATTTATTAATTGATTCCAAAAGTATTGAAAATCAATTATAATGTGATCGTTCTAAAAACAAAAGGAACATTAAAACATCTAATTGAAATTTAAAGAAATATAATAAGTAAGTACTAAAAATATTTACGATCGAGTCTGAATAAAAATAAATAAATACAATTTCTATTGTCGAATCTGATTTTTCACTTGTACCCGGCACGTCGTCTCTTCTAAAGGTACTATCCTCCTCTACTCGATTCACACGATTTCTCATTCTAAAATGAAAACAAAATAGCTGTCAAGTTTCGATATCTACAATTACTTAAATATTTTTTTTATTCAATAATAATTAAATGATTATTAAAATAATCAATATTGTTTTTAGAATTATTAAAATTGATAGAAGAAATAGTTCTATAGTCCATTTCGATAATGTGATCGATTACTGTGTATATGAGTTACAAATAAAAATAAAATATCTACCTCGCTTTTGTTGCTTTCTCTAAGGCTGCAGAATTTTTATTTTTCCTTTTTTTGACACAATGGTATACACATTCTTTACGCCCCATTGCTAAAACTAATAACACAAAAATATATTATAATTATTCTACAAAGTACTAAAGTAACACTTTAATTGATAATAAACAAAACACTAACCTTATGAAAAAAAAAAATGCGAAGAGGATCAAAATGTTGTACTCGTAGTATAATAATGCGTTCACGATAAGTGCGCTCGAAAATCGGGACGCGGGAAAAATTGGCATAGGTCCTTCGTCGATGGGCGCTCGCGCCGTACTAATCGGTGCCCGCCGATGCATTGTAATTTATTCTAAATAGAGTGATGTCAATAACGATATTATGTCTAATTAAATGAAGGGATTTTAATAAAATTTCAGAATTAGTTTTTTTAAAGAACATACTTTATTTTGACATGATTTTTTAAATGTAATTACGCCTTATTCAAACCAAAAAACCTAGACAAAATAGCAATATAAAACGTAAAAATTGCCCTTAGACTTTATTTTTTTACTAATTAGTGTTATTAGTAATCGATATTTTATTACATTATGTGTCGACAAAATTATATGTCTGATGCTTTCTGTATTTTTTTTTGTCAAATATATAAATATTAATGATAGATATAGGAATCTGAAGTTGACTCTGCGATGATTTTTCAGTAAACTAGTTGTGGGAGATTAATCACCACAAAGTAAACAAATAAGTTTTTGTAAATGTGTTACATGAAGTATCAATACGAAAGATTGGTCTTTTTTTTACATGTATTCAACAATGTCAGAGTATTACCTAAGACGGTAAATTAGGCGACTAAAATCTTGGAAATTCGCGCGAAAACGTGAAATGGCTCTTAAAGCAATTCGTGCAAAATTATTCCCTAACCATTCCAAAATATCAAAAATGCACAACGTTAATATTCAAGTTTTCACTTCTGCCGGCACTCTCGGAGTGCAAACCGTCGTTTTTTTTCCTTAATATGTGCTATAAAACATTGCTTCATGCAAAATTTCAAGATTCTAGGTCGACTGGAAGTACCTTTTAGGTTTTGATTCCCTTGCGAGTTTGAAAATTTGCGGCTCAAATTGCAGTTTCTTTTGATTGCGTTGACATAGAAGTTTGATTTTTTGATTTTGTTACAGCTCAAAGGTATTATAGACCTGAGTATTTGATATGAATTTCATTTTAATATCTGCCTCTACGCGTTCATGAGGAAAGGGGTAGTAAGTTTAAACTTATTAAAAATATTTTTATTATATTACTTATATATTAATTTGCGACAAGAACAATAATTATGTATTTCTAGAATTATAATTATTAAAATCATCAATACATACATACATATGTATCAAGTTCAAATTACCAGAATTTTGTGTTCTAACCTGGCCGTTGACGGAGCTTCAGTAGTTGCCCTGTGTGTGTTCCACGGCCCTGTCACGTCCCGGGCTCGGCCCTGACTCTAATGGTATGGGTTTTACTTGCGTAGTATGAGGAGCAGGGCGAGTACGTGCGCGCGCGCGCCGAGCAGACGCACGCGCGGCGCGTGGTGTCGCAGCTGCGCGGCTTGCTGCTGGAGCTCGAGGCGCTGCGGCGGCAGGTACAAAATCTTAGATAAATAAACCAGGCAGGACTACATATTAAGGCGGAGGTTTCTTGAAAATGGTCAAAAAGTTGGTTTTTAAAGTAGTGTATCTCTTAAACCGTGAATAATTTTGACCGAAAAAAAAAATAGTCATATTTTCAAGTCTGATTTTAAAACAGTGATGGAACTCAAATCACAATTAAACGTACATTAATGCATCAAAAAAATCTTCAAATACACCTCTGACATTTCTCTAAAAGCAGTTTATCCCTTCATTAACAATTTTAATTGTAACTAGCTTCTGCCCGCGACTTCGTCCGCGTGAAATTTCACCCTCCCCCCAATTCACCATCTTAGGAGTGGAATTTCGAAAAACCCTAAGAAAGGGTTTTTCGAAATTCCTACCTACATACACTTCACAAAGAACACACTCTCCAAATTTAATGTCTCTAGGACCAGCGGTTTAGGCTGTGCATTCAATCAGTCAGACAGGACTTTGAATTTTATATTACACTAGCTGTGCCCGCGACTACGTTCACGTGGATGTCGGAAAACAATAGGTAATGTGTCGCTTAGGAAAGGTGTAATTGCCACTCCTTCATTGAAAAGGAAGAATCATCAGATCTTGCCTGGTAACGCTTTCCTTACCTAGGGTTCGCTACCACGGCCCTTTCGACTGCAATCACTGCGTCTTCATGGTTCATAATGACAATGCGACGAAGTGTCACTTTGATTTTTGAGAATAAATTAAAATAAAAGCGCCTGCTCGAGGCTGATTATCTAATCAAACAGCCATAATTATGTCCATTTTATTTTGCGTCTGTCTTAGAATACCAACTTGTAAAATCATATCACCATTTTATCTAAAGTATATCTGAGATTAGTAGGTGAAGTTTGAAGTTAGTTTTTCTAAGTCTTGGTTTCTTCTCTGTGGTAAAATTAGAATTTCTTAACTTGGTATTGAAGATATCATATATACCTACCAATATTATGCCTTATAAAGCATCAAGATATCTAGATGATAAAAGGAAGAATACATTAATGGTAAGAGCTTCTACATAAAGTTG
Source organism: Gortyna flavago (assembly GCA_963669345.1). Taxonomy (NCBI): domain Eukaryota; kingdom Metazoa; phylum Arthropoda; class Insecta; order Lepidoptera; family Noctuidae; genus Gortyna; species Gortyna flavago. The sequence goes on along the minus strand of OY770150.1, from coordinate 12,099,833 downwards.
CCCGTGTAAAAAGCAACCCATTAAACTTTGGTTATATTTGACACCGGCCGCCATTTAAACTACGAAGATGAAACCCATGAAAACTTTAGACATGATTTTGATTTAGACCTTATACTGCCGAAAACCAGAAAATTTTTTTTAAAGATAATTACAAAAAAATATAACCGACTTCCATAAAAAACCCTACAAAGTGTAAAATAACCTTAGTTTGGGAAGACGTTGCGCATTGGCAAGAAATTAGAGACTTCTGAAACCAAAGGTCTATTGCACTTTGAAGTGTGTTTTTAAGTCAGTTGTATTTTATTTTATTTCACACAAAGTCGTGTAAGTTTATATTGAAAACCATGAAAACGACACACATGATAAAAAAAGAAAAAGAAAATTGCAGCCGCCATCTTCGATTTTCATTTTGACGTTACAATCGCCTTCAACACTCTCGAAAACCATGAAAACGACAAACACTACGAATTTTTCGATTTGCAGCCGCCATCTTGGACTTTCATTTTAACCAGTACTGAAACGGTTTACCAACAGTCGATTGGTCCATGAACCGTTGGTCAACACCATTAACTTTTCATCCAAAGGACTTGTGATCCACGAACGTTTCCCCAACAGAACTCTACGTCAGTGAATGCTTAACCAGCAGAATGTTTTGACCAATAACTTTTCACCCAAAGAACATTTGACCCATGTGAAATAGAACTAAGGATGCAAGGGTGAGCGAAGCGAGCTCGGGACTTGGGGCACCCCGACTCGGATAGGTAGGGTTCGAAGGGATGATGGCGGCTCTAGTGAGCGAGCAAAGCGAGCGAAGGGCACCCCGAGGTTAGGCTTGGTTAGGTTACTATATACCCTTTTCACAGAAAAATAAAGGACTACGTCTTATTATTATTTTACTTTCACCTTTCCCGGCGTCTGTTGGCCTTGTTCTTTGGGTGAGAAGGTATTGGTCAAAACATTCTGTGGGTAAAGCATTCACTGACGTAGAGTTATGTTGGCAAAACGTTCGTGGGTGAAAAGTCCTTTGGAAAAAAGTTAATGGTTTAAAGATAATGTTCACCAACGGTTCATGGGCCAATCAACGGTGGGTAAGCCGTTACAGTTTCATTTTAACCTCACTATTGGTATCAGCACTCTCAAAAACCAATAAAACGAAACCCATAAAAAAAAATTGCAACCTCCATCTTGGATTTTCGTTTTGACCTGCCTATCGGCTTCAGCACCTTTGAAATCTATGAAAACGACATCCATGACAAAAAATCAAAACAAAATTGCAGCCGCCATCTTGGATTTTCATTTTGACCTGACTATCGGCTTCAGCACTCTCGAAAACTATCAAAACGACACCCATGTAAACATTTAAAAAAAATGGAGACGCCATCTTGGGTTTTCATTTTGACCTGACTATCGACTTCAGCACCCTCAAAAACCATGAAAACGAAAAACATGATAAAAAAAAATTGCAGCCACCATCTTGGATTTTCATTTTGACCTGACTATCGGCTTCAGCACCCTCGAAAACCATGAAAACGACATCCATGACAAAAAATTAAAACAAAATTGCAGCCGCCATCTTGGATTTTCACTTTGACCTGACTATCGACTTCAGCAACCTCAAAAACCATGAAAACGACACCCTTGACAAAAAAAATTGCAGCCGCCATCTTGGATTTTCATTTTGACCTGACTATCGACTTCATCACCCTCAAAAACCCTGAAAACGACACCCATGACAAAAAAAATTGCAGCCGCCAACTTGGATTTTCATTTTGACCTGACTATCGACTTCAGCACCCTCGAAAACCATGAAAACGACACCCATGACGAAAAAGTTAAAAATTTAGGCAACCGCCATCTTTGATTTTCTTTTTGACCTCACTTACCGGGGTCAGGATCCTCGGGAACCATGAAAAATAGCTCTCTCTCTCTCTGTGTGTGTGTGTCTCTATCTACCTATTACTTTGAAAAATGAGGCATAACGCTTTTTCGTTATTTGACGATTTCTCCCTTAGAACTCCTACCGCAAGCTCCATATAAGAACTTCGTTAAAAAACGCTCTGCGTTACTCAACTTTCTATATCAATAATTATCTAACTTCTTTATCGCTCAGAACACCACATTAATTATTATTATCTTACATTATCCTCACTTTTTAACCGACTTCCAAAAAGGAGGAGGTTATATGTTCGACTTTATGTATGTTTTTTTTTTTTTTTTTTGTATGTTCACCGATTTCTCCGTCATTTGTGGATCGATTTCGAAAATTATTTTTTTGTTTGAAAGGGTATACTCCCAAGGTGGTCCCATTGTCAGCAAGTTGGAATCTGATGAGAGGATCCCATGGAAATCGAGGGAAACCCTCAACTTTTTTTGGCAAACATATAGCGATTTGGATATTTTTTAGAGTAACTTGAAGGGTATACTCCCAAGGTGGTCCCATTGTCAGCAAGTTGGAATCTGATGAGAGGATCCCATGGAAATCGAGGGAAACCCTCAAATTTTATTGGCAAACCTATAGCGATTTGGATATTTTTTAGAGTAACTTGAGCATTTGCTCTCGGAAATCATCATTTGGTAAAGTGGAGCTGATGATGAAGACTACAGACGGCCATCGGAACTAATCAATGATAAATATTTCACGGGTTGCGATTCGATTACTTTAATATGGTTGCTAAGCAATTTATGCTCGTCACAATGCGTGTGGTGGTGGAGTGGAATTCTTCAGGTTCTTACCAGGAGAACTCCTCAAAAATTAACGTCCCAGCATCGGGAAAAGCAATATTTTGTAAAAGGTGATGAGCAGTTGACGTTAGGCTATTGTAACTTAGATAAATTACAAACTCTCTCACTAAAAAGTGAAAAATAAAAACTTTTTTACAAAAAAAAAAACAACCGACTTCCAAAAAAAACTACAAAGTGATAAATAACTTTTATTTCGGAAGTCGGTGTCAATAAACGAAAATGCAGAACCAACGACACCGACTTCCGAAATAAAAGTTATTTATCACTTTGTAGTTTTTTTTGGAAGTCGGTTGTTTTTTTTTTTGTAAAAAAGTTTTTTGTTTAAAATTATTTTAGCGCCACAGGCGCCACTAAATAAACCATCAATGGAAAGCGATTTTGTTTAATATATTACTTTTTAAAATAACATAGACATAAGTAGGTATCTGTGTTATTTCGTCATTTAAGTAAGCATAAACTAATAGGACGTGATTATTCACATCACAACAACAATATGTTTTCGTTAGTAGGTACTATATCGCGCCAATAGATGTCGTTACGTGTTACTAAAAAACGTAAAAATTGTTCTAGAACACTTTAAATTGATTATATCTTTTGATAGAGTGAACCGATTGCGATGAAATAAAAACTAATCACTGCTCCGAGTTCTACACCATATTTGAGTATAAAAAGTAACCGTGTTGGTTTGGTACTTTTTACGTTGACCCTGTTCAAATCAATAATCTGTCACATCCCAACAGACAAACCGACAAACAGACAAAAATTCCAAAAATTTATGAAATGGCATCTGTTGGTTATCCTTTAACACCCCAACTATTTTTTTTTGGAAATATTTTCAATGTACAGAAACGTCTCGTCTACAGATTTATTATATGTATATGTCGCAGCCAACTGGTTAAATTAGCCGTTCAGTTAACTGCCTGGCCTTTAGAAGTAGTGCTCGCCTCGCTTCCTCCCTCGGCTCGAACGCTGTTGATCACAGTTCTAACCTAACCTAACCCACTTGGTCGGGGTGCAATCCCTTAATTACTGCAATCAATTCGGCTTGCGCGTGATTGGTTACAGACTTCCAACCTAAACTGTAATTGAATATCATTCAGGCCGTTAGTTGAACGGCCGCCGTTTAGTTGAAAGGCTAGGCAGTTAACTGAACGGCTAATTTAACCAGTTGGCTGCGACATATAGATATAGATAGATAGATTATAAAAGTAAAACTAAGTACTTACATACTTAACTAATAAAAAAAAAACTCAATAACAGAAAATAAAATAAACTATTTCTAAACCTAAACCTATTTCTGATGATAACTACCTAATCTAAACTCAATATCACCATCATCTGCCTAGCCTTTTCCCAACTATGTTGGGGTCGGCTTCAAGTCTAACCGGATGCAGCTGAATACCAGTATTTTACATGGAGCGACTGCCTATCTGACCTCCACAACCCAGTTACTGGGTAATACGATACCCCGTGGTATGACTGGTTGTCAGACTTTCGGGCTGCTGACTACCCGTAACGACTGTCAAAGATCCACGAATGACAGCCGGGACCAACGGCTTAACGTGCTTTCCGAGGCACGGAGGGGACACGGTATGTAAAGATGGTCACCCATCCACAGACCAACCGCGGCAAGCGTAGCTTAACCTGATCGATCGACCTGTGCGGCTGTTATTATTTAGCCACGGGCCCCCTAGACCTAATCTAAACTCAATAAATAAGCAAAATCCCTAAAAACTAATATCTATACGAATGACTAATCCTACCGAACAGTATTATAAAATAACCTACGGTCACTACGTACACTATCACATATACCTACTACCTATACTTTAAAATTAAAATCTAGACCTACGACTTATAAAAATAAACCTAAATAACTCTACCTTAAACTGTAGTTAGTAAAAACTAAAAGGAATAAAAAGGTCGCACTGAAAAGCACGGTTTAGAATTGCAAGTAGCAATTAAAACATACAGTTAGTGCAATATACCTACTTCGTCGTGTGTGATAGTTCATTGAATTGTATGGCGAGCGATATTGTATCTTAAGATAAAAAAATATTATAGTACCTATCTTAGCTGTGTGAAGCGCCCCTTAGTGAACTCCACTGGCTCGTGACGTAACCTACAACAAACTTATTATTTGCGGTTGGTGCAGTAATCGGGTCTAGGGATCGAACCGCAAAATTAAGTTTGTTTTTTATTGTATTTACTTTTCCGGGATAAAAAGTACCCATTGTGGTGCCCAGGATATTTAAGAATTATTATACCAAGTTTCATCGTAATCGGACCGGTACTTTTTGCGTGATGCCTGAAATTGCGCGTGAAATTTGTACTTTCCTCTAAAACTTTCGGAAATGTATGTTTATGATCTTTGTTGAGAATATTGGGGTCACTTCAATAATAGGCGAGTCTACTCTTGAAAATATTATATTCCTCAACATTTGTACGTTAATTAAATTATTAGTGACGCGATGCGCAGAGGCACGCGGTCTTGCTAGTGAGTGACCCCGAGAAGACTGTCGGCGGTTGGCTGGCGACGACGCGACGCGGCCGCTCGGGCCCCCGTCCCCCGCGTCCCGCGGGCTCTCGTCGCAGGTGCACAGTGGGTTCGCCGTGAAGTAGTGACACGCACAGTGTGCGCGTTAACAGCCTCCCACACCTTGATAGCTCAGCTATCTATGTTATCTTCATTTGGTTTCATGCAGTCCTTGTCATCAGGTATGATACAGAATTTATGGACTGCTCTCTTGATAGTTCCTCTCGATGTGTAGACATCAGCGACTCTGCTGACGCCATCTTGTCCCGGGTATAGTGTTGTTATGCGGCCTAGACGCCAACATAATGGAGGTAGGTGATCTTCCTTTAGTATAATCAAATCACCTACTTTGGGTTCATGTTGTGGTCTCCTCCACTTTGTTCTTTGCTGCAGTTCGGCCAGGTACTCGCGACGCCACCTCTCCCAAAATTGCTGCCGCAGTTGCTCTATCCTCTCATATCTGTTGGTTCTCGTTTTATTAATGGTAAGAGACGGCACTGATGTGAGTGGCCGCCCGATGAGGAAGTGCCCTGGAGTAAGGGGTAAGATATCTGATGGGTCTGATGAGAGAGGAGATAAGGGTCGTGAATTTAGGATAGCCTCTATTTGTGTAAACAACGTCGAAAGTTCCTCAAACGTTAAAGCAGCATTGCCTGCTACTCTTTTTAGGTGGTGTTTCGATGACTTTACCCCAGCTTCCCAAATACCCCCAAAATGAGGTGAATATGCAGGGCTGAATCTGAATCGAATGCCTTCAGTGCTGCCATACTCTGTCACAGCTTCGCGACTAGATTTGAGGACTCGACCCAATTCATTGTTTGCCCCTACAAATGTTTTGCCATTGTCTGAATAAATTTCGTAAGGTTTACCTCTTCTTGCTACAAATCGTCGTAGGCACATTAGAAACGCTTCAGTAGTGAGATCACTTACAAGCTCCAAGTGGACAGCTTTAGTTGTAAGACAAACAAATAAACAAAGGTAACATTTAGTTACACGACTACCTCTGCCTTTCTTACTCGATATCATGAATGGACCAGCAAAATCTGTTCCACAGGTATAAAAGGGAAAACTGGGACTTGTTCTAACATTTGGAAGGTTACCCATTATGGGCTGTACTGTTTTACCTCTAAAACGTATACACACAATACAGTTTCTTAATATGCTACGAGCCAAGTTCCTGCCACCTATTGGCCAATATTCCTCTCTAATGGATGATAAAAGTAATTGTGGTCCGGCATGGAATAAACGTATATGCTCATATCTCATTAGTAATTTAGTAAAATTATGTTTAGAATCAAGTAATATTGGGTGTCTTTTTTCAAAATTATAATTTGGGTTTTGTATACGACCACCTACCCTGAGTATACCATCTGAATCTATAAATGGGTTCAGTGGCAATATTTTAGATTTATGATGGAGTTCTTTGCTCCTTTTGATCGCATATATTTCACTATAAAATGATTGCACTTGGCAAAACTTTATTAATGTTTTTAATGAATTACTAATCTCATCAGTGCTAAGACAACCTGTTAACCTAATCTTAGTTTTATCTTTACTATACTTGCAAATAAAATTGTTAATAAATCTATGGACATAAGCTATAATTCTTTTGAGTTTATTAAAACTTGAATATCTAGAAAAGTCTAAGAAATTAACTTCTAATCTGGTTTGTAAAACCTTTAGTTCTGGTAGTTCTATATTTGGAACACTTAGTTGTGGCCATTCGGTTGGGTCCCTTCCAAGGAACGAAGGTCCCTCCCACCACAAGGCTGAGGACTGTAACTGTTGCGGGGTTATACCTCTTGAGGCCAAGTCAGCAGGATTACAATCTGTAGGCACATGTCGCCATGAATAGTCAGATGTAATTTCATTTATTTCGTTTATCCTGTTCCGAACAAACGGTTTTAGTTGTTTATATTGAATATTAAGCCAACCGAGTACTACTGTTGAATCGGTCCAAATAGTTTTACTAGTAATGTTACAACGGAGTGACTGTAAGACCTTTGCACACAATCTGGCTCCGAGCAAGGCACCACACAATTCCAAACGTGGTATAGTAGTTGGTTTTAAGGGAGCTACACGAGCCTTGGCACATAGTAGCTTAACTGTAACTTTATTATTAACGTCAGTTGTGCGCAAATATACACAGGCACTATATGCATTTTGTGAGGCATCAACATAACAGTGTAGCTCTATTGATTTAGGCAAATCGCAAATAACATTTCTTTCTAATTGTATACTAGATAGGCATGATAGGTTTTTCATAAAAATCATCCAAGAATTTTTTATATCGTTAGGTACTGGATCATCCCAGTCGATCTTAGCACTCCATAAACGTTGTAAGATTATTTTTGCATTAATAACGCAAGCACATAGAATACCTAAAGGATCAAAAATTTTGCAAGTCATTGAGATTATTGTTCTCTTAGTTATTTTTAAAGTAGATTCTATATTTATTGGAAATTGAAATGTGTCCATTTTAGGGGACCAATTGAGACCTAGAACACATGACTGCTTTGTAAGGTCTAATGTTTCATTTAATGTGGGTTCATCTGCAAATATTTGAGGACAATTTGTGCGTATTTTACGCAATGGAAAATGTGCTGAGCCTAATATTTGTGTCACAGTCTTATAAATATGCATCAGCTCTTCTTTAGTAGATGCTCCAGTGCTTAAGTCATCATAATAAAAGTCATTTTTAATTATATTAGCAATATGCTGATCTGTACATTCCTCTGCTAACTGAAGAAGACATCTAGTGCTTAGAAACGGCGCAGAAGCTGTGCCATAGGTCACAGTGTTTAATTGCAGGACCCTGAGAGGCAGAGATGCATCTTCTCTCCACAAAATTAATTGTAAATGACGTTGTGATTCCACGATTGAAATCTGTCTAAACATTTTCTCAATGTCACCCGTTAATACGAATTTATGAGTGCGAAAACGTAACATAATATTAAATAAATCATTTTGTACAACTGGGCCTATCATCTGGATATCGTTTAGTGATTTTCCAGAGGATGTTTTCACTGAAGCATCAAAAACTACTCTAAGCTTAGTTGTTTCACTTTTTTCTCTTAGTACTGCATGATGAGGCAAGTAATTACCAAACTTTGGACGCTCTATTTCTTCCAAATGACCAAGATCTGAATACTCTTTAATAAAGTCACAATACTGTTTTTTTATATTTGGATTCTTATCCAACTTGTTTTCTAAACAAAAAAAACGCCTTTTGGCAATATTATAAGAGTCACCTAGTGCTTCTTCTGGTGAATCCTTGAGTGGCATCTTAACATTAAATCTACCACTTTGCAAACGACTTGTATTTTCTACAAAACTATTCTCACAAGCTTGTTCTTCAAGGGTGTAAGATATATTGTTTGAAGGCAATTCATCAACCTCCCAAAATCTTTGTAATGATTCTTGAATATCATCCTGCACAATGTTACAATGTAATACATTAATACTAGAGTAAGCATTTTTAGTACAATTTAACTTAGAGTGTCCATTCCCTACAGGACCTGACACTAGCCAACCTAGTTTTGAATATTGTAATACAGGTTGGTGCTTACCTAATCTTATTTGTTGGGTACCTACAATGTCCCAAAAAACGTCTGCCCCCAACAAGATGTCTATGTCAGAGGGACAATGGAACCCAGGGTCTGCGAGATCCAAATCAGCAGGCAATCCTAGGTCTAAAACATTAACATTTAGTGTCGGTAATGTACTAGTAATTTTAGGTACTACTAAACACATAACTTGTAAATTAAATGACTCTTCAAAACGTGAGTACAATTTTAAACTACAACGCTCCTTAATGTCACATTGTATATTATTGATGCCAGAGATTCTTATTGGTTCTGTACATTGAGTTGGTATTCCTATCTTTGCTTTAAGTTTTTCAGTAATAAAGGAAGATTGACTCCCTGTATCCAAGAGAGCTCGTGCTTGGTATGTAGAATTATTTACAGGATTAACAATTTGAACAACTGCTGTACACAACAGGACCTGTCCCGCAGAGGTAGCAGACAGTGTTACCGGTGATGTACTTGGAGGTAAGTCGTTATTATTTGTATTTAAATTGGAACTAAAATTACTACATCCTGCTGTTGTATCTTTATGCACTAAGCTATTATGTTTCCCATTGCAAAGCTTACAAGAACCTTTAAGAAAGCATTTTTTGGCAGTATGTCCACTACGCAGACAGTTAAGACATAACTTCAGCTTTAAAGCTGTATCTAACCTAACTTCAGGTGGCATCTCGTTAAACTTGGTACACATATACAACGGATGGTTGTCCTTACAAACAACACATGAATGTTTGGAAGAGTTGTTACTTGTAGAACTCACAAAAACCTTAGCAAAAGACTTTGACTCCTTGGAACCACCATGTGACTTACCATGATCAGTTTGATTTTGTGTGGTTTCTAGAACATCTGCCCTGTTACGCAAGAAATCAGTAAATTGATCTAATGTAGGCAATTCTGGTAATCCATTCTTATATTCTTCCCATTTTCTACTAGTGGTGACATCAAGCTTTATTGACACCATATATATTATTAAAGCATCCCATTTATCTGTAGGCTGCCCTAAAGTATTCAACGCTCTTAGATTTTTTGAAACTAAATCAATAACATATCTTAAAGCCTTATAAGATTCTCTTGTTAGCGACTCAATACTGAAAAGCGATTTTAGATGATTATTCATAAGTAGATTTTTATTATTATATCGTTGGCATATTAAATCCCAAGCTATTTTGTAATTGTTTGATGTAAACTCTATAGACTTTATTACAACTAAAGCTCCTCCTTCTAAGGATGACCTTAGATAGTGAAACTTGTTTATATTTGGGATTGCATCATTAGAATTTATCAAGGAATCAAAAGTATCCCGATACTCTAACCATTTTATGTAGTTGCCATCAAATGAAGGCAATTTAATAGTAGGCAACTTCACTGAATTAAACTTATTATGAGTACAATGACTATTATTATTTGAACTACAGTCCGAGCCATCAGACCTTTGTTGATCAGTTTTAGACACATTGGCCGATTCATTTAACTCTTGAGCCAATGATATACATGAAAAGAACTGATTCTCAATTAACTCTCTTTCTCTTAATTGCTCATCCAAATCTAGACAATTCAATTCAATATTATTTTGTAATTTATCAAACATACTCAGTAAAGCTTGAAATTTGTCTATTTTCATTACAATTTCTTTGGCTTGCAAGCTACTGAGTGGACTACACTTTGACATTTGTTGTAAGTAGTCTTTAAATCTAGTAAGTTGACCTTTCATAGCACTACGTTTTCTTAGTAGACCTTTATATTCTTGTTTTTCAACTTCACTCATTTCTTCTTTATTTAACTCACTATCCATCTTATTTTATTTATTTGTAAGTAGTTTATTCTATACTCTAACTTCTAGTTATATAGGCAACAATGAATTGGGTACAATAGTCACTATCTAATAAATATAATTAACTCAAAACCGCTAACTTACGGTACTGAAGCTGTGACAGCACGAAGTATGCAGCACTCACCATCACCAGGCGCCCGCACTGCTGGCTTTGACAGGCAGGTAGCTAGCAGATTATTTAGCGAAGCTCAGGTTCATGCCATGCACACTCACCGCACCTGGAATAGTCGGCAAGCTTTGGTGAAATAGCTGTTACTTTTAGGTTGCAGTTGCACTATATAAAAAACTAGAATTTCTAGTTAGCATAGGTATATGCAATAGGCGTAAACTCCCAAGTTAGATAATAATAGGTACAGAACACAATCGTCTGCAACCTATGCTTAGACGTACACGTGCTTTAGGGTGTACAATAGTATAGAGTACAAAGTGCCATAGTTAGGTTTTAGTGTACAGAACACAATCGTCTGCAACATAGGCTTAGGCGTACACGTGGGTGTACAGTAGTTTAGGTACAAAGTGCAATAGTTAGGTTTTAGTGCTTAGATTGAAGCTTTAGGCAAACTTTTAGACCCATATAAAAGCTATTTAGACATCCACCAAACAAATAGGTAAGCGCAACAGGCGCCAATCGCACACACAAGCACTAAAAATGGACTCGCCCACCACGTGCGGCAAGAAAATTAGGTTAGGTAGATACTTATCGTATTTCGAAATTCGAATATTTCAGGCAAGCTGTTCGAGCAAAACCAACTAGGCTATTCACACAAATAGAAACAAGTAGATAGGAATCATGGAATAGGTAGGAATAAAGGAAACCGCTTACTTCCCTCGGGCTAGACCTCTGGTGCAGTGCAGGCGATGAAATTGTAGCCAGCTTGCGTAGTCCAAAGGCCCCGCGGGTGACTGAAGAACAGCATACGCGCCAATCTTGTCCAATCTTGAGCTTGATTCCCGTGTCCGGTGTCCGGTCTCCACGTGTTTTCTCGAACGCTCTCGAAGTTTCGGTCGTAAGTAATTAGGTATTGGTTTGTTTGTAGGTTCGACAATATTATCTTAGACGGTCGCCAATTTTGTTGAGAATATTGGGGTCACTTCAATAATAGGCGAGTCTACTCTTGAAAATATTATATTCCTCAACATTTGTACGTTAATTAAATGATTAGTGACGCGATGCGCAGAGGCACGCGGTCTTGCTAGTGAGTGACCCCGAGAAGACTGTCGGCGGTTGGCTGGCGACGACGCGACGCGGCCGCTCGGGCCCCCGTCCCCCGCGTCCCGCGGGCTCTCGTCGCAGGTGCACAGTGGGTTCGCCGTGAAGTAGTGACACGCACAGTGTGCGCGTTAACAATCTTTATCATTTATTTAGATAAATAAGTATTCGGGCCAATTTTTAAGTATATAGATCAAAGGGATCAGATTTTTGAAATAAACTGTATCCCCCCTTTTTACCACTATAGGGGTGGAATTTTGAAAAATCGTCTGGGATATTTCTATAACTTGACTTAAAGATTATTTATACCAATTTTCCAGTTAATCAAGCCACGTAATAAAATACTCCCCTGTGAAATTGACTACCCCTTTTCTCCCTCCTTTTTACCCCTCTTCCATACAAACTCTGACACCTAAACCCCCTTCAGGGGGTAGTTTAGGAAAACAAAAAATGCCACACTTCATAATTTACTTAGATAAGTATTCGTGGCAAGTTTCAAGGTTATTAACTCAAGGAATAAGATTTTTCATACAAACAAAATCCTCCATTTTCACCCCTTAAAGTTGAATTTCCGAAAACCCCTTCTTGGATACCTACTATTTACAAAGAACACACCCCCCGAAATTCATGTCTCTAGGACCAGCGGTTTAGGCTTTGCGTTGATATCTCAGTCAGTCAGGACTTGTGAGTTTTATATAATTATATAGATTTTTGGTCTTGATTGGATTCAAAAGATTATTTATACCAAGTTTCGAGTTAATCCAATCCACGCAGTAAAATCCTCCCTGTATAATTAACTACCCCTTTTCACCCCGTTGGGGGTAGATTTTCGAAAAACCTGATACTCGTTATTCTTTATTTTTGGTCTTTTTTTTTTTTTTTTTTTATTTTTTTTTTTTTTTTTTTAGGATGGGAAATCATCAAATGACCCCTCCCGCTCTGGGTGGAGCGGAAGGGAGTGTCAGACTCTTACTGACTAAAACCCATCCGTGTTCCTTCCTTAGCCCTTTATGTTCCGGGGCAGCGGTAACCCTTTCGGACAATCCCGCTGCCCCGGCAGGCTTCGGCCCTGACGGGCCCCTCCTTCGATGCTGACATCTCTTTGAGGCGCGCCTGGAACACATACGCGCCGTCCGGCACGGGCCTGGTCCTGATCGGACGGCGAGCTACCCATTACTCGCCGTCCGCAGGCCCGCGCCTACGGTGGCCGGGAGTCGTCACGCGGCTGCCGACGCCCGGAGCGTCTACCGCGGCGGCTGGGACGGGCGGCTCTCTCAGCTCTCTCCCTCGCCCATCCCGCCACCTCCTTCGCTAGCATGACTGCTTCGCAGAAGGAGGTGACTGCCTCCCACTCCCTCTCACCCCGGACCATGGCTTGGACCAGGGCCGGGCGCGAGAGGTCGCCGCCACTGCCGATCGCCTCTACGAGGACACGGCGGTGCTCTGCCCAAGCCGGGCAGACCTCCACCGTATTTATTTTTGGTCTTAAGTATAAATACCGAGTTTCGAGTTATCGGACCGCGTGTTAAAATATTTTTTTTCATTTATCGTTTAACGTACTGTATATAAGTGCGGATTACGTTGTCGCGCTGAAAAGCACGTTTTATTAAGTACTAGCTTCTGCCCGCGACTTCGTCCGCGTGAAATTTCACCCTCCCCCATTCACCCTCTTAGGAGTGGAATTTCGAAAAACCCTTTCTTAGTGGATATCTATATACACTTCCGAAGAACACACTCTCCAAATTTAATGTCTCTATGACCAGCGGCGATTTTCGACAACTCTCATCCAGCTGAAAACTAATCTAAACTCAATAAATAAGCAAAATCCCTAAAAACTAATATTTATACGAATGACTAATCCTACCTAACAGTTTTTTAAAATAACCTACGGTCACTACGTACACTATCAAATATACTACCCATACTTTAAAATTATAATCTATACCTACGACTCATAAAAATAAACCTAAATAACTCTACCTTAAAGTGTACTTAGTAAAAACTAAGAGGATTAAAAAGGTCGCACAGAAAAGCACGGTTTAGAATTGCAAGTAGCAGTTAAAACATACAATTTATAGAATGCTAATAAGAACGAACGCTCGCCACTCGACACGTTCGTTCAAAAAATGTATGATGCGCGCGCTCAGACTCCGGTGCAAGCCTAATTCAACCTTCAGCACTACATTTACAGTGCGGGTGACATAACCTACGACAAACTTATTATTTGCGGTTGGTCCAGAAATCGGGTCTAGGGATCCAACCGCAAAATTAAGTTTGTTTTTTATTATATATACTTTTCCGGGATAAAAAGTACACAGTGTGGTGCCCAGGATATTTAAGAATTATTATACCAAGTTTCGTCGTAATGGGACCGGTACTTTTTGCGTGATGCCTGAACAAACAGACAGACCTAGACAGACTGACAAAATTTTTTTAAATCACATTTTTGGGTTTGGTGTCGGTCTAGTAACACCCCATGCCATTTATTTTTTTGATATTTTCAATGTACAGAATTTTCACTTTACAGATTTATTATAAGTATAGATTTGTAATTTGAACGAATATTTAAACACTACCAAAACAACTAATACCTATTTTATAAAATAACAACAAAAGAAATTCAAATAAACTATTTAAAGACTAAAAGTCGCGCTGATAAGCACGGTTTGTTAATATCAATTATTGTCTGTCAATAAGGTCGAACGCTCTGAACGCATCAACAGCCAAATATTGAATGAAGCTCGCGCTTTTTTTTTTTGACATTACAACTCGCAGTTGCAACTCGCTAAGGTTGCCTTTCTGCTTAACCGGACATCGGACCGCGCGCCTTTTTATACCCTACCGCCGCCACGACCCGCGTCGAGCGCGGCAACCGTTACACAAAAATAATCCTTATGGCATGATTCAGTATTCACGCGCGACGGCGCGATGGCTTATTAGCGTATTTCATGCTTATGTTTGGTGTTTCTATACCGATTACTATGATTCTTTTTTTATTGAATAGGTAATAATATTAACTTCTTTTAATTAGGGATGAGTGAGAGTATTATAAACGTAAGGGTAAACAAATATAATCAGAAAGCTCCGAACTGCTAAGCTATCGGGTGTTACACGTGTTATTGTGCAAAAAACTCGGAACGCGCTCCGAGACCGTTAAGTCGTGCTTTTACTCATTTCGTTCCTCAAAATTAATTATCAGTTGTCAATACTTTTACTTTTCCGCTAAACTCAAGTCTGGTGTAGTGTAAATCCAATAATAATTGTTTTCGGTCCTCCGCGAAGTGTTTTACAAACAATAATAAATATAATTAAAAAAAAACAAAAGTGCTGTATCACAGAGACTAACCCGCGAGTGCACGGAATCCTAGCGGTTGTTAGTACTGAAATAACGGCCATAGTCCTGCGTACGCGCAATATTCGTTACACAGTCAGTGCTACCAACTTTCCGACAACGAATTAGGCGCAAGCGTTCCAGCGACGTATACAGTGCGACCAGGTGCATTGAACGCGACTAGTGGCGCCACCCCAACCATTGAATTATCTGTTTATTTGTTACGCTTTTACGGATTTGGAACCTGTTGGCCAACCATGCCTCGCATGTCCCGCTCATCCCCACAGGGGCCCCCAAATGCACTTGTTCTACTGGAGACGCAATCTGAACCCGACCTTTCTCCTGAAATGTTGGCCCCGGAAAGGAGCACCTTTGATTCGGTAAATATTACCACAAGGTCAAGCAATAAGCGTTTACGTTGCGACGACAGCTGTACGGAGCCGGATAGTTTCGAAGATTTAAAGAACATGCTGCAGTCTTGGAAGGCCGACCAGGATAAATTACTTAATAAATTAGTGACTGATGTGTCGGAAGTACGGCAGCAGAACCTCTCTATTCAAAAATCTTTTGAGGAGATTGAAAAATCCATTAAATTTTTTAATATAGAATACGAGATTATGAAAACTCGCATAGATACCGTAGAGGCGGAGCATAGAGATTATGTGAAGCGCTTCCATGATTTGGCCAGCAGTAACAATTGCGAACACAAGGTGGCCATACTTGAAGCAAAAATTGACTCCATGGAACAGCAGGCACGCCAGTGCAACATTGAGATTTGCAATGTGCCAGAAAAACGTAATGAGAACCTTATAACTATCATGGAGTCTATAGGTAAGGTCATTCATTCACCGGTGCCGCAGAATGAAATCGTAGCAATACATCGAGTCCCACATGCACAGCAGCAGGATAACAAGCCTAAGAACTTAATTGTAAAGCTCAGATCGCGGATCGTTCGTGACAATTTACTCAGCGCCTACCGTAATGCGAAGAGTCTCAAGTCAGACCAGATTGGAATTCCTGGCGCTACTGCAGTACCTGTCTACTTGAATGAGCATCTAACCCTGAAAAATAAAGCTTTATTTCGTGAGGCCAAAGCACTCGCCAAGAAACACGCTTTTAAATATGTTTGGATCAGGAACTCGACGGTGCTTGTACGTGAGCGAGATGGACACAAGTCATTTGCGATTCGATCCGCTGAAGATCTCAAAAAGATCACTGCAAGCGAGAAGACCGGTACCGAGAACTCTATTTAACGACTCGATGTGCGCTGTTGTTTTGTTGCCTTTTAGATCCGTGTTTTCCTTTAGCTTGTCGCTTTTATGTATGGTATGTGCTCTAGTCTACGTTCCCTCAGAGTTATGTATGTACTGCTGTCGTCCTTTTTCAACTGACTTCATATTTGCTCGTTTTTATACTATGCGCAGTCAATCGCAGTTCCAATGTTACATTTCCTCCAGTTTCTTAAGCATGTGTTGTTTCAATTTTATATCTTATTGCATATGTACCGGCATAAAGTTTCACATAGTGATGCACCGGACCTCAAATTTGGAAGTACTTTTTCAGTATCATGTATCGGAAATACGTATGTTCATTACTATTGTAAGATTCTAATTATCAATGGCTACTAATAACATTGTGATTTATTATCAGAACTGTAGAGGGGTCCGCACGAAGTTGCACACATTGTACATAAATATTATGGCGTGTTCCTATGACGTCATTATACTAACGGAAACCTGGCTGATTCCCAGCATACAGGATAACGAATTTATTGACGATCGTTATGTGGTCTTCAGATGCGATCGTGATCGTTCTGTGACAAATAAAGGCGACGGAGGGGGAGTTCTAATAGCTGTTCTCCGTGAACTGCGTCCTACCAAGTTACTGACACAATTCGTCCGGGCAGAAGTTGAACAGGTCATAGTCCAACTGCCTGCTTCCCAGCTCAATAAACGCCATATCATCAGTGTTGCGTACATGCCACCGCGAACGCATGAGGTAACATATACACATTACTTAGACATGCTGCAAGACTTAGCCAACGATCCCTCTACCGACTCTTACTTTATTATCGGTGATTTTAACCTACCTGACATTGACTGGTTGGACCATGGGAATCATGCGATCGCACAAGCTTCGAACACAATCGGACAAATATTATTGAATTTTATTAATTTAATTGGTGGCTCACAATTCAATACTACAAAAAACAAATTAGGTCGAATACTAGACTTGTTTATCTCAAATGTAGACTGCCAGTCCGTATCTTGCAATGCTCTGCTTGACCCCGATGGACATCATCCAGTTTTGTCTGTATTGACTTGTCTGAATACGCATTACACTCCACTAAAACACCGCTCGGTCCGTAGACACAATTTTCATAAAGCTAATTACGATAATATAAATTTTGACTTGAGTAAAATTAACTGGAACTTGGAACTATCTCACCTTGACTCTGATCAAGCTGTCGAAGCCTTTTATGAGAAATTGTACGGTATTATCAAGTCACATGTTCCGCTTACTAGAGTAAGAAACTCGAGTTTTCCTGTCTGGTTTACACCCTCTCTCATAAGAATCTTTAAAACAAAAGAACGTGCTTGGATAAGATGGAAGAAGTACAATAATCAATCTGACTACCTCAAATTTTCTAACTATCGCAAGCTTTTTCACGGTGAGTTATATAAATGTTATCGTAAGTACATTGATTCGGTCGAAGACAGTATTCCTAAGAACATAAAGCATTTCTGGTCCTACATCTCATCTAGAAAAGGAAAAGCTAACTATCCGGCTAGTATGTTTTTCGGTAATGTTTCTTCAGATGATCCCATACACATTTGCAATCTATTTTCATCTTTCTTTTCTTCTGTCTACGAACCTTCTACTTTGGACCCTGTTAAATGGCAACCACCTAGTCACTACGCAAATGGCTCGTCTTGCATTGCCGAAATATGTTTATCCACGGAAGTTGTTCGCGCGGTTTTAAAATCTTTAGATTCCTCTAAAGGGGCTGGACCTGACGGCTTACCACCCAGCTTTTTCATAAAAACTTGCGATAGTTTGAGTACTGCATTACATATAATTTTTAATAAATGTTTGCATGAGGGTGTTTATCCTGCAATATGGAAACGAGCGTTTATAACCCCTGTTTATAAGACTGGTGACAGGAACAATGTAGAGAATTATCGCCCTATCTCTATCCTCTCTACTTTGTCCAAGGTTTTTGAGAGTCTTGTGCATGGCGCCGTGTACCCCCACATTCATCAGCTTATTTTACCCGAGCAACACGGTTTCGTCAAACGTCGATCAACCGCAACTAATCTGTTAGTGTTTACCAACTACTTATTTGAAAAATTGGATCAAAAAGTTCAAGTGGACGCTGTGTACACGGATTTTCAGAAGGCCTTCGACAAGGTTGATCATACACTGCTTTTAGAAAAAATTGCTTTCAACGGAATACGTGGTAATTTGCTTAGATGGTTTGTGTCATATATATATAATAGGTCCCAAAAAATTGTGGTTAATGGTTATGAGTCAGACCCTATAGTTGTTACATGTGGTGTACCACAGGGATCCATTCTAGGCCCCCTTCTTTTCATTATATTTATTAATGACATTAAAGAATGTTTTGTCAACTCAAAGTTTTTAATGTATGCGGATGATATAAAAATTTACAGATCCTGCAAGAGTGTACAAGACTGTCTACTTCTTCAGATGGACCTAGATAGATTATATACATATTGCAACAACAACAAGCTCTTTCTCAGTCTACCCAAGTGTCAAGCCATCTCATTTACCAAAAAGAGAATTAAAATAAATTTTAATTATTCAATTAATAACGCCCTCTTAAATGTAGTTAGTTTTGTTCGTGACTTAGGTGTCACACTGGATGCCAGTTTGCACTTTGACAAACACGTTGACAATATAGTAAATAAGGCGTATCAGATGTATGGTTTCGTTATGAGATCTTCACGTGACTTTGTGCGGCCTTCTACATTCTTACTGCTTTATAAGACTTTGGTACGATCCCAGTTAGAATATGCCGTCCCGATCTGGAACCCTTTCTATGACAAGTACGGCACTAGAATTGAAAGGGTACAGAAGAAGTTCTTGCGATCTATGAACTATAAGTGTTTCCAATCAAAGGTTCCTTATGTGCAGCTATTGAAACGGTATGGCGTACTGGATTTGGGATCTAGGCGGCTGTTACTTGATGTCATGACATTACACGGTATATGCAGTAATAAATTTGATTGTATTGACCTAACAGACAAATTGTGTTACAAGGTACCCAGAAGTGTTATTCGAAGGGGGGTGCGCGTCCCTCAACTATTCCATACAGATATATGCAGGACTAACGCTGGGGAACGAGCACCTCTTCGTCGCCTTGTTGATTCTTACAATACACATTTTATTGACCTGGATATATTTTGTCTATCTAAGCAATCATTTAAGAAAATGGTTTTGGATGCTTTGTTTAGCGAGTATTTTAGTTAAGACTAAGCTAAGCTAAGTAACACAGCAATATTATTGTGGCAGCGACTATTGTTTTACTTTTCTCTTTCTTTTCTGTCTTTAGCACTTTTAACCTTTAGTTAAAACGTGGACAATGGTGTGGGTTACATGTTTGTTAATCTTATTTTAATATTTTTCTGTATTTTGTAGCATGTAACTGTTTTTTGTCCCTAATAAATAAATAAATAAATAAATTGTGAGTCAACCATAAAAGATAGACATATGCTGTTGTGGGATATTTTTTAGATAATTTTATGTAGAACATTTCCGTCATAAATGATTTCTATGTAGCTTTAACCATTAAGGCTGCACACGCGACGGAAGCTTAAAAAATGGAGCAACTTCTCCCGTTTTCCCAACATTTCCTTTCACTGCTCTGCTCCTATTCATTGTAGCGTGATGAAAAGTACACTATAACCTCCCCAGGAGTATGAAGAATAATTGTACCAAGTTTCGTTAAAATCCGTCGAGTAGTTTTTGTTTCTGTTAGGAACATAGAGACAGACAGACAGACAGACAGACAAAAAATTTACTGATTGCATTTTTGGCATCAGTATCGATCACTTATTACCCCCTGATAGTTATTTTGAAAATATATATCATGTACAGAATTGACCTCTCTACAGATTTATTATAAGTATAGATTGCTATTTTCCTCGCTAGAGAGCTCCGATAAACGCGTGCATTCGCTGCTAATCATAAAGTGCTCTACCTGGCGAAGCGCGTTTATTTTTTTGAATGGCTTCTCTCAGGTCTTCCTATGAGGATGTCTACTGCTTAACCGGACTTGGGGCGAAGGTCGGCCTTCGACGCGCTTCTTTTAGTTATCATGTAAAATTATCGTCCGTAAACCGACTTTTCAGACAACCAATTTTTTTATTTTATTTAAGCCTTATATATTTTGTGAGTCTAGTGTCGATAGACCGCTTTTTCATCCTCCTAACTATCCTAACTAATATTAATTAATACTAATAACAAAGCTGAGGAGTTTGTTTATTTGAAAGCTCCAATCTCTGGAAGTATCGATCGGATTTAAAAAATCGTTTTGCATTTGATAGCCCAATTCTTGAGGAAGGCTATAGGCAATTAAATATCACGCTAGGACCCTTCAGAGTTGAGCAAAAAGAAAAAAAAGTCAGTTTTCGCTTTTTTAAGCGAAATCTAAGTAATAGCGCAGGCAGGCGATGCGATGCGACGGGGTGGGTCGGCGGAACAAATAATTTCACGCGGACGAAGTCTCGGGCAGAAGCTAGTGAGTAATGAAGTGAATGGCTGCAGGTGCGGGATGGAGACCGCGCGCGCTTCGACGCGCTGACGCAGCGCTCACGAGACACCACGCTGCGCGCCATCGTCGATTACCTCGGTAACTATACCATCGCCTCACCGCCTCTCTCCCGCAGGTCCAAAACCAACAATTTTCACATCATCATCATCATTCTCCTGTGTGCGTTACCCCAGCCAGAAAATGTCCAAAATCGCTATCTAAGTGCAATAGATAAGTAGATATACAGCTTATGTAAAGGGTATGCAGATTTTTAGATTTTGTAAGATGTAATTTTTTTAATTATTTGATAAAAACAGTTCCGGCTGGAGTAACGTTACCGCAGACAGGTCTTTTGTTTTATAACGGGTATGTTGAAATAAATGTTTTCTAAATAATTAGATATCAATATGAAATAAATGTTACAACATAATTTGTATTTGTATTTACTATGGTTGCGAAGATATTTAAAATCCTGCTGCGGTAACGTTTGCACGATTGCTGCATCTCGGAATTGACTTAACAGATGATTATAATTTTTGTAGATGATATCTGGCTAATTAGTTATAATTTGTTACGCAATAAATGAATCCACAATAATGCTCCGTTTTGAAGTTAGTTTATTTATTAGAAATATGCTTTAATAGGTGCTAGCACTTCCAATAAGCGCTCCAAAGACTAATTTGAAACGTTATTATACAGGTCATTACTGCCTATAAATGTTACTGAAGTTTCATTAGTATCCTATACGTAATTAAGAAGTTATGATGAAACTTCAATTTGTTCCGGCCACGGCGCGCAGCTGACTTATTTGACGACCGATTAACCGAGTTTCCTGTAGTAGTGGTAACTGAATCTCATATCAATAATTAGATATACAGTTCAATTATATACCTGTGAAATTTCAGACTTGTACATTAATTAATTAACGAGATAATAAAAAAAAACTTTTTTACAAAAAAAACAACCGACTTCCAACTACTACTACTACTTCCCAAGTGGTCCCATGATCATCAGGTCAGGATCTGATGATAGGATCCCAGGGAAATCGAGGGTAACCCTCAAATTTTATTGGCAAACCTATAGCGATTTGGATATTTTTTAGAGTAACTTGAGCATTTGCTCTCGGAAATCATCATTTGGTAAAGTGGAGCTGATGATGAAGACCACAGACGGCCATCGGAACTACTCAATGATAAATATTTTACGGATTGCGATTCGATTACTTTAATATGGTTGCTAAGCAATTTATGCTCGTCACAATGCTTATGGTGAATGGAATGTGACTTAACGTCCCAGCATAGGGAAAAGCAATATTTTGTAAAAGGTGATGAGCAGTTGACGTTAGGCTATTGTAACTTAGATAAATCACAAACTATCTCACTAAAACGTGAAAAATAAAAACTTTTTTTTAAAAAAAACAACCGACTTCCAAAAAAATCTACTAAGTGATAAATAACTTTAATTTCGGAAGTCGGTGTCAATAATCGAAAATGCAGAACCAACGACTTTGTAGTTTTTTTTGGAAGTCGGTTGTTTTTTTTGTAAAAAAGTTTTTTATTTTTCACTTTTTAGGGTTCCTTACCTCAAAAGGAAAAATCGGAACTGTTATAGGATCTGTATATAACAGTGTAACAAACGAAACTTATTTGACATGCATATCTCTAAATGCAGTCCGAAATGAGTTATTAGCAAGTGTCATTTTACTGCAATAATTAAAAGTCGGAGTATAGGTAAGTGATGATTCTCAGACTCAAACACTTGAATCATCAATAGGTTTCCTTTAATTTGAGAGAGTTCAACTAACACACTGTACAACACTGTACCAAAGAGGATTTTCCTCGACTTTCATGGGATCCCTTCATCAGACTCTGACTTGGTGACAATGGGTGTTTTCCAAATCGGTTCATAAATTACGGCGTACTGAGGTAACAAACATAAAAAAAAAACATACAACCGAATTGAGAACCTCCTCCTTTTTTTGAAGTCGGTTAAAAAAGGATTTATGCGTGGTAACCCAACCAAATCTAGCATGTTATAAAAAGCGACCGCACAATACATTATACCTACCTTCTAAAACTTACAGGATAATACGTGAGAATAATACGTGTTTGGTACAGACGGGTACACAAGTGGTAAAGTAAAACATAGTTATAATTAAATATTTTTAACCGACTTCATAAAAAGGAGGAGGTTATCAATTCGGTTGTATTTTTTTTTTATGTTTGTTACCTCAGGTAAAACATACGCCGTCATTTATGAACCGATTTAGAAAATTCTTTTTTATTTATAAGGATATACTTCCAGATTGGTCCCATTTTTGTCAAAATCCAGTTCTGATGATGGGATCCATGAGGAATTGAGGGAACTCCTCAAATATTGTAGGCATACATATAGCAATTTTGGTATTTTCTTCAACAAGTCAAGCATTTGCATTCAGAAAGTATAATTTGGTGAAGTGGAACTGATGATGAAGACCACAGATGGCCATCGGAACTATTCAATGACAAATATTTCACGGGTTGCGATTCCATTGCTTTAATTTTTTTGTTTTTAAATGGTTGCTAAGCAATTTAGGTTCGTCACAATGCGTATGGTGAAGTGGAGCTGATGGTGACTTCACAATCAGCTCCAGTTCTCCTGGTTCTTACCAGGAGAACTCCTCAACAATTAACGTCCCTGCATCGGGAAAAGGAATATTTCGTAACAGTTGATGAGCAGTTGACATTAGGGTTTGAAAGGGTATGCTCTGGAGGTGGTCCCATTGCCAACAAGTCAGAGTCTGATGAAGGGATCCCATGAAAGTCGAGGAAAATCCTCTTCTGTAGTAGGCATGTACAGTGTGTTAGTTGAACTTTCTAAATTCAAATGAAACCTATTGATGATTCAAGGGTTTGAGTCTGAGAGTCATCACTTACCTAATGCTACCGAGCTGTCGATGCCACAGCACTTCTAATCTGTTAGGAGTTAGGAGATACGGCAATATGTCGACAGAAACTACTTAGCAGTTCTTGGATAGACGTGGACTTGTAAGACAATCGTCTTCATCATTCCATTTCTCGTAATGATGTAACGGGACGAGCAGGTCCCGCATCTGATGATGGTAAGGGCTTGTAATTGTCGAAAGAGCTTGTAATAGGCCTAATTGAATAAAAGTATTTGACTTTCACTTATCATCAGCTCAGCAGCATGAAGTGATGACTCTCAGACAACACCTATCGGTCCATTAGATTCGGAGAAAATTTGATGTGACAGATGGACAGATATACAGACACACGAGTGATCCTATAAGAGTTCAGTTTTTTTTTGTTTTGGGGTACTGAACCCTAAAAAGTGAATAAACCGACTTCCAACAAAAACACTACAAAGTGAAAAATAACTTTAATTTCAAAAGTCGGTGTCAAAAAACTAAAATGCAGAAGCAACGACACCGACTTCTGAAATTCAGTAACCAAGCAGGCATTGTATAAACACGGTATATTTCAAATTTTTCGTTCGATTACGATGAAACTTGGTATAATTATTCTTTAATATCCTGGGCACCACACACTGGGTACTTATTATCCCGGAAAAGTATATACAATAAAAAACAAACTTAATTTTGCGGTTCGATCCCTAGACCCGATTACTGTACCAACTGCAAATCATAACTTTGTCGTAGGTTACGTCACCCGCAGTGGAGTTCACTAAGGGGCGCTGCACACGGCTAAGATACTATAATATTTTATCTTAAGATACAATATCGCTCGCCATACAATTCCATGGACTATCACAACGACGAAGATAATAAATAATTTTTCATATTTTCGTATCTTAAGATGAATTTGTATGGCGAGCGATATTGTATCTTAAGATAAAATATTATAGTATCTTAGCCGTGTGCAGCGCCCCTAAGTTATGCTGTAAATGTAGTGCTGAAGGTTGAATTTGGCTTGCACCGGGCACACGCGTGGCGCGCGGCCGCCACGGTTCGCTACCGTATATAAGGACGGAGTCTGAGCGCGCGCATCATACATTTTTTGAACTTTGATTTGAAGTTTGAACGGACGTGTCGAGTGGCGAGCGTTCGTTCTTATTAGCATTCTATAAATTGTTTGTTTTAACTGCTACTTGATAATTTGATTGTTATTGACAGTGGTCAAGCGTAAATTAATAGCTGGTGTTCGTTCGGCAATTAAGTTGTCTTTATTACATACTAGCTGTGCTCGCGACTTCGTTCGCGTGGATGTCGGAAAACAACAGGTAATGTGTCGCTTAGGAAAGGTGTAATTGCCACTCCTTCATTGAAAAGGAAGAATCATCAGATCTTGCCTGGTAACGCTTTCCTTACCTAGGGTTCGCTACCACGGCCCTTTCGACTGCAATCACTGCGTCTTCATGGTTCATAATGACAATGCGACGAAGTGTCACTTTGATTTTTGAGAATAAATTAAAATAAAAGCGCCTGCTCGAGGCTGATTATCTAACCAAACAGCCATAATATGTCCATTAATGGTATTCTAAGACAGACGCAAAATATTTTTTTTATTTTGCGTCTGTCTTAGAATACCAACTTGTAAAATGATATCACCATTTTATCTAAAGTATATCTGAGATTAGTAGGTGAAGTTTGAAGTTAGTTTTTCTAAGTCTTGGTTTCTTAATTTGGTATTGAAGATATCATATATACCTACCAATATTATGCCTTATAAAGCATCGAGATATCTAGATGATAAAAGGAAGAATACATTAATGGTAAGAGCTTCTACATAAAGTTGCCCGTGTAAAAAGCAACCCATTAAACTTTGGTTATATTTGACACCGGCCGCCATTTAAACTACGAAGATGAAACCCATGAAAACTTTAGACATGACTTTGATTTAGACCTTATACTGCCGAAAACCAGAATAAAAATTGTAAAGATAATTACAAAAAAATATAACCGACTTCCATAAAAAACCCTACAAAGTGCATAATAACCTTAGTTTGGGAAGACGTTGCGCGTTGGCAAGAAATTACAGACTTCTGAAACCAAAAGTCTATTGCACTTTGAAGTGTGTTTTTAAGTCGGTTGTATTTTATTTTATTTCACACAAAGTCGTGTAAGTTTATATTGAAAACCATGAAAACGACACACATGATAAAAAAGAAAAAGAAAATTGCAGCCGCCATCTTCGATTTTCATTTTGACGTCAC
The DNA here is from genome assembly GCA_963669345.1 of Gortyna flavago. Lineage (NCBI taxonomy): Eukaryota > Metazoa > Arthropoda > Insecta > Lepidoptera > Noctuidae > Gortyna > Gortyna flavago. Next base: position 12,073,648 of record OY770150.1, on the reverse strand, counting down.
AATCGGCTTCAGCACTCTCGAAAACCATGAAAACGACACACACTACCAATTTTTCGATTTGCAGCCGCAATCTTGGACTTTCATTTTAACCTGTACTGAAACGGTTTACCAACAGTCGATTGGTCCATGAACCGTTGGTCAACACCATTAACTTTTCATCCAAAGGACTTGTGACCCACGAACGTTTCCCCAACAGAACTCTACGTCAGTGAATGCTTAACCAACAGAATGTTTTGACCAATAACTTTTCACCCAAAGAACATTTGACCCATTTCAAATAGAACTAAGGATGCAAGGGCGAGCGAAGCGAGCTCGGGACTTGGGGCACCCCGACTCGGAAAGGTAGGGTTCGAAGGGATGATCGGCGGCTCAAGTGAGCGAGCAAAGCGAGCGAAGGGCACCCCGAGGTTAGGCTTGGTTAGGTTACTTTATACCCTTTTCACAGAAATAAAGGACTACGTCTTATTATTATTTTACTTTCACCTTTCCCGGCGTCTGTTGGCCTTGTTCTTTAGGTTACTGGTCAAAACATTCTGTGGGTAAAGCATTCACTGACGTAGAGTTATGTTGGCAAAACGTTCGTGGGTGAAAAGTCCTTTGGAAAAAAGTTAATGGTTTAACATTATCTTTAAACCATTAACTTTTTTCCAAAGGACTTTTCACCAACGGTTCATGGGCCAATCGACCGCCGCGGTAGACGCCCCGGGCGTCGGGAGCCGCGTGACGACTCCCCACCACCGTAGGCGCGGGCCTGCGGACGGCGAGTAATGGGTAGCTCGCCGTCCGATCAGGACCAGGCCCGTGCCGGACATCGCGTATGTGTTCCACGCGCGCCTCAAAGAGATGTCAGCATCAACGGAGGGGCCCGTCAGGGCCGAAGCCTGCCGGGGCAGCGGGATTGTCCGAAAGGGTTACCGCTGCCCCGGAATATAAAGGGCTAAGGAAGGAACACGGATGGGTTTTAGTCAGTAAGAGTCTGACACTCCCTTCCGCTCCACCCAGAGCGGGAGGGGTCATTTGATGATTTGCCATCCTTAAAAAAAAAAAATGGGCCAATCGACGGTGGGTAAGCCGTTACAGTTTAATTTTAACCTCACTATTGGCTTCAGCACTCTCAAAAACCAATAAAAGGAAACCCATAAAAAAAAAATTGCAACCTCCGTCTTGGATTTTCGTTTTGACCTGCCTATCGGCTTCAGCACCTTTGAAATCTACGAAAACCACATCTATGACAAAAAATCAAAACAAAATTGCAGCCGCCATCTTGGATTTTCAGTTTGACCTGACTATCGGCTTCAGCACTCTCGAAAACTATCAAAACGACACCCATGACAAAACATTTTAAAAAAATGGAGACGCCATCTTGGGTTTTCATTTTGACCTGACTATCGACTTCAGCACCCTCAAAAACCATGAAAACGACAAACATGATAAAAAAAAATTGCAGCCACCATCTTGGATTTTCATTTTGACCTGACTATCGACTTCAGCACCCTCGAAAACCATGAAAACGATACCCATGACGAAAAAGTAAAAAATTTAGGCAACCGCCATCTTTGATTTTCTTTTTGACCTCACTTACCGGGGTCAGGATCCTCGGAAACCATGAAAAATAGCTCTCTCTCTCTCTGTGTGTGTGTCTCTATCTACCTATTACTTTGAAAAATGAGGCATAACGCTTTTTCGTTATTTGACGATTTCTCCCTTAGAACTCCTACCGCAAGCTCCATATAAGAACTTCGTTAAAAAACGCTCTACGTTACTCAACTTTCTATATCAATAATTATCTAACTTCTTTATCGCTCAGAACACCACATTAATTATTATTATCTTACATTATCCTCACATTTTGTTTAAAATTATTTTAGCGCCACAGGCGCCACTAAATAAACCATCGAAAGCGATTTTTATAATATTATAATCATTATCATTACTTTTTAAAATAACACAGACTTATGTATGTGTTATTTCGTCATTTATGTAAGCTTAAACTAATAGGACGTGATTATTCACATCACAACAACAATATGTTTTCGTTAGTAGGTACTATATCGCGCCAATAGATGTCGTTACGTGTTACTAAAAAACGCAAAAAGTTGTTCTAGAATACTTTAAATTGATTATATCTTTTGATAGAGTGAACCGATTGCGATGAAATAAAAACTAATCACTGCTCCGAGTTCTACACCATATTTGAGTAACCGTATTGGTTTGGAACTTTTTACGTTGACCCTGTTCAAATCAATAATCTGTCACATCCAAACAGACAAACAGACAAACCGAAAAACCGATAAACAGACAAAAATTCCAAAAATTGATGAAATGGCATCTGTTGGTTATCCTTTAACACCCCAACTATTTTTTTTGGAAATATTTTCAATGTACAGAAACGTCTCGTCTACAGATTTATTATATGTATAGAATAGATATGTATAGATAAAATTCAAAGTCCTGACTGGACTGAGATATCAACGCACAGCCTAAACCGCTGGTCCTAGAGACATGAAATTTGGAGGGTGTGTTCTTTGTGAAGAATAGGTAACTACTAAGAAAGTTTTCGAAATTCCATTCCTAAGAGGGTGAATGGGGGGAGGGTGAAATTTCACGCGGACGAAGTCGCGGGCAGAAGCTAGTGTGGAAAAAAATTAGTGTTTAGTGTATAGATCAAGGAAAAACTAAAATATTTTGCAATTTCGGTCCATAAACAATCTAATTTAATATAATATGTATTACTTTTGAGATACATTGTGTTTTCATGCGATGGCCAAGTCAATCTATTTGTTTAAAACATAAAAAAGATTTAATATTGATATGGTCGGACTTTATTTCGACTTTCGAAAGGCGTTTGATAGGGTTAACAATGATACGCTGCTGATGAAACTTAGCAAAATCGGTTTCGCACCATCTCTCCTCCGTTTTTTCGCAGACTACCTTCGCGATCGTCAGCAGTTCGTTAGGCTCGGTATGTACGAATCAAGCACCTACCACACGCGTTCCGGAGTAAGTCAGGGCTCAATTTTAGGGCCTTTATTATTTTTAATCATGGTTAATGATCTTCCCCAAGCTCTCCGTCATGCAAAATGTCGTATTGTATGCTGATGACTTGAAATTGTACCTCGAAATAAACTCCGAGCGTGACTGTTTAGCACTGCAGCAAGACATAGATGCGATATACAAGTGGAGCTTAGACAATAAAATGGAATTTAATCCCTCCAAATGCTTTGCAATGATATTTGGTCGAACGCGGCACCCAGTTAATTATGAATATCATTTAAATGACAATACCATCATGAAAACATCAGCCATGAACGATCTGGGAATCACATTCGACCGAAAGCTCACTTTCCACGACCACATCGCCACGGTAGCCAAGGAATCCTACCAAAGATTGGGTTTTGTTTTGCGGAATTGCCGCGATTTTAGCTCCGCACATGCCATCCAAATTATATTTAATGCACTCGTACGTAGCAAATTGGAATCTAGCTCCTGCGTATGGAATCCACACGAAAGTACCTACATGCTTTTACTGGAAAAGGTACAAAAAGCGTTCCTTAGGTTTCTCTACGAGCGTAAACACGGCTTACCCTTACCTCTATCCGACTAAATTTCTACTGGGATGCCTCGGATATAACTCGTTAGAGGTAAGGCGAGCAAAAGACCAGCTTACCATAGCCTGTAAGACGCTCCGTGGCACTATTGACGCGCCTGATCTGCATGCTGTGCTGGCACGCTTCTTTGTGCCAGACAACTACTGCCGCGGCAGAAAGCACAGGCTGTTTGCTGTGCCCCCATGTCGCACAGTTGCGCGTGCTAAGTCCCCAGTACCACGTACTCTGACCGCACTTAATGATCTCTTGGACTCTAATCCAACAAACGATCTGTTTGCGGACGAATGGACGAAGATTTTGTCGGTATGTAAGAAATACTGTGAGAGGGATTTATGAAAGTGTTGTTAACTTTTAACTTGATTTTATATTTAATCCTTTACTTGTGTTCATACAAAATATCTTTAATTTTTGTTATTGGTTCTAAACCGTTTTAATTAAAGAATAAATAAAATAAATAAAACGGTCACTATGATGTTGTTAGGTTAGCTAATTAAGTAAAAATTAAAGACAGAAGGTCCCTTATGTAGGGACTGAATAATAAGACTGAACCGTGTGGGCCACCGGCACATTCGGTGCATACGCCCGCAATAAACTCCATGTACATCGAACCGGTAACCGAACGAGAGGTTTTTGATATTATTCGCGGAATGAGAAACAAACGTAGCTTTGCGGTGGACGATATCCCGCCGCTATTGGTTAAAAAATGCGTAAAGGAGCTAACATCGCCTCTCACTAAACTAATAAATATTTCTTTCGACGAGGGACGATTCCCAGAAAAACTTAAAATTGCGAAAGTACGCCCAATTGCGAAAAAGGGAGGAAATTCTGAAAATCCTAGTAATTATAGACCTATTGCACTATTACCCACTATCTCAAAAAAATTCGAAAAGGCAATGGCGAATCGTGTAAACACATTTAAAAAAAAAAAGATATTTTAGATAAAAACCAATTCGGTTTTAGAAAAAAATCCTCAAACACTTTAGCGGTATACAACTACGTACAGGAAATTTACAGTTGCATTAATGTACGAAAGTACGCTATTGGACTATTCCTAGATATGACTAAGGCGTATGACAAAGTGTAACATAAAATTTTGCTACAAAAACTTTATGGATCGGGTATTAGAGGGCAAGTTTTTAATTGGTTCAAATCATATTTACAAGACAGAGTACAATTCGTGGAAGTAGAACATTTTGATAGCGTTAACCAGGAAATGTACAGCATAAGATCAGACATGGCTACTATTAATAGTTCAATACCGCAAGGAAGTGTTTTAGGATGTAAGTATCTTATTTATAATATACGTAAATGACTTGCCAAAAAAGATAAGTTCGTCGTGTATCTTGTTCGCTGACGATGTTTCTTTATTATTTAAAACGCCCGCTAATGTTGACCATATAGCTATAAAAAAAACACAGAAACTGAGTAGTGGTTAAACGAACACAACTTAGAAATAAACTTATCTAAAACTAAAATATGCCAATTCAGAACTCACCAAAGAACCCCAATAAATCTAAATACATTAACGCAGAAATTAAAATTGGAAGAGGTAAACGAATTTAAACTTTTAGGCCTAACATTAGACTTAAACCTAAATTGGAAGAAACATATCGAAAGTACAAGAGCAAAACTGTCGCAATTTATTTACGCACTAAGCATATTGAAATGCAACACGGACTATAAAACCGCCTTATCTGCCTATTATGCGTACGCCTACTCCTGGCTAAATTATGGTATCATATTGTGGGGAGAAAGTACGGACTTTTTGGACCTATTTATTCAGCAAAAGAAATGTATCAGAATATTAATGAACATAGATCAACGACAGAGTTGTAGGCCACACTTCTTTAAACAATAAATTCTTACACTACCAGCAATATATATACTACAAAGTTGTATATTCGTCAGAAAACATAGGCATCTCTTGAAATCAAATATCGAGCTTAATGAAAACTATAACAGACGGAACAAAAATAGATTAATACTACCCATCACAAACTTAAAAGTTATCGGGAAAAGTCCATACTATAGACTAGCTAATATATTTAATAAGCTACCGGAAAGTTTAAAATCCCTACCAAACGACTAAATTTTAAACCAACTTCAAAAAAAAGTTTTAGTCGGTGTCAATAAACGAAAATGCAGAACCAACGACACCGACTTCCGAAATTAAAGTTATTTATCACTTTGTGGTTTTTTTTGGGAGTCGGTTGTTTTTTTGTAAAAACGTTTTTATTTTTCACTTTTTAGTGAGAGAGTTTGTGATTTATCTAAGTTACAATAGCCTAACGTCAACTGCTCATCACCTTTTACAAACTATTGCTTTTCCCAATGCTGGGACGTTAATTGTTGAGGAGTTCTCCTGGTAAGAACCAGGTAAGAACCTCAAAAACCATTCACCATAAGCATTGTGACGAGCATAAATTGCTAAGCAACCATATTAAAGTAATCGAATCGCAATCCGTAAAATATTTATCATTGAGTAGTTCAGATGGCCGTCTGTGGTCTTCATCATCAGCTCCACTTTACTAAATGATGATTTCCGAGAGCAAATGCTCAAGTTACTCTAAAAAATATCCAAATCGCTATAGGTTTGCCAATAAAATTTGAGGGTTTCCCTCGATTTCCCTGGGATCTTATCATCAGATCCTGACCTGATGATCATGGGACTACATGGGAAGTATACCCTTTCAAACAAAAGAAAAAATTTCCAAATCGGTCTAGGCGTTTTCGAGAAATCGGGGAACATACATAAAAAAAAAGATTCCGACGAATTGAGAATCTCCTCTTTTTTTGAAGTCGGTTAAAAAGGAGGAGGTTCTCAATTCGGTTTTTTTTATGTTTGTTACCTCAGTACGCCGTCATTTATGAACCGATTTGGAAAATATTTTTTTTATTTGAAAGGATATATACATTTTTGTCAAAATCCAGTTCCTGATGATGGGATCCATGAGGAATTGAGGGAACTCCTCAAATATTATAGGCATACATATAGCAATTTTGGTATTTTCATTAACAACTCAAGCATTTGCATTCAGAAAGTATAATTTGGTGAAGTGGAACTGATGATGAAGACCACAGATGGCCATCGGAACTACTCAATGACAAATATTTCACGGGTAGCTACTCGATTGCTTTAATATGGTTGCTAAGCAATTTATGTTCGTTACAATGCTTATGGTGAACGTCCCAGCATCGGGAAAAGCAATATT